>OY751424.1:1090744-1508837 GCA_963565655.1 Aleiodes testaceus | reverse complement strand
TTGTATAATGCAATCACTTCTGGTCCAATAGTTCTCGAGATATTTCAAACCTAATTTGATGAGTTTTTATTTGTCGCTATATGGACGGAATTATTGGGGTGAATTTGATTTTATTACAGCGCTTGCAGCGGAATTTTCCGGGCTCTTTGATAAAACTGGAAAAATGAAATCCTTCAACATCGTTATTTTTTAGCGGAAAAATTTCGTTTTTTTTTTTTTAGTCGAAGGATTTTTTGTTTCAATTGACGCTTGAATTACTGAGATGATTTGCTATCGATTTTACTTATTTTCTATTAAACTTATGCAATTAATTCGCGATGCCTCTGTTACTTTTCCTTATAATAGATAACTAGATTGAAAGTGAGTGATTCCGATAGCAAATCACTTCAACTTTCATCAGCAATCTACGAAGATTTGGTGTGATCATTAGAATCAAAGATATTCACAGAAAACTGGGGAATTCAGAGAACCGAGAAGCATGTTATTCTTCAACTTACTTCGAAGAGAAAATTTCTTCTAAAAATAAAATTAACCGAGCTCATTATTTTGATAGTGCGCTATTAGACTTTAAAAAATAATTTTCTTTTTTTTTTCAATTCCATGAAAGATTCAATTGGATTCTGAATAACGCCTGTCAGTTATGACAGGTGTTTTCAGGAAATCATGAAATTTAATGGACGTTAACACGGCGGTACTTGGCAACAAACTACTGTGTAGATATGAGCGTCAGTTTCAGAGCTGTAAGAAGTTACGCGGGCAATTCGTGCCAATCAAGTAAATGAGGTTACGAACTAGCTGAAACATCTAGTAGGTATCAAGTACAAACTGGAGATAATTAGGAGCCCCTCACTTATTGATTTAATGCAAAGAATTTTTCAATCTCAAAATCATGAAATTTGGAAATTTATCAATTTTCTGAGTTTTCATCCTACAGCAAAGGAAATGAAAAAATGCTAATAATTTCAAATTAATCATTTTCGAGATAATTGAGGTAATTATGGAAAAATTAAAAAAATTATCAACTTCGTTAGCGTTTAAAAAAATATTCCTTGAAATAATTAAGGAGTAAAAAAACTCGTTCAAATTTATTCTCACCTCCCACAATGGTTTTAAAAATTCATAAATTAAATTAAGTCCAAGAACAATTGAAATTGAAGGTGATGATGTAAATAAATTTGAAATGAAATTTAACTTCGAAGTCGAAAGTAATTATATAGCTGAGATCTTGATAAATCTCAATGCAAGTTAAGTTAATACAAAAAAACCTTCTTTCAACCCATTATATGGAATTTAAAAGAGACAAGTTAATTACATTAACAACAGATGACTTTCTACTATCACTTAAATTACATAGTAATTAAATCGTAAGTATATTTGTCCACTGATAAGAACAATTCAACGAAGAAAGTCTTTCTTCTTACGAGACTGATTGAATTTATACTTTCTTATTCTAAAAGCGAATCACAAATTGTTCAATTAATTTCAAATGAATTCCCACATAATTTCCTTTTATAACAGACTAATTTGAATTTACGTCCAATTTTTTAGAATTATCCCTGAATCTCATCGATTCGCCTTTTTAACAAAACCTGAAGGGACTTTTTTTCTAAGAATTTTATATACTCCAGAAAAACTGTCCTACTCAATTCACCCAAACGTTGTCGTCCTCTAAATGTTTATAATATGAAAAAACCGTACGAATTCTGTATTTGCCATTTCACTAGCCACATTTCGAGTCGTCGATGGAGAACCGAAATTTGATATGAGCACCTTTTTCTAAGCCACATTCTATTAGCTACTCTACATAAGATTTTTCAACTGGAATTTCTGCATCCCACTCAATTCCAAGATATTTCTCAAAAACTCCGAAGTGGAGCAGTCTCATGCTGTTTTCCCTTTTTTCTACAATCTTATTCTCGCCCAATTTTGTTTATCCTCACCGGAAGTAATACTTTTTAACGATGAGTGAGAAAAATTTAAACGATAACAAGAACAATCCCCCAGAAATTTTCCCATAATTTTTCTTATTAAAAAGAAATGGCAATTAACTCATTAAAAATTGGAGAAATATTCCATGTGAAAATATAGAAAACAATGTGTCTCAGAGTGCAACGTTATTATCATTATCGAAAAAAAGATGCATTTAATCTATGAAGATCAGTGCACGCAATGGTGAATTTGCGGATAGAGGGGAAGCAACGAATTAAAAACAGAATGAAACTCAGTGAAGACACAAATTCCCCTTTCGTGAAACTATTTTTCTCTCGGTTTCAACTTTCTCCCTCGAAAACAAACTTCATATTCAATTAATTCAATTACTTCTCTTTAGAGAAAAAAGGCAAGTGTAACTAATAATGCAATAATGAATGTTATTTCCCTCAAGTATAATAATCATCGTGCAATTTGCCTGAAATACACGAGACAACAATAATCCAACAGCTGAAGAGTTTAATTACTCTGGAATATCGCATCGCTCCTTCTACAATTTACCCTTTAGCATTATGATAAAGCATGCAAGGAGAGTAATTCCTGTCCCTTGAAAATTTCACGAGGATAACCCCGTTCCCTCTCTCCATCGCTTCTCTCTCTCTTTCCGCTGATACATAAACTAACTTTCTGAGGGAAAACTGTCAGTGCTCCCTCCCTTCCTTCATCAAATCAACTTTACCCTCCCTCACATAATTACGCCATCATGATTATGACACTGGAGATTTTCAAGTAGGGTCAATTAATTGAGTTATGCGAAGCGGGGTAAAATGGGTTGGTTAAGGAACAGTTGAGAATAGATTTCTCTTTAATATTTAAGAACATGTTTCTGAAATTTTTCTAGAAATTTCAAATATTCATTCATTTTTGTTCATTCAGCTATTGGAGAACTTGAGTTGTTTCAATAATCTTGATGAAAACATCAAAAAATTCGACAAAATTTATGGAAAATGGTATAAAGGTGAAACAGAGGATTCTCCGTTTTTATTGCTGCAAAATGTTACTGTCTCCATGATATTTTTCATTTTTAATCATCTTAGAATGTTCTAGTTGCTTAAAAATTCAAGTTGTCATAATTTGTCAACAATTGTACCTATTTTTTTCGGAAAATCCTAGAATTAAAAATATTTTCAAGAAACTAAACCAAAAGAAAACAAAATACGAAGAAGGTTCTTTAATTTTTCAGCAGACCAACAAAGTGATTTGTCATTACGTTCGTTCCATCAAAAACTTCTTTCAGTCATAAACAACATCTTCCCAATTTGATGAAGAGTATCCGATAGATTTTCATTTAGGAAAACCCATACTTCAGCAGCAAAGTGAAACCAAAGATATGAAATTTCTCATCAATAACTTTTGCACATGATTCATTGCACTTTACCAAAAAAAAAAAAACGTACTACAGAAATTTTGATATCGCATTATTTTCAATCCTTAGCTTTCCTTTGCTGAATTTTCCTTCCACGAGAAAATTCACACCTTAAATTTCCTCCATCAACTAATTAAAAACGAGGGGAGAACACAAGTGAATAGTTCACATACCTTATTATCTCGGGAAGTGTGGTAGTAGTAAACAAAGACAAACATCCATGCGCAGGAGAGTAGAAGTACAATTTTCACATTACGTCTCATGATTTCACCGAGTATTATTAACCCCCGAATTTTCAATTAATAACTCCACGTGTTTTTAAACGTGCTTACCCTCCCTGCCCAGCCCCTCAAGCCACCACCCTCTTTGCGCTCTGTACTTTATTCCTTCAGTTTTGATGATGGGGTTAGTGTTTTATCGACCGCGAGAGAGCGAACTTATCTGTCGAGCACACACAAACACAGCTGAAAATTTATCCCGGCTCCTGTTTATATCCCGAAAAATGGAATTTACACGTAATAATATCGTGTTATCGTGCATATAATGCCCTAAATTCATCAACAACAATAAACACAAGTTATTAATCCTTTAAACATCACGATACATTCACATTTAATTGTCAACTGTTTCCTTTTCAATCTCCACTAACACACTCAACCAAGGACACACAACTGCCGGCAGTCGAAGCCGTACTGATGAAAGGTCCGGGCATGCAGAAACACATTCGCTGGCGCCAACGCCACATGGTTCACGGTTTTAACGACGCGCGCAACCTTCCTCCCACCAGAGAGATGCGAGTGCGCTTGAGAGCAGCGCCCTGTGGCCTACAACCCCCGCTTGGAGCGCTGTTTATTACTTTTCATTCCTTTTTTTGCGAAACGGGGAGAAAGAAGAGTGAAATTGACGCCATATTTGTTTTTCGAGTTTGCTGGCGGGAGGATGTAAACAGAAAGCTAAATTATTTTCCATTCTTTACAGTGAAATTCTTAATTATTGGGGAGACAATCTCATAAAGCTACGTTGTTTTTGTCAACAGCTTTTTTCATTGAGTTGAATGGGACAAAGTTAGTGAGGAATAAAGTAGTGAAAAAATATGAATCTGAAATTGTCGATAGTTTGACAAATATCTTTGAAACACGTGCATTTCGAGAAAATGTAGCAGTGATATTTCTTGTAGTCCCGTGTCGATAGATCGTAGTAGTAGAATGCACACAAAAATTAGCAGCGTTTCATTGGAATACAGTAATAGGGGAGAGTCGGGCAAAATGAGCCTGTTGGTCTGAAAGATTAGGAATTTTTTTGAGGGTGAAGGCCTCTAGGGAAAAATCCGAAAAAATTCACCAACCATGTCAACATATTTGAGCATATTCAGAATTTTTTTAGACTTTTTGATGGAGTCCTTCACGGAAAAAAAATCTGTCTCATGCTGCACCGAAAGCTCATTTTGCCCCACTCTCTCCTAGTATCTGATGTCATAATTTTTCTCCTCCTTGGATAGAACCTTTTTACTACTGTTTATCTGGCTAGTAGTAAATAGTGGCGCAAAAAGTCCATACCATTACTGGTGTAGACTTTTTACTCTAAGAATCAAGGGCCATCCCACCAGCATCATTTACAATATATGAGATGGATCAAATTATCAATTAAATGGGACACTTGGGTAGACCCTACACTGAGGGGATTTTTTCATACTAGCATGACTATTCCAATCTTGAAAACGAACTACTTTAGAATAGGAATTGTAGGTAGAATTATAGTCATGTGTACTATAATATAGCTACACTTGCTAAAAATTAGTTCACTGTTACTATATTCTATAGTCAAGGTCTTTTCTGCTATTTTTTTAGTCATGTGTACTATATTATATCTATACTTGTTAAAAAAATTAGTTCATTGTGACTATATTTTATAGTCAAGGTCTTTTTAGTTGCACAGACCAAAAAATTCTCTCAGTGTACAATTATCTTTTTAATTTTCAAATTATCCTGTTTCCCGAGAATATCTTCGGGGCTTATAATCGCAGAGCAAGAACTCAGGACTGAGCTTAATGATAAATCCATTGACCATTAATTTAAGTAGCTGTGAGAGATTTTTTGCGATTTTTGAAAAACCAGAGGTGAATAAGTTATATTATTCTTTACTGTAGTGAAGAATAAAATAATTCATTCGTTTGATGTCTTCTTCACCATTCTTTTCTCTCGGCTTTCAAATCCGATAGAAAATTATCATGAATTACAGTAAATTATTTATAAAGAGGCTCAGAAAAACATTTCAATAACATCCGATAGGAAATTATAATGAATTACTGTAAATTATTTATAAAGAGGCTTCGAAAAACCATTTCAATAACATGAAACTTGTTGCATTACACTGGCTTCTGCTTTCTTCAAATAAAATAACGAAGCACTGGAAAAATGATTCTAAATTGTATCCACTGGTAGTGAAATGAGAGACGTTGCAAACCGCAGACGATAATTTAGTTGGTAAACTCACCTGCATGAAAACGGCGTTTCAACCAATATTAGTAGCGAGATTGAAATGCGTATTCGGATCTCCATACCGTCTACCTTCTTTCAATTTATCTTAGACAACTTGAAATTTCATTGAGAAAAACCCAATATTCATTTCCTTTAGAATTTTATTCTGATTGCTTCTACACAGGAAAAAAGCTGATGATGTATTGAGATCTGCTTTTATCGTATAAGATACGTGGAGTGCAACTTTGGGCATGCTACCGAGGGGCTGGTCACTGGTGAATTGAGTGACACTATGACTTCAAAATGCAGTCGACTTCATGTGAATTCAGTGTCTGATTGAAGTCAATGACTTCAAGCGCTGATTAACGTGACTTCATGACTGCAATTGATTTCCAATGACTTCATTAATTTGTAGTCAGTGACTTCAAATGGAATGAAATCACAATAAATGAAATTTTACGAATAAAAGAGGATGGGGGAAAGCGGGCTCTTATCGTATTATAATAAGAGCTTTTTATATTAATTGAGAAATTATAATATTTGAATTTTATTAATTCGAAATATTTTTTAACAGCCTTAAAAATATTATTTGCTAATTTCAAATCCCCACTTTCAGTCATTATGGGGAAGGAAATAATTTTTTGATACTGTCCGAAACCAAAATATGAAATTTTGGTGACTTCACTTGATTTCATTGATTTCAAGTGGCTTCAGTGACTTCACAATTGATTAAAAAAAATTGAAATCATTTGACTTCAGTGATTTCACAAAGTTGAAATCACTTGACTTCATTCATTTCACTGATTTCAATGACTTCATGTGATTTCAAATTGACTTCATCGCCGTGTGCCACCATGAGTTCACCTGTGACCAACCCCTCGCATGCTACGCATAAAATCCTGTACCTAAGAACTATGCCACATAAGATGCAAGCTTATACGTCACGCAAGAAATGACTTAACGCGCGGTTTTTGAATCAAACAATCGCCGATCTAGTGATTTTCACCTTAAGGTTGTGTGGTGTTTAGCTATCGGGGGTGAGGCATGAGGGCAGCGCCCTATTCTTATACATAGGAACGATTGAGCGTTGCCACCCTTTCACTGTAAAATAATGGTTGAATGAAAGAAACGTTCTGAATTTTTTTTCCCCTAGCTATTTATGAAAACGGTCTTTTTTATGTAGTTGATTATTATAGAATAGTATATTTGTTAACTGGGGAGCGAAAGCAGACAAGTCCTCCCCAGGTGTAGTATTACCACCCGAGCCGAAGGCAAGGGTAGTAAGCACGTGGGGAATGCTTGTCTGATTTTACTCTCGAGGGTTGAATACAATTTTTCTGCACACTAGGACGGAAGTGAGCTTACGCCCGACCGCACCGAGGGCCAAAAGTCTCACTTTCCTCCCAATGGACAGAAAAAAGTTTTAATCACTTCATAAAAGTATTTTTAGTAATTGTGTATCGCTCAAATATACGTGAATTCGTGGCAACGTTGCATATAGGACCATATGATAGCGCTTGAGTTGATAGCAGTGGTCCCCATATTTGAGACAGGTGGGGATACAGGGGCTGGCTCCGTAACTTTAAAACCTGCAACGGTACGGATAAAAAATTCTTTCGCTGGAAAGGAAAAGTGTGTACTGAAGCTGTTTATAATAAACGACGTGCTCAAATCGAGAATGAAAAAAATCGAGCGAAAAAACCTCGCACAAATGTGGAAGGACCACTGATTTCTACTCCGAAAATTGAAGGATATCGAATTATCGACATGAACACTCTTCTTAGCCACCTAAAATGTGTATCATGCACAACATCGTTGTCGTTAGAGAACATTGAAACTGAGGAAAAGCAAGGATTGGCATCAATATACTCCGTTCGCTGTCAAAATTGCCTCCTTCTGAATAAGGTACCGACCAGCGAGAAACACGACACTATCAACAACAAACGGAAGAGTGCATTATATGACACGAATTCTAAAGTTGTCGTTGGTAAGTATTAGAGATTCGAATATCTAAGTGTAAAGAATCTTTTGTTTGTGTATATGTGGCAGCTCTCAAGATAATCTGGAATTCTAGTGTCCAATTATTGTATCTCTCAATGTAATAAAGTCCAGAAGTTTTGACTGAAATTGTTAATAAAATCTTAGAAGAATTACAACGATTAAAAAAAAGTTCCAAGTCATGTTGTAATCTAGTTCGATATACTAGGTTTTCCAGTTAATAAATTAGTGCAGTGCACTAGATGCATGTTTCAAGTACTGCCCTTTGGTAGATATCTTGGACAACAGGGCCAAATGGGAAAATATGTATACCATCCAGATCAATAATAATTGATAACACTGTAATAGCTTTCTTTGTTCAAAACTTAAAAATTTATGGTTTCAGGTTCAAGTCCAAGCCAGGCTATTTTTTTTATATTATTTACTTTTTTGTGTTGTTTGAGTGAAATTTCCCGATAAAAGATTGATTAATTGACAATTTCCACACAGTTTACATAAATAATAAAGGAATATTAGTTGAACTTCGATACCTTCGTGAACTATGTTAACATTCCAAAGGTTACGGAACTTGAACCAGACCTGGCTACCAAGAATGTGCCAAGTTTTGCTAAACTTGGAACAAGCTTGGGCCAAGCTTGAGCCATTTGTCGATTTCTACCTGGGAGGAATACAATTGACTGAAAGTAATGACAATAGTGTTTGATTTATCATGTAGATGACAAAACAGTTGCTAATTCCAAAAAAATTAAAGAATTTAACCAGCTCTTTCTGAATAGTTATGAAAAAAAATTAATAATGAATATCAGTTTGAAAAAATTGGAAGAATCTAATTGTAATCATTTTGAATTATCGTCTGGGTGTATGGAGTTAACATGTATATGTAATTAAATGCTAAGATGAAATAAGTAAGAGTAAAGAAGGACTTGAATTAAATTGAAGAGACTAAACGAAAATGATGAATAATTTTCTAAACATATAATATCACCCATTTCTTATGATTTTCATTGTTTTCTCGTCTCATCAAATCTTGTTGCACAGTTTGTATTTCCTTCAACTCATTGAGAATTTGTGATAAAACATTTTTGATCGACAGATTCTCTGGAAATCATTTGAAATCATGAAATAGTGCCACGTCGTCTGCATGATTCTATATCAAATACTACCTTCATTATTTTTGTCGTTTGAAGAACTAGAATCATTAAAAAGGCCTTCATTCACGTCACTATCGACCTCGGAATTGGGATTATGAACAGAACCATTCTGACGAGATTGTTTTTTCTCTGATGTACTTTTCCCAACATTTTTTCTTCTTTTATTATGACTATCAGATATCTGGAAAGATAACAATGTTAGCGCTGTACATATTAACTTTTCCTGAAAAATAACTGAGTGAATGGAAGACATAGTCTCACCGATCTATATCGGAAACTAAAGGAAATAGAGCAATTTTGCACAAATCTGTTTCTGTAGAGAATTCCACTGTGGAGGTAAAACTGAATGACTCGACCTTTGGTCTTCAGTTTTGTCATTAGTATTTCTCGAAAATCCGTCCGTTCAAGTGCGTTGTAGAGAATTTCAAGAATATGAGAAACCATTGGATGGAATCGTTATATCTCACTTACTTTCCGAGATATTCTCAAAAGAGAAATGTCAAAAATTTCACATAACCTGGTTTTACCCTCAAATTATGGAATTCTTACAATCCATTGAGTTATTCCAATAGAAATGATTAAAACTCTATTACAAACTGAATTTACCGAAGCTACATTCCCTGTTGATTCCTCTGAGTTTGCAAATTCAGAGTCTAATGTTCTCTGATTGAAATTTTTCAAATACGTTGGTTCAGCTGAAGGAAAGTCTCTACACAGTGGTCCAATTTCCCAATTTTTTATCTTCATTATTTTTTCCAATTTTTTCATGGATTCTACACAGTTTATAAATATAATCATCATCTCCACTAATCATAATCACGATTAGTAAAATAATACTTAATAGTTAACTAATACTTGACACTGCGATGACTCTTGCGTTATAGCACTTCCAGCGGCTATTTCCGTTAGAGTTACTTTTTCCATTTTCCCGCCACTCAATCATATAAGACACATCTTTGTTGACATCAAATTCCTCGGGATCATAACCCCGAATCCATTCGATCGGAATTCCCAGTGTATATGTTTGGTCATAATCCCCGTCAACCCACTGAACGAGAGCATACATTTTCTCTTTTTCACTCATCTCGATTAAAGTAACGGATTTAAGAAAAGCACCGTCTCACTATTTATAATGGCCATTTAATTTTCATTCCTATCTCCAAGTTATTTGAATGTGGTTAATCAAATAAAAGAAAAACAGTTGTATTGGTAAAGAACGTGATATTCATAAAATAAGAATTATACTCTTTTCTTCGTGTTGAACGTAAAATGCAGGAATTAATTCGAAAGTTGAAAATGTGAAGATAGAATTTCAAGGAAGAACTAGGCCCTTACTGAGAGAAAAAAAGAGGTAAGAACAACCGAATATTCAGTCCATTGGTACTATCAAAATTATTTCTTCAAAATAATTAAATAACTCGTTGAATTTACGGAATTCAGTTACCTCCAATATAAGAAAATAATCTCTAATATAATAATAAGAAAAAGTAATGATCAATTATCATGAATTGGTATTTACTGTCTTAGAATAAATAAAAAGTCATGAACTCGATAATATTTTTAAACACAACCGTTTCATTCAATTTTCACTTTATTCATTTCTTCATATACAGCATTTCATACATAATTATGAGAAAATGGACTCATTTACAAGTGCGTAGTAGCTTCGTTAGTCCATTTCAACCCTCTCTTCACTTCAGTCAATTCATATAATTTTTGCATTTAAATAGACGACTCATGTTGAATTATAATTGTCGGAAAGAAGTGATATTTCATGCACTGGTTACATTTTCACATGACGACTCGCAACAATTCGACGAGATATAATGACGAACAATGAGCTTCGATGTGACTCTGAATGAAACTGGAACATACATTGATGCAGAAAACGTAGGATACTAGTCATTCTAAATTAACGCGCCTCGGGAGTATATATATAGATATACAACGACGTGGGAAACTTTGCGCCATCCCCACGTCCTTATTAATTGATAGATAAATATGATAAATACCTTGAAAAATTAGTTTTTTTTTCTTTACCGGGTGAAATAGGATTTCATCCGAAAAAACGTGCATTCACGAAAAATATCAATTTTCTTTCGCCTCCTCCCCTCATTTCAGAATGAAGAAAAACAAAAAAAAACATCATGACGACCGTCTGTCATCACGCTTCGCGAATTAAAATTAATATTTCTCCGAAGGACGAGTTTTTCCCGGATGGAATACTATTTCACCCGATGGAGAAGGAAAGAACAAATTTCTTAAGGTATTGACCATATTTATTCATCAATTAATAACGACGTGGGGATGGCGCAAAAGCGCCCACGTCGTTGTATATCTATATACATAATCCCGAGGCACGTTAAATGGAATGATATTGAAGATGTATTTTCTTCTCGATGAACATTTGTTTTCATAAGATGTCTTGAAACCTGAGAGAGATTCACAAATGTGAAATAAAGTTACTTGAAAAAATTGGAACAACCACTCCATCCCCTACTCTTTATTACTAATTAATAGCGTTTCTGTTGTTGAAAGAGGCATGCGCGGTGAAGGAAACATTGTAGAATACAATAGTAGAAAATATAAATGTCATCATATCATTACCAGTTTTTCTCCAACTCTCTCATCAATTTCTTCGTCTTACAGATATTATTTTTTCTTTGCAGGAGCCGAAGTATGTTTACGATCTTTATTACACCCAAACAGAAGAAGACTTGGAGCCACACAATTACATTTCAATCCATTCACTCGATCAAGAATTAGTCTTCGATAATTACAGAGATCCCGTGCATAATACGGATTATTGTGAATCTGATGATTCAAATTCTGAATCAAATTGGCGCAATGATTATCCGGATTCTGAGCATTCTGAAAATTCAGTTAACGAGGATGATATGAGGGCAGCTGTTGCCAGATTAAAAATTGATGGTGAAGAATCGGATCTGTCGAGCGACCAAGATTTTGCTTATGCAGTTGATGAAGATGATGTTGATAAATATGGGTACAAATATGCTAAGTATAAAGCAAGAATTAAGGAAGAACTTGAAGAGGGAGACAGTGATTTGAGTGATTATAGTGGTGTATGTATTACTGAAGAACCCAGTGAAAACGAAGACTCGAGTAATGATTAATTGAAAGTTATAATAGAAGAATAATGTCAAGAGTTTGATTCTGAGGAAAATTAGTTAATTGCAGGCCGTGCAGTAAGTATCACTTCTCGTACGCTGTGCGTACGTACAGTGGAACTTTTCGCATATCCTACAATAAAACCCTGTACCTTTCATGTACAGTAAAAAATTCCGACTCGTGTGATTGCAGAATTTGCATTCCCGGCGTTCTGCAACTCTCCTACTCGTCAGGAGATACTCTTCCGCACTTGTTAGTTCATATATTATTCCATTGTGCAATTGTTTATCCATATCGATTAACCAATTGTCACTGTTTTGATAAGTTGGAACATTCCCTGTGGATAATCAATTTTTAGATTAATTACAAAATTATATCACGACTGTCACTAATTTGTAGAGAGTGGTAGTATATCGAATGAAATCTATTTCAATAAAAATATGCAATTGATTTGTTTATTTGATGTTTCATCATTGTTGTGGATAAACAGCTTTTTAGAGGATAATAGAATACTTCATGTAGTACAGTCGACTACGGCGGTGCACGTTATACGGACCAGTAAAAAGCTATTGCAAAAGCAAAAACATGACAAATAGAAGCAAGTATCCAAACATTCGTAATCCGTTTGCAGGTGATTGTAATGCAGTTATCACTGTTTAAGAGTTAATTGTTCAATTGTAAGTCAATAAAATAGTATGATCATGAAGTTAGCCGAAAGCGTTGTTGAAGTTATCAATATTTCATATTTTTTTTTTTCATTTTGTGCCAAATTGTATGTACTTTCGGAATATGTTTATTAAAATGTTTGAGAGTTAATGGTTTAATTGTATATCAATAATTAAAAACGGAAAGTGTTGGGTCTGGCACATGCGGCCGATAAAGAAGAAAATCATGTTTTTTTTCTGCTTGGAGGAGTATCATTATTAGTAGAAATACAAGTATAAGGCCTTCTTCAAAATGACACTCAATATGACTGGCTGGTACTGATTTCCATGCAAGATTCTGCGCTCTTTCCAAATATGCTAATGAAAATTAGCTCAAATTATTATTAGCAGCTATGCAGGCATAAGGCCCAATCCAAGATGATCTGGTTTGTCAATGATATCAATGATATCAATGATACCAATGATATCAATGATATCAATGATATCAATGATGTCAATGATACCAATGATTTCAATGATATCAATGATATCAATGGTATCAATAATGTCAATGTTATGGATCATAGCAGAATAGAGCCTAAACGAACCCAAGGATATAGTTCACTTTCCTTTCTTATCTTTTCCGTTAATCTGAACAGATTGAACGACTTTGCACAATCTTAGATATTATTGACATCATTGTCTCTTTCGTTAATCTGCACAGATTGAACGACTTATCGCAATCTTAGATATCATTGATATCATTGATATCATTGATATCATTGATATCATTGATATCATTGATATCATTGATATCATTGATATCATTGATATCATTGATATCATTGATATCATTGATATCATTGATATCATTGATACCATTGATATCATTGATATCATTGATATCATTGATATCAATGATATCTAAGATTGCGATAAGTCGTTCAATCTGTGCAGATTAACGAGAGAGACAATGATGTCAATAATATCTAAGATTGTGCAAAGTCGTTCAATCTGTTCAGATTAACGGAAAAGATAAGAAAGGAAAGTGAACTATATCCTTGGGTTCGTTTAGGCTCTATTCTGCTATGATCCATAACATTGACATCATTGATATCATTGATATCATTGATATCATTGATATCATTGATATCATTGATATCATTGATATCATTGATATCATTGATATCATTGATATCATTGATATCATTGATATCAATGATATCATTGGTATCATTGATATTATTGATATCATTGATATCATTTATATCATTGACAAACCAGATCACCTCGGAATGGGCCTTATACCTGCATATCTCCTGATGATGATTTGAGATAATTCTCATTAGCATATTTGGAAAGAGCGCAAAATTTCCCATGGAAATGAGTACCAGTCTGTCATATTAGGTGATTTTAAATTGAGCCTTATACTCGTATCTCTACTAATGATGATACTCCTCCGACCAGAAAAAATACATGATTTTCTTCTTCATCGACTGCATGCGCCAGACCCAACACTTTCCGATTCTAATTATTAATATATAATTAAACCATTAACTCTCAAAAGTTTCAATAAACATATCCAGATAGTAAATTTGGTACAAAATGAAAAAAGAAGAATGAAATGTTATTAATTTCAACAATACTCCCGGCTAACTCCATGCTCATTTTATTTTATTGACTTACAACCAAACAATTAACTCTTAAACAGTAATGACTATCACAATCGCCTACAAACGAATTACAAACGTTTGGGTAAGTGCTTCTATTAAAAATTTCACGAAGTAGCTACCTGAGTACTGCTTATTTTTTCGCCCGTTTTTTTCAACATTTAGTACAGTCTTCGTGGAATTACTTAGTTTTCCATTGAAATAGACGGGCGCTCCATGTGCATTTTGATCAATAGTCGAATTATGGGCCAGTTCCTTTTAGGAATAATATCTCCCCTCCTCTATTGCAGCAATTGCAAATAGAGAGGCTAGTCCTTGTTCTCCTTATTGCAATTGTTTTTGCTTCGTAATCTGTCTGGATTGGATTCTGTCTTGATTTTACTGATCCAATATTTTATCTACGCTGACCAAAGATACAAAACGCTTTAGACGTAAATATGGCGCGTTCTTTTTTATTTTTAATAATTGGAGTTCTCACTGAATTTTTCCCTTTTTCATTAGTAAATTGATCTGTCACCAGAATAAGTGTTAGTGATTGATCATTTACGTTAGTCTCACAAATTATCTCGTAGTCATTGCAAAGGAAAGTAAGATCTCTACGACAATTTTTCTATTTCATATCGTATGAATTGACAGTGCGGTATTTCTTTTCATTTAATTTACTTTGTTTCGCACGTCATTCGATCAAGAAAGAAATGGTTTCTCAATATAAAATTCTCATACTATAATCAAGTTAGTATTTACATCTATCAGGTTTTTTGATGGGATCACGAAATAATTGTGTGGAACGAGAAAAAAGAAATACGTACCTGCTATGGCAGTCCCGACAATTTCGAACAGAACGAGTTGCTTCATCATCATTCTAGGAACTTATGGTTCTCGTTATGATAATATAAATCCAATTCATCCCTAGAGTATGATATCATTCAATTTTGAGGATTGTTTCTATTAAAGGAAGTATAGAGGAAATGAAGAGAGAAAGTGTCCAAAGATTTTCTATCTTCCGTACTTTTTTTTCTTGCAACAAACGAAAATGATGCGAGACTTGCAAGTTTCTAGGCCAGGAAGTTAACTGTCATTTTCTTTTCTTTCTTACTTAACGCGCCTCGGGAGTATATATATAGATATACAACGACGTGGGAAACTTTGCGCCATCCCCACGTCCTTATTAATTGATAGATAAATATGATAAATACCTTGAAAAATTAGTTTTTTTTTCTTTACCGGGTGAAATAGGATTTCATCCGAAAAAACGTGCATTCACGAAAAATATCAATTTTCTTTCGCCTCCTCCCCTCATTTCAGAATGAAGAAAAACAAAAAAAAACATCATGACGACCGTCTGTCATCACGCTTCGCGAATTAAAATTAATATTTCTCCGAAGGACGAGTTTTTCCCGGATGGAATACTATTTCACCCGATGGAGAAGGAAAGAACAAATTTCTTAAGGTATTGACCATATTTATTCATCAATTAATAACGACGTGGGGATGGCGCAAAAGCGCCCACGTCGTTGTATATCTATATACATAATCCCGAGGCACGTTAACCGATGGAAGAAAATTTTCACTAATATTGAATAGTCCTAACAGAGTGTCAGTGGTAACTGAAAAAGACTTTTTAATCGGACTATTCTACTAATGAAAACACACGAATGATCAATTTTTCTCCAACAGGGTCATTTTTATGAATGATGATTCTAAGAGGAGTGTTGAATTCGAAAGGAATAAGTTACAAACCGAATTGTTTCATTCCTAAATTATTTTTAGATGGATGTATTTTTTCAATGGCTCTCCGAACCAGGCTCGAAATCCAGAAACTTCCCCAATTTTGAAAACTTGCCCGAATTGGAAAACTTATCCATTTTGAAAACGCTCCAAATTGGAAAATTTCCCCAATTTGGAAAACTTTCTGAATTCGAGTAAATTATCCAATGGGAAAACTTGCCCAATTTTGAGAGCTTGCCGAAATGGGCGAACTAGCCCAAATGGGAAAACTTGGCTGAATTGGGAAATTCGCCCTAATTGCGGGCTAGTTCGAAAAGTCAGGTTCATTCACAGCAAATAACGCCAACACATTTGAATTTGAAAGTAGCAAACTGACATTCCTAATTGAAAAATTTGCCCGAATTGGGAAACTTTCCAATTTTTGAGAACTTGGCAAATTGGGAAACTCGCCCAATTGGGAAAACTTTCTGAATTCCAGAACATTTCCCAATTGGGAAAGTTTGTCCAAATGAGGGAATTCTGCCAATTTGAAAGAACTAGCACAATTTAGGGTTTTGGAACTTACCCGAATTGAGGAACTGATCAGTCGAAGATTCTTTAAATATTCAACTGATTGAGATTCCTATTACCATACATTTACGTAGTCCTCCTCCTCGTTTTCTGACAATCACATTTATGCTCTACAAAGATTCAATGGAACCTCAATTACGCTCATCTAACTGTGAGAATCATGCACTTATTTTCACCATAAAATACTCCATATTAATATATATTTCATGTGAAAGATTGTGTGCGTAGGTCACGCTTTATTAGACCATGATTCATGTACAAGACCAAATATTCGTATTCTATAAAGTTTTCATGCATGAATCATGCTCAAGAAGTTCTTCCTTCACGGTCAACTTTTCCTCAGTATAGTAGGAATGAAGAAGAATATTCCATAAACAATTCTCTATGAAAAATCATTCTCACGACATAAACTCGTTAAACAATCATCCCTAATGAATTCGAACTTTATCTCAAATTTTATATCAATTGCATTATTTCTCTCTACACTTACCTTCATTTTTATAGATAAAATTAATATTTTATGGTAGAAAAATAGGTTTGCCCGTAGTGGCAATATTTCTCCACACTAGGGAATGCGCAGGATGGGGGTTCGCGTAGAAGGAAGAAATTTTCTGGAGCAAACGAGCCCACGTACTACCACTCGCCGTATATACGAGTTGGAGGTAAATATCGTAGCGGATGCTGGAGGCGAACGAATGGGCTCAGCATGCCGCACGCCTGTGAATATTGGAGGCTCTCGCCACACTACACTCATACCGTTCCTCTCTTCTTTCTCTCTCTATCGCTCTCTCATTTCATTTCTCTCCTCAACCTATGAAATTTTCTTTCTCTCTGCAGCTCGTCGATTCTGCAGATGAGATTTAATATATGCATAGGCCACTAGGATGCAGCATGATATTGCCGAGCACCACAGTGTCTACTTTGCCGCCTCTCTCCTCCCCTTTCTCCTCCCACTCCAGTTTTGCCTTAATGCTCAGCATCGCTGCCACGGCACTTTTTGTTTTATTTCGAAATGGAGTCGCGATAGTTCCTTTTCTTTCTTTTTTTTTTAGAGCTTTATTAACACCCAAATATTCCAACGACGATTTCTTTATAATACTCCGTGGTTGCACTCTCTTAAAATGCGGTTAAATTATTCAGAATAATTTCTTTTTTCCAATTCTCTTTCACATTTTACTCGCCATTTTCATTCTCTGAAATTTGTATGATTTACTTTTTTTGTCCATTGTGGATTCTTTTGCGAATATATTTCCAACTCGTGGTCTCAAGATTTTTTTTATTTGCAGAAGCAATCTGTAGTGTATTCAGTAAACTAAAAAGTGTCTTGATCATTTTTTTGCACATTCTCTTAATGAATTATTGAAAAAAAGGATAAAATGTGTAATACAACGAAATTACTTCAGATGGAAATGTTCAAGTTATTATTCTTTAAAAAGAGAGGGAAATTATTCAAGAATTCCTCTTTTTGTTGCTCAATTGAAAGCTGAGATCGTTTCAACTCAATTCGTTTCTTCATGAGTTGATTTTCGATGGAAGTGGAAGAATATATGGGACAAAAAGTGATTGCATGAAATTGATATCTCCTCCATGTTTTTTCAGAAATCAATCCTGAAAAAAAAACAATCGGTCTTAATAATCTCAGCTCTCAATCAAGTTCAACCACAACCGACTATGACAGATAGAACCAACGTTATGTACGAGGAGACTAAAATCCGAACCGATGAAAGGTAAGAACTTACATTATGAGGAAAAAATAAAGTAAACGTTTGAAGAAAAACGAGAGAATATCGTTCTTCCCTCATTCCTGACAATGGAAGGATGTGGATGTGTGCGTTGGCTCATGCTTGTCCTTTCCAAACACAGCAACGGACTATAAAATTTATTCTCACCGAGAATACTCAAATTCCTCACGCCTCACCCCACAAATTTATTCATAATTAAGACTAGGAACGAGGGGTTGGTCACTGGTGAAGTCATGGTGTCACACGGCGATGAAGTCAATTTGAAATCACATGAAGTCATTGAAATCAGTGAAATCAATGAAGTCAAGTGATTTCAACTTTGTAAAATCACTGAAGTCAAATGATTTCAATTTTTTGTAATCAATTGTGAAGTCACTGAAATCACTTGAAATCAATGAAATCAAGTGAAGTCACTATAATTTCGTATTTTAGTTTCGGACAGTATCGAAAAATTATTTCCTTCCCCATAATGACTGGAAGTGGGGATTTGAAATAAGCAAATAATATTTTTAAGGCTGTTAAAAAATATTTCGAATTAATAAAATTCAAATATTATAATTTCTCAATTAATATGAAAAGCTCTTATTTTAATACGATAAGAGCACGCTTTCCCCCATCCTCCTTTATTCGTGGAATTTCATTTATTGTGATTTCAATGACTTCATTCCATTCGAAGTCACTGACTACAAATTAATGAAGTCATTGGAAATCAATTGCAGTCATGAAGTCACGTTAATCAGCGCTTGAAGTCATTGACTTCAATCAGACACTGAATTCACATGAAGTCGACTGCATTTTGAAGTCATGGTGTCACTCAATTCACCAGTGACCAGCCCCTCGACTAGGAAGTTGAGTTTCACCTAAGCTCGAGTTAGTAACAGAGAATACTAACACATTTTAATTCGGAAATGTCAAAGTGACGTTTCTAATAGTTGCACACCTAGGTTGGAAAGACGAAAATTGCCTCAGCATCGCTTCGCTCGGGTTTGAAATTCTCTCGAAATTGATTTTTATTCGTCCGTAGTGCGTATATGATTTTTCATCTCAAGGGTGCTGGAAAAATGCACTCGAAGCGAGGTTAGAAGAAGCCCATGCTTCTCATTGGGTGGAAAAAAGTTAATTTCAACTGACGTAACATACGTAACAGGCAAAGATGTATAAAAACAATGGTTTCTATGATATTCACAAAATAATTTGCATTTCATTTTCAAACTGGTTTTCTTCTATCACTTGATCGCAAATGTCAAATATCGAACAGATGGAGAACACTATCCGAGAGAAAGAAATTTTAATTAGTCCCCTGAAAACCCATTTTTCCATTATTTCTGATTCACCCTAAAAAAAAAACCTGTTATCTCTCCCTGGGAAAATTAACAATTCGGATAAAATGTTTATGTTTTTCTTCAACATAAGGGGGATGCATTTATGTTAGATTCTTTGTGCGAATTTTTCACCTGACAATCTACTCACATGCACACACATACACACATACATACTTAGCTGCCAACTATTATCGGTGCCATTCACCGTCGTCGAGTGTCACATAAATCACCGGTGAAATCGAATCGATCGTACTGAAACCGCAGTTTAATCCAAGTTCAATTTTTTTTTCTCTCCTCTCTCTTCTTCTTCTTCTTCTTCGTTTTTTCATTCTCCTTTATCTTTTATTTTATTCATCACTTTCGAATTCAGCCAATTCGAGGGAATTGAACGAGGTTTCTCATTCAAGATGACTCAACGACTAATTATTCACAGGATCGAGCGATCGGAACTCTGGTCACTCCAAGACTCTCTTTATAAAATTGAATGCAACTCTTTCATGTATTTCACTAGAAATACGTGACTGGAATTTTTATAATGTACGTTAGAGAGAATTGGTATGCACTTTCACGAGGGATTTGATTTTTTTTTTTTCTTCTTTTTCTAGAAAATTACAGAATAATGTGATGAATGTTTTAATCATTTTTTTATTCGTAAGAAATTCTTCAATCTGAGATCTAAACTCATGTTTTGTTCAATATCTCTGAATCTAAGAAAATTGAGAAATTTTCACAAGGACTTTCGTGAAGCTTCCATTTTCCTCGTAAAAAACGGTAGTATCAAGAATCCCGCTAGATTCTGGGATATTCCGTAAAAAGTTGATGGCAAAGCAGACAAAACCAATCAATTAACGATTGTCTTCAATTCTCATGGGATAGCTCGAGAACTAGAGACATAGAGAAACTTTTGTAAATACCTTTTTTGTAGCTCAGCGACCGGTACATATAGGGGAAAGGGAGGCAAAATGGACTCTAATTCAGGATTTTTTTTCCGTGAAGGACCTCATGAAAAAATCTGGAAAAAAATCTGAATATGCCGAAATTCGTTGACATTATTGGTGAATTTTTTACGGATTTTTTTCTAAACGCGTGCACGCTCAAGAAAATAGCTAATCATTCAGACCTACAGGCTCACTTTGCCTCACATACACCTGCGCAAAGAGCGAAACAGTAGACACAGATACGCGCCGAGATGAACTCATCGACAGGATGATTCTCGTTGTCTCTTTCTTGTTTCATTTATTCCGCTCTTTGCCGTCGTTACGCGTATCTTTCTTAATTCTCTCTTCATGCATAAATTCGTATATCTCGCAATATCTTTTAATATGAATGTAAGGCTTTATTCCTTTTATTTCTGTACATATTTCTTTCTTTTACGGCGCGATTCACATAAACTGTGAAGGAGACATTAATCGCGTTTGTTGGTCATTGATGTTTATTCGTAAATTCTTGGAATAATATTTAAAAAAAACGAAAAAAGTAGTTTCATAAACTCATTTCATGTTAACCTTAGCCAATTCCATATGATTCCGAGAAAATTCATATTTTCTATTAAAGTAATAATTGAATTCTTAATTAAGAAAAAGCATGTACCAATCACAGTATATAAAATGTAGCAATAAACGTATAATAACAAAATATTTATGAGAATCCCGGAGAGAAATTTAATAACTTATGTAAATCAGGAAGAAATATCTGAATTCCCTGATTGGCATCATCAAACACAATTATAAATGCAATTAAAATTAATGATGTTGCAAATTTATAAAGTAAGTATCATGATTATTGGGTAAAAATTGTGCCCCAGTAATTAATGCATTATTGATATTCCTAACATTATAAAAATAATTGATAAGCTTATAATTATTATTTTTAAAAATCTGATTATTAAGGATTCTTGGAGATTTAATGTTCGTGAAAGTGGTGTTTTCATCAGTAGCTAGAATATCGTTGATCTTCATGATCCTCACGTCATCGCTAATCGTTTTATTACTCGTGTTCAATTCGCGTGTACACGGCAACTCCAGTAACTCATCTATGTAATACTCTGGTGTATTATAATTCAAAAAATTGTCACTTGAATTTATCCAAGTATCACGAAATTCAACAATCTCAAGTGATGATATCATGTGAGAGAGATGTTTCATCACGTTTTCAAGAACACAATTCTCGTTTGCATCCCTACGTACACGTACTTCAACTCTGCCTGCCTGAAAAAATTTTTAGAAGATTTTTAGACAAAAAAAGGGAAGAATTTTCTTAAGGAACGAGGTTATTGTTGAAAGGGCAAGATGATAATGAGAACTATTTTCGGATGAAAAAATACGAGGACTGAAATGCAAGAGAGTCGAAAAAATAAAAGTTTGGGGAATTTATAAAAATTAAAATGATGTTTGCAGAAATATTTTAAGAAAAAATACTTAAATGGGTAAAAGAGGTATAAAAGGGTAAAATAGGCAGAAGAATTTCAATAAATCCATTTGTTGTAGCTCGAATTCTCCATTACAAAAAAAGAATCACAAAGAATTCTCCTACATCAGATGATTTCTCTCAAGACTTCTTTTTGTGAATTTTTTCGTACAAGAATTTCTCTAGTAATTGATTCGTTTTTTTTTCTGTACTCTAAAATCTAACAAACGTTTGTTCTTTCTGTAATAAAAGAAATCCCCACACGAATTTATCCATCTTTCAAGATATTCCATGAAAACTGTGTGAAAGAATGCATGAGAAAATATACTAACAAGTTTCCCGAAGGACTTCATCCAAAACCTTTCATTTCTGAACTCCACCACTCCATCGATACTCAGTGCTTCTCGGAGGCATCGATCCAGCTGTTCGGTGATATGATGTGGTACTTTCTAAAAATAATAAAAATCATCATAACCCACAAAATGAAAGACGGAACAATTAAGACGACATACGAATTCTCAATAAAAGAACGTAATGAACAATTACTTGGAGAATAACGCTGGAGGTGTAAAAGGCAAGTGGTAACATAGACGTTGCGGTCAGACCAATCAACGCGAAAGCAGCGGCAGTGTCAGCAGCATGTAGTTCCCTGGATAAAAAGCCATTATCGTCAGACCACATCAAAGAAATCGATATTTCTATCCTATTTCCTCTTGTAATTTTCTTCATTAATCTAAATAATCACCAGATGTGTATTATCAAGTGTACAGAACAAAGGAGAACAGCACTGAGGAGATTCCCAAATAAAATTAGATTGGATTTCTTTAAGAAATTTGAACATGGTAGTGCCATAGATAGAACGTGATTCAATCCAGCATCCGGATAAACGAAAATCGTTCCCATGTGTGCAACGAATCCTAAAACTCCGCCAGCTCCCAATCTTCCACTGGAAAAATATTTTTCAAAAGTTTATCAAGGTTTAATTCATGCATTCAATTATTTTCTTGCTCGAGGTTAAAAAAATTATTTTATAGTTTATTTTGATTGTGAGATAATGAAAACATTTTTTACATAACTCAATGGAGAAATGAAATGTGTTAACTTTGAAGATTTTAGAGAATATTTTGGAAAATAACGGACAAGAAAAGTGTGTTTACATATCTTCAAAATTCCGATAAATTGACAAATGTTTGGAAAAATGCTTTGTCCCTCGATTTATTTTCACCGGAGGAGTTCTAATGAAAATTCAATATCTTGGAGAGATAACCGTTTTTTAATGCAAACCTTTTTTGTAGAAACAAACACTAAATATGGAATTAACAATCCAAAGACAGCCTATTGAAATTATTATTTTTTTTCCTCATGTATGGAAGAGTGGGGCAAAGTGAGCTTGTAGGTCTGAATGATTAGCCATTTTTTTTAGAGTGAAGCATATTCTGATTTTTTCCCAGATTTTTTCATGAAATCCTTCACGGAAAAGAAACCCTGAATCATGTTGCATTGGAGCCCACTCTGCCCCCTTTTCCCTATAGCAGAATAAACTGTATTGGTTTGAATGTTCAATAAAAAAAAGGTTATTATAATCGTGTTTTATCACGAACGTGTTTCACACATTTTCTGAAGAAATCTGCGAAAATGTGATAATTTGAAGATGATGAGTTGCAGTTAACGATTTGCCTCGTACTATGTTAAATCATATTTGAAGATATCGCGTGACCCGCGACTATTCATATGAAATAACAGGTAAACCAATAAATTGAAGAGTAGGAATTTACAGTAGACTTCCAGTAAAGTTGCACTCACTGAATATTCAAGGAGGCAACTTTACTTAAGTTATTCGCTGTAAAGTTAGGAGGGTTATTCCATTAACGTAGTTCACTTGCGACATTCGTAACCAAAAGTATAGCAACTCGATAGTAAATACAGAAAGCTAACTAGAGGAGCGTAGTTACTGGCTCGCGAAGTCGAGTGCGTTCCTGGTCACTCGCTACGCTGGTTCACGAATTTGTAGGTTATTGTTGCTTGCTCGCGACTACCTCTGTTCCTTGTTGCTCGCTCGTTCTAACATATTTTTTGATGACGTTCATCCAATAATCGTGACCTCACTCATTTTTTTCTTGTTTGTGTGACTTTGTAAAGTTGAAGCAAAAGTTAAATCAACTACGTTATACGTTCCACTGTTTATCGTCAAAGGAATCAACTGGAATTTATAGGTTTCGCCAATGACATCAGTTTTAGCCACGGCCCTGACGCGAAATGTCACTGCCTTATCTGTTACTTCAACAGAATTCGAAAAAACTAGCCGGCGGTCTGGCGCGGTGGATATAGTCAATGATTCACACGCGGTAGGCTCGGGTTCGATCCCCGCCGGTGACACTGGTGAGATCTAACCAGTACAAAAAGTCCTTGATCAGTCGTTAAATACGCCAATCTAAGGTGTCGAAAAAAACGCGACGGTAAATAATACAAAAAAAAAAAAAAAATCGAAAAAACGTTGATGGCACTGTAGCCTTCCCCCAATGCTAACACATGCTTAATATAGTGAATCGTACTTAGTTATTGTACTTCAATAACTGAAAATAAACCTCAATCCTTCAGAAATTCATCCCCATACTGCTACAAGAGTCGTGAAATGGAGAGAAAAAGAACCTATGCGTAGCATGAGTTTAAAGAAAACGTCGCCAAGTACACGTTTCATGGTTTTCCCCCCGTGCTCAGGAAAAAGTTGTGGAATACAAGAGCTTCAAGTACTTCACATCGAAAGCTGTTCTGGAATTGTTACTGCCCAGGAAGGAAGGGCCGAGGCTAAAAATGAGTACAGCCTCATGGCGGCCTTACGGCAGTCTTTGGCAAAGGCTGGGCAAGGCCGAAAGAAGAAAACATGAAAATCCCAAATCCAAGGAAAAAATTATTTAAAAAAATAAATAAAAGTCAAAACGGAAACTCAAAGAACTTACTTGGCTGTGGAATGAGTGATAAAAGCATATCATTCACTCAGCAGCACAGCCAAGTTAGTTTTTTAAATTTGCTTTTGGCTTCTATTTCATTTTTTTATAATTTTTTTCTTGGATTTGGGATTTTTATTTTTTCCTCCTTTGGACAAGCCTTGCCCAGCCTTTGCCGAAGACTACCACAAGGCCTCCATGAGGCTGTACTCATCTTCAGTACTTGCAATTCTTGCATTTCACAACTTTTTTCTGAGCATCGAAGGAAAACCATAAAACGCGTACTTGGTGACGTTTTTCTTTAAACTCCAGCTACGCATAGGTTTTTCCTTCCCTCCTTATGAATACAAGCTCTCGTGTCGTTCCAAAATGTGATCAGTTGGAAGCTTACAAAATTTTTCAATGTAAGAGACTTTGAAAAGAGAATCTCCATGAAATTCGATCATAAACCAAACAATAATCATTGATGCAATGGGCCTTGTAATTATTATCAATTGTATTGTAATCGCATGTTGTAGAATGAAATACGTCCAAATGTGATAAATTGAAGTGTCTGAAACCGCATCTAACGATATCTTGTGATTTATGAATATCCATACAAAGAGGAAATGACAGAACAATAATTGAAGTGAGTGAGCTTATATTAGATTGAAGTAGCGGCAGTGTCATCCAGTTGATGAGCCGCTTACTCGTGTGTATGTATTCGTGTGTGTCTCGTATCGTCTCTTTGCCTATGTATTTATATCGCAGCAGTCGCTATAAGTTCTGATCTTCTGGTACAAAGGAGGTCATAACAAATATTTCTCTCCCTCTCTGAGTTTTCCAAATATTCTATAAATACACCTCGAACTTTCAAAACTAAATGAATAAGAATTAATCCATGACCTTGAAAATCTAAAAACGTTATCCACATAAGCATTTCCTTGAGCAATGTAAAAAATTCAAAACAATGTATACTCACGTATGAATAATTGGCTGATCACTCAATCTCAAGATAATATTCACTGAGATAAGTGAACCAATAGCGAGAATCAAGGAGGAGGATACGAGGATAGCAAGTACCTCGTACTTCTGTGGACCTAGACAGGATAATGATACTCCACGTTCACCACAACCATCTTCAACCTCCTTAATAACGTAATTTGAGCTAAAATATCTTGATGAGCTTCCAAGCAGCCCATTCCTCTCATCATTTTGACTTTCGGCGTACGTGGAATTCCTTGAGACCCATAATGATATCAAACACACCAGCAACGATAGGATATTGAATAATACTGTATTGACGTATGCAGTTAATGCTGAAATTTATTTTCCAATTATTTTTTAATGCAATTTGCAATAAGACGAGATAATGATATTCTTGACGTTTTTTCGTAAGTTATTTTTAACTGATTTCATGGGAAAATTGATTCATCAAGGATTGAGTGACACCATGACTTCAAAATGAAGGCGACTTCACGTGAATTCAGTGTCTGATTTCAATAACTTCAAAAAAAATGTGATTTAAATGACTTCAAGCGCTGATTAACGTGACTTCATGACTGTAATTGATTGCCGATGACTTTATGAATTTATAGTCAGTGACTTCAAGTGGAAAGAAGTCGTTGAAATCACAATCAATAAAATTTTACGAATGAAAGAGAGTGGGAGAGATGAAAGAGAACGGACTTTTATCACATTGAAACAATTTTTTTAATGTAAATTGGCACAGTAGTGAGTGACACTAGTCCATCGTTAGTTAACGCGGTAAATTCAAAACCTGAAGTACGTAGTTTCAATGACTTCAACTGATTTCAAGTAATTTCAGTGATTGCATAATTGCATAATTGATTTTTGAAAAGATGAAATCATTGGACTTCAGCGATTTCGAAAAGTTGAAGTCATCTGACTTCAGTATTTTCACGGATTTCAATGATTTAATCGCAGTGTGGTACCACGACTTATGAATGAAACAATTTTTCTCACGAGTCGTTCTGTATGTCTGATTCTTGAATAAAAAAAAATCATACAAAAAGCTCTCTATCTTTGCTATTTTGATAAAATTGATGAAAAGGCGAAATTTACTCGTTCCATTTTCCAACTGTACTATGAGAATTGTAAGGAAAATAATGATTATGGGAATAATTTTTGAAATATAATTAATTCTGCATCATGATAAGTCTCGACCCAGATACATTGATAGAGCACTCATCCACACATACGGAATAACAAGCTACGTAGAAAATGAAAATTAAGAATGGAACAAAGAGTTATAAATGTCAAAAAGAGCTTTCTGGATTAGAAAAATGAAAATGAGATTTTCAAGATAACTGAGTGCTAAAAAAGGCGGGCATTGATAAATTGTCAATATTTGTGGAGCGAGAAGTGGCAGGCACGTAGAGTGCCGAGCTCATTAGACGCTGGTGAAAACTTTTTGGCACTGAAGAAAGCGGTGGGCAAGTCTCTTTGGTTCTTGAAAGGTGAAAACTTTGGTATGAGCCCACTTTGATGCATAAAGTTTTGCCATTTTTATTGGAAAATCGCAGGCTTCAACGGTCTCATAATTCTCAATCCTTTTCCACTTCTCCATTGGTACATGATAAAGCAGATTATGAAAGAAAAAGAAAAACTGCTCGACATTTCACAATTTTTTTAGCCTCTTGGACACATGAACTTTGAGATATTCGGAATTTTATGAATTCCAACTGAAGTATTCAAAAGTGCACTCCATTCTAGTCCAATGGTTTCTGATGTATGCAGAAATTGAGTTCATGAATTTTTCCAATTATCTTAAAAAGCATTAGAGTTTCTCAATTTTGTCCGCTGGTATCAATAACAATTAATGAATATATTAATTATTCATTATTTCTCAAAAAAATCGTCAAGAATTCATCCTTAGTTCCTTGAATAATTCAGAATGGCTCAGGTTAATTGAGGGCGATCGATTAGATGGATTAGATTCTCCACTTTTGCTCAATTTTCCGAACGGAAATTAGAGCAACAAAGTTTCAACGGATATAAGGAGAAATGGAAACTGACCTATACTGTTCGTCGAAGTTATCCAGTCACAGAGGTAGTAGATGATCACGGTGTTGTACGTGATCAGACACAGTATCCATTTGCTCTCTGTCTCACCAAGTAAACGTATAACCCGAATGCCAAAAGGCGTACCTACTAGAATCATCGGGAAATCAAATTTCACAGTTATTTAATCGTGTTAACATTACTTTTGACACTCGATTATTTTATTCAACTCACTCCCACTACAAATATCTTTCTAATTATTTCTAAAACTTATATTTATCAAGCTTTCATCATTAATCAGTACACTAAATTTTCACTGATTTTGTTATTCATTATGCTAATTTAATAGGTAATTTAACGTTTCGTTCATTTTCATTCAATGAAATTTTAAAACTTCACTCTTGGGAAAAATTTACTAGGCGCTACGCGCATTCAACTTGCACAACTGATATACGGCTGCATGATAGATAGGGGAAACGCTTTGTGCTCATTATTAACGTATTTGCTGATAAAAATCTTAGTGAAGTAATAAAGGTCATTTTCTTGACTGTTTGCGTGAATTATAGGAAAATTTCCATATCAACGTTACTTTAAACTTGTTCTTTTCATTTCTTTGTAGAGCATATAATTTTATTCACGAAGTTTATGATGCAAAAATCATCCGCATGATCTTCGAATAATTATAGTTCATGCATTAATCATTCGCAATTTTGAGGAATCAATTTTGGAGAAATTTTCAGAACAGAATTTTTCATTAATGAAAATTTTCTTATCACTCGTAGATTCCCGGAAAACTCGTGAAAACAAGTGAATTCGGCTCTGATTCCAGTTTTTCTGGGTGAATAATAGGCCTTGATGGGTCTCTTCCCTCTCAAAAAAAAAAGTTATTACAAATAAATTTTCATTTTCGCAACAATCTAAAGTTATTGTTCTTTTAGAATTTTTTTTTTTCTCATTTTTTACCTTGTATTTCACTGACGATCTCTTTCATCCAGAAAAATCATAGCTACAAAAAAAAGTTTGAAGCAAATTCCGGTGAGAAAAACGTCAAATTTCCGAGTATGAGAATCGACACACGTGCTGCCATCTCAAGGTTATGGAATACATTGCTAGTTCATATTGATGAAATTCTCCGAAAATATCTGAATTCTCGACAGTCGATAAGTCTCTCTGGTGATAGATCATTTCGAAACGAGAGGAACAGGAATCGGAGAGACGTGACATATTAATTATTTCCAGAGGCATACGCCGTCAGTTGACCAGCGTACTTCATAACGTTCATTCCACACTTGATTCGTGCAACGTCACTCAACTTGGAATAATCCAACTCAACAGACTCCCTTATCTCGTTCATAAGATTTGATCAAAAAAAAATGGTGAGTTACTTTTTCATGTGATTACACTTTCTTCCATAATTTACGAAAATTCATGAAATATTGTTCAAAAATTCAACATTTTTCTTCAACAACTTATCTAATGCTATCAATTTAACCTCCAGTTGACCTTGCAATTCGAATCATCACGAGCTTAATGATTTTCTGAAAATTCACGAGAGCTCGAAATTATTTAGCAACAATTTAAAAATACATTTTTGCGATATACCTGAAAGTATTATGTCAGTTTCATGTTCGTAATGATTGATAATCGATTATATCAGTGATAGAATGAAGGTTGCAAGGTCAAAAGCGCAAAATCGTTTTAGAAAAATAGTGGATTGAGAGTTTTTCACTTGTTGGTTAGACGGAGCCAATCAACGTGGTGGTTACCGGTGCTGCCGGTCAGATCGCCTACTCTCTCCTTTATCAATTGGCAGCGGGAACGGTCTTTGGACCTGAACAACCTATTAACCTTCGACTTCTCGATATTCCGGTCATGATGGAGGTACTCCAGGGTGTTGTCATGGAACTCGAGGATCTTGCACTTCCTCTTCTACGAGGTATTATTTTCATGAGCATTAAAAATATGGAATAAACTTGATCATCAAATGCTTGAGCTCTATTGGTTTTCGTTGAATATTTAGAGATCTATAAAGTGATCGCACAGTGAAATTGATTCCATAATTCCAGAATTTCAGGGAATGATTAAATGCACCTAAGTATGAAATATTTTCAGAGGTTCTCCCAACTGCCGATCCAGCAGCTGCCTTCAAGGACGCAGCAGCTGCCTTTTTAGTCGGTGCAATGCCAAGAAAACAAGGTATGGAACGCAAAGATCTTCTGGCTGCCAATGTGAGCATCTTCAAGGTCCAGGGTGAGGCGTTGGATAAATATGCACGCAAGGACGTAAAAGTCCTCGTTGTTGGTAACCCAGCAAATACAAATGCTCTCATTTGTTCTCACTATGCTCCATCCATTCCAAAGGAAAACTTTACTGCTATGACTAGACTCGATCAGAATCGTGCACAGGCTGCATTAGCAACTCGCCTTGGAGTTCAAGTAATTAACACTAATTAATGCATTCCAATAATTTATTTCGAGACACTTGCACGAACAAATGGAAACTAATTAACGAGGAACAATGGTGTATATCTTGTAAAATATGGGAGATAGAGAAATTTCCAGCAGGACCTTATTTGCAGTGGCAAAATGGATTATTACTAAAAAAAAACTCTTTCGCTCAGTTTCCAAGAGATTTCCGAACCTCGGTGTTCCATTTCACTACTTCATTACACAATCTCTTCATTAATTGTTGAAAATCTCAGAAAATATGTGACTTATCAGAAATCATCAGCAAGCATTTTTCGTGTCTGACAAAATTTTCTGCAAAAAAGGACTATTAATATTTTTTCATAGACCCAAAGGTTTCCATGATATTCTCAAAATTAACTAAATGAATTGCCCTAACTCGCCGACTTTCACACTTCAATTAATTGATTTAATGAATCTTATCATCAATTCAGGTTGATCAAGTTCAGAAAGTTATCATCTGGGGCAACCACAGCTCAACACAATTTCCAGATGCATCTCATGCAACAGTTAATGGCAAACCAGTACCGGCAGCAATCAATGATGATGCTTGGTTGAATGGTGTTTTCTTGGAAACAATCCAAAAACGTGGTGCTGCTGTTATTGCTGCACGTAAAATGTCATCAGCAATGTCAGCTGCCAAAGCTGCTGGTGATCACATGAGAGATTGGTGGTTGGGGACAAAGAGTGGACAATGGGTCAGCATGGGGGTACTTTCCGATGGAAGTTATGGAATTCCAAAGGACATCGTTTTCTCATTTCCAGTTACTATTCAAAACGGACAATTCAAGATTGTTCAGGTAATTATTTCATAACAATTGAAAAACCTCATCCGTTCTCGAGGAATACCCACAATTTTTCAATGTTTCTACGTGAAGAATCAGAAATTTTAGATTTTTTGCAAGTATCCCGATTCCGTTATAATCTAGTCAACCTCACGTTGAATTGAACTTGGCATAATTTCAATTCATTTTCTGATAAGAATTTTTCTGCTTTTTTAATGATATTGGTGAAGAATTCCATCCACAATTATGCTATAGCTTTGAACTATTTCACCTAGTTTTTCCAGGATTGTGCCGTTATTGAAATCTTCATCTGTGAAATATCATGAATTGGAAATCTTCTATCTAAGAAAATATGTGATGGATATGTCTACATCTCCCATCAATTCCGAATAAATAATTCTGAGTTGGTTATTTATTTTTCGTTCTTTGAATATTCGGAAACTTGAGAGAGTTGGAGGTTTTTTTTTGTCAGAGCATTCTTTCTACTTCTAATTCTCCTCGACAAAGAATATTTCACCGAAAATCTTCCACTTCCCTTAGATTCCGAGGTATGCCAAGGAACTCTATCAAATAACATAAAATGAATTTCTCCTTCAGTAAATGCCTCGAAAACGGAATTTTCCACTTTTCCTGACTTCTTCAGATGATCCCCACAAAGCTCAAGAGTAACTCTTAAAAATAACATTGTTCTTTCTTCAGAATCTCTCAATCAGCGACTTTGCGAGCTCCAAACTCAAGATAACAGCTAAAGAACTCGAGGAGGAACGTATGGAGGCCCACTCAGTCCTCAAGCCGTGACTAGCTAGCCCCGCTGCTCAACCTCCCCTACGACCAGACACTAAATGTAGGTTGTAATCAATAAAAATCCAAAATAAAATACAATAAGCACCTGTTAACATCATCATGTTAAATGTCTTTAGATTCTATATATCTGTGTATAGAGAGACGAGTTACATTTATCGTCGAATTTGTTATCATATTAAAGAAGATATATCTATATAAACGAACCAATATACAATGTAAACCTAACGATAAAAATGTGAAATATAGAACTGGAACAAGGCAACACTAAGTCACTTTTTTTTTTATCATTTTATTTCATCTCCCCCAAGAATCAATAATAATTTATAATACAGTAATTAATAATAACTATTTTTTTTTCATTTAATTAATTAATTATCTCTTAACTTCTTCCTCATTCCATCATTGGATATCGTTAATTATTCATCTCTCACATTTATATTATAATCATTTATATTCACTTCTGCTAAACACTAGTACAGGTATACTGAATTGTTTTTCATCATTATTCATTTTTTTTTATGATTACTTTGTTTTATTTTTATTCCTTTTTTCATCATTTGTAATTTTTGTGAGCATTAAGTAGCGTATCGTACAAATATGCATAGTGCCCATGGACCTTTGAGTCTCCTTCATTTCACACAACAAACAAAAAATATTTTTTCATTATTTATAATTTATATTTATAATTTTCTTTAGTTTGGTTCGATTTTGTTGTTTTCTATTCATCCAATCCGTTAAGTGATTTTTAATTAAAGCAGCTTGATTTCTTTTCAGCAAATTTTAAAACAAAAAAATCTACTAATTTCCCTCTTACTCTTTCATCGAACTTTTCGCTTTCCAGATATGACCAAATGTTATTGCTCAATCGTGGCACCGGCTACAATTATTCATTAAGTCTAGAAACATTGTGACAATTACTCGTTTCACTCACACATTTAGGCAGAGCGAATTATTCTAATGAATTTCATCAATTTTTCTAAATGATAAGGCCCATCTCACTGACTTTCTTAAAAAATAACTATTGCAAGATGGATTTCATTCGTGAGGACATAGTACTCTTTGCATATTGTACCATTATTATTATTTCTGTGATTTTTGAAAGGAAGTGAAGGAAAATTGGTGGTGAAGAGAGTCGAGCTTGTTTTCCACTCAACTGAGATTCTGTGGATTAGTTCAAGAATCAATGGAAGATAGAGAACTTTCAATAATAATTCGTTTTATAGATCTCATTTTCCTCCACGCATAAGTGAAGGTGGTTTTGATCCCAGTATTTCTGAGATACCTTGAAATTTCAGAGATGAAGAAATATTTTTCATTACCTCTTCCCTAGGCTTTTCCCCATCCAGTTCGTGAAAGTTCTCTATCTCTCTTAGATTCTGAAATATTCCTCAAAAACCATGTGAGAAAAGCAAACTCAACTCCTCCAATCCCCCTCCTCCCTCTATTCCTAACCCAGCCAAGAGAAAATAAAGTGCGTCTTTTTTTTCAATAAGTAAAGAAATATACAATGAGAGCATAACAAACACATTTATAAAATAATTAATTGAATTTACAAATTAAATGGAAACGAAAAATCTTTAGAATGAAAACAAAAAAAAAGTTAAATCAGTTCCTAAGAAAATTTACATGGTAATACACACACACAGACGTTTTATTTTGAATTTCAAAAACTCCTTTTTTTCTTGATTTCAAGAGGAAAAAAGAATGTCAGAGAGCGCAAATGGCAATGAAAAGCACCAACTAAAAAAATAAGGGAAAAAAGCAATCTCTATCTCAAAAAATTCCTCAGTTTTTCGTGAAACTCAAATGGATTATTTAGTGTTATAAAACGATTTTCAAAGTTTATTCACATCTAGATGTGCCAATAATCTGTTTTTCTTTTATTTAATTAAATAAATTCATTGTCTAGTGCCTGTATCACTGAGTCACAAAGAAATTCCATTACATTGAAACTGTTAATTATTATTTTGTTTATGATCGAAAAATCGTTTTTGCACATCGAAGGCCGTAAACAGTAATTACATTTTCCACAACAGTTTTACAGTGAAGTTGTCCCCCGAATGATGAGAGTGCCAGTTTTTTTACCATTTCCCTTTCACAATATTTTTCTCGTGGAATTGACAAGAAGAAAAAAAATGAAAAATTCAATGTTTGCTATTCATAGTTCTTTTTGCTTGCTTAATTCAGGTGAAAACCTCTCTCACGAGTTGCAGCCAGTAGTCTTTCTTTTAAAATCTCTTCAGTTGGATATTCCGGTAATTTCAGATAATGTACGCATGTATTAACTGAGGGATAACCACCAGAGCCAGCATCAACTTTACGTACTACTGTCAGTCTTGGATGTAAATTACATAAACCACCAGGTGGTAATGCTGAACAACCAGTGGCAAATTGTAGAAAGGCTTTCCTTTCTGGTCCAGTTAATGAGAGAAGTACATTGACAAATCGTTGAAAACCGGGGCTGTGAATAGGTAAATCAGAGGATTAGCTAATTTTTCATTGCAAAAACAAGGTAATAGTCACACTCAATTAATTAAATGTTTTGAAATATCTCGGAGTCTGAGCGAAGGATTAAATTTAAAAAAAAAAGGTTTCAGTGAGCAAAGCGAGAACTACGGGAAAAGTATCCATTGAGGTCTTGTTTCAGGATATTTAGATGAACTATGTTATGTCGTTGTCTAACTTTCCGCTGAAGAATTTTGTAAAGTAATTCGACAACGAAAGGAAGTGGCAAACTTTTGTGATAACTCCTTCATAAAAAAAAATATAGATAAGAAGAATAATTTCAATTTTTTTTGTCTTTGTTCTCAAAATATACAAAGGACGTATTGCGAAGAATCTACTTTTATGCTGAACTTTTTTAAAGTTCTAATTCTCCTCCACAAAAATGCCCCCACCCTCTCAGATACCAAGATATTGTTCAAGACCTCAGCAAAAAACAACACTTAAATCCTCACCTCTCTCTTGTGTATCCAAGCTTTGGTTCCGTATAACTGAGCAAATCCTCTCTTGTCCACTCTGGATTCTGCTCTCCACACAGCATAGCCCTGATTTCCTCTGGGCTGAATGCATGAAGCTTCTCCATCGGGAAAACCTTAGAGAATCCCGATCTAAATGCCTCGAGTTGTCTGGCGATGCCACGATCTAAACAGTAATTGATCGTGAGCTCTGAATACTCCCTAGCGTTTTCCATGATGACCGGTATCTCTGCACCATCCTCAATCAATTCCACCTGTTCATGTCCAAAGACCTTTGAGCCAGGTGAGTAAGTCATGGAGAGTCCTAAATCTTCGATTGGCACTGATGCGCCGGACGGATGATTGATGCGTAATGGATCCTCGTCTGACGACGAGCATCCCTCTGACATTGTTCTCTCTCGTTTAGTCGTTAGCATCTGTATTTGCTTGAGGAACTCACCCCTGACAGGATCAACGAGTACGAGGTCCTCAATATCGAGGATGCCGTCATACCACGGGGGTGGTTCAAGCGAACCATAGGGGCCGTCGACTTCACCTTCTTCCGATATAAAACTACTCGCCATACTAGACGACATGCTTTCCTGCGTAACACCAGTCAGTCCAATTCTCTCATTGACATTATTCGTAATATCACCGCGACACATCAGCTTCAAGAATGATCTTGACAATGGTAAATCAACGAGTCTATTGTCCTGCAGTACTTTGGCAAGGAAAACCCCCAGGAACCAGAAGTACCTGACTGCTTTGTTACATGACTCCGAATCCTGCGGTAGCGGAGCTGGAAACAGACCACTTGGACGTGTGACATAGTAACCTGGTGGTCGGACATGCTCATCGGAAGGACACGAGCGGGTTCCTTCGTTTGGCTCCTCATCGTCGCACAGCCAGAGCCCAAGGTCTTTGCGCTGCAGTTCAGCAGCGACCAATGCGAAAAATTCCAAGGTCGGACCCAATCCTGTTCCTTCTTCACCGACGAATTCTACCTCAAGAATGCTCTTCCTACTTGCATGCACCTTGAGAACCTGCTCAGCCCAATCTAGAAGTTTATCACCTCGCGGTACACTCACTCTCTCGTGCTTTAAACGACCAACACGGAATTCATGACTGTCATCACGTCGTGGACTCAGTCCTGGTGCTCTCTGTCTCTCAAGAACAGCATCGCGCTGTGTTTGAAGCCAGACAATTGAGCGTGAAGCACCGAATGCCGTGCAGCTGAAGTACAAACGGCGTGTTTCAAAGGGTAATAAGAATGGACAGCTGCGTGCTAATTCCTCACACCAAGTTGGCAACGCACCGGCAGCGAGCGCCAACGGATCTTGAATCTGTTGTACAACTTTATTTGTTATTTTCTTAGAAGTAAAATCGTCTGGATTAACCCAACAGGACTCGGATGGCTCGAATTCCTTCTTCTTATCATCGCGCGATGTGCTGATGACGTAGACATGCCGAAGAAGTTGAAGAACGTCTTCTACGGTGCAGGCGTTTGTATTCTGCGCTGGTTTACCGGAGTAGAGAGTAACAATGGGCGTAGCGCGGCCGGATGACTCTTCTTCCTTAGATTCTTTGTAAATTATCGTGTAAGTTGGCTCCCATATTCTGCGGAGCTTTTCCTGTCTACTGCCAAGCTCAGTAATCTGCATTAACTCTTGGACAGCCTGGAATATGCTAGAATGAGGCTCGGATAATGGCAATTCAACGTCAGGTACTTCTGGTAAACCTGGCCCTTTTAATGACAGTGACAACCTCGGCATTGTTGGTACGCCAACTCGTGTACTCGACTGCGGATCACTACCCGGTGGTGGTACCTCGAGATCAGTTGTTTGATTGATATTCGTTCGTCCTGGACGCGGATCGAACGCTGGAATGAGAGCTGAGAATTGTCGCTTGAGTACAAATTCATCGTCCCAAGCGCGTCTCTTGCTTGTCTGCGGTGTCTCCTCCTCCATGAAAGCTGCCAACAAATTTCTACTGACCATTACCTCCTCGTAATCACCCTCACCACCTTCGCCTTCTTCCTCATTTTCCTCATCATCTTCCTCTTGATCATTCTCTTCATTATCGTCCTCCTCTTCGGCCAAAACACCATCCTCGTCGTCCTCGAGCTCACCAAGAAGTGTCGGTGCACCAGCTGTACGTACACCACCAACACTTGAGCCAGCAACACCGCCGCATGATTCCAAAAAGTCCTCAAGACTCACCTGAAGCCACAACTTCTCATTACATTAAAAAATTTCGCCTCAGAATGGAAATTACACAATTCACAACCTCTAAAGTTTTTATGTAAACCCATAATTTTTTTTTTGAGGAATTATGAATTTATCTTACGTTATTTAGATTCGTTAGAAATTTTGTGAGAATATCTTAAAATTTACGGGAGGTACGGGAATTTTCATAAACTCCTTTCTTACCGCTCTGATTCTACTCTATGAAAATTCCACTGCCTCTGTTTAATTTCAGGATATTTCCAATAGACTCCGAAATCTAATTGAACTATATTCTATCCATAATTATGGCCTATAAGAAAGGCTTCTTGACTGATACTCCTAAACTTAATCGTTCGGAAGTTATTCTCAAAATAATTCACTTTCTATTCTCCACTACTAAAATCAATATTTATATTTATCATTTTCCACACTTTTTTTCCGATAATTTCCATAAAAAATATTCCTAATCTCATCATACAAATGTAGGTAAAATTTATCTTTTACATCAAACTTCAAACAAGTAAATGAAAAATAATCAACTTAAAACTTCGAATTAGTAAGTTGAAATGATTGAAAAAATTCTCACCTGTTCACTGTCACTGCTAGTACTAGTGAGTGACATTGTTAATGCCTGTCCAAGGCCAGCGCCAGTTGTTGTTGTAACGCCACTGCCAGCAACTTGTCCACTACTTGTCAAGCTTGGATAGCTCTGGGCTGTACTCAATAAGCCACTAGGAAAATTTGAACTAAGTGCTAACCTGACGAGACTCGATACTGAATTTGGTCCGCGTGGATTCGATCCTGAGTTTGAATTTGGCGCAATGTGCTGGCCAGCAGATGGTCCTAAAAATTTGCGATTAATACAAATGAAATGTTACGTGAGACGAACAGATGATTCAAACAGTAAAAAAATGTATTTAATAATGAGAAAATTATAATAACAAACCTAGAGTTCGTCTACGAGCCATCGCAGCGAATGTCTCGAGTAAGCCAGTGGCAGCAGCTGGTTCGAGAGTGTTATTAGCATCGGAGCAAGCGAGATTCGGCACTGATACAGACATTGGATTGGTTACAACCACTGGACATCCCCCTGGTGGATTCTGTGACGATGAACTTGCCTCCTTGTCGCGGCTGCATTCCTTCGTAGCTGTATTTTTTATCGATTAGAATGGGGATTGTCAATAATGTTTAATCACAGTGATTTTTTGCATTTTATTCTGATGAATCACAAATGAAATTCGTTAATTGCTATGACTCCAGTAGTTGTAAGGTGAAAAGAGGTGCAGCTTTTCAGCGATAGTGAAATTTCCATAATCATATTTTTTGTAGCTCTGATTTACCTCAACAAACAAAGCAATTAGCATTCTTCCCAAACTCGTTCTAGTTTCGTAAGTAGTTTTCATGGAATATTTTAGATTCTATGGAAGATGGTCATTACGAAAATTTTACAATTTCCAACAAATTTTAAAATATTCTATGAGTAATTCTGAAGAGCGGAGATTAATATTTTTCGGAATTTTGCCTGCAATTTGCCAGAGTATAAGAGCTACAAAAAACAGTCTCGAACAAAATTTCTCTATACCTCTCAGATTTCCAAATATTTCCAAATAAATAGATCACAAACCTGACTTTCCTTTCTTACTGCTTGATAACTCTTTCATTTGTGGAAAAATTGATGAATTTAATATAAAAAAAATTAACGTACCATCTTGAATTGGTGGATTGTGCTTCGGAACTGGCCTAATTCTCAACGAATTCTCCTCACTCTCCCCAGAAACTGATATTCTGACTGGTACTAAACCAAGTAATTCTCCACTCAAGAAACTGTTAGTGTTGTTACGAAGTCTGTCAGCGCCTTCGCGTAAACGATCAAGTACTTCAACTGCCTCCAGACTCAACAGGCTACTGGCCGGCTAAAATTGACATTAATATGAAAACAATTCACCCATTTTGTAATTAGCAAAACACGAGAACTAGAGAACATGAAATTACCAAAACTCAAAGAAAAATAAAAAATACCTTATTCCCCCGAACCGTTGTGAATAAAGGCTTTGAACTGCTCGCTGCGCGGTTACTATTGCTATTTGCTTGACAATCAGTATTCAATGCCAAACTCTCTACAATCGTAGCGAGATCGCTGCTGACGGTTGTCTCTGGTCTTGGATGAAGTACAACCGACAATTCACCAGTTGTATTACTCGAGCCTCCCTCTCCAGTAACAGCAACAACAGCCTCTGCCCTCGCAACTGACAAAACACTTTCAGCGATTGACTCAGCAGCCTGCTTTGCCGCTAGATTATCAGCACTAGCTGCTTGATCAGTTGCAACTGACCCTCTCATTCCAACATCTGTGCAATCTGGTAAACTCGGTGTACTACTCGATTTTCTACCAGTTAATGTCGATCCATTTTTCTTATTCCCCGGATCATTATCAAAGCTACCAACTAATCTGAGATCATACTTTCCCTCTGCCCCCATACGATAAGAATTCGATCCACCATGGTCCCATGTAACATCGATCCATCCATTGTGAAGTTCGCCAGTAATGGATCCTTCACCGGGTGGATTACCATCTTGATCCTTCCACTTCCAATCCAACCCTCTTGCAACTCTCGCGCCAGCAACCAAATGCCTCAGCACCTGTGTCCTAATCAGCCGGCGCTGTTTCCTAACACCTGCCTCTGCCTCTCTCGCCGCGCGGCCCAAGTCTTCGCAAACACCCGTAACTTCGCCATAAACCTCGAATCCCGAGACAGACAAATAATGCGTCTGCCCGGAAGCATTCTTCCCCGTTTGCTGGAGACGCAGATGCCTCCAGCCCTGTGTTTCCTCACTCGGTGGATCAAGCGTCCACGTCGATGTACTGCCCGGCTCATTTAAGGAGCAATCGTCCACGTGAGTGTATAATGTCGTCCAATTAACACCGTCTTTAGACGCCTGGAACATCCAGTTTCTCAGGGCACTCCTTCCGTAGCCACGTGCGTGTCTCAGCGTGTAAGCATTCGGTATCAACCACACACCAAGATCAATAGAGAACCAGGCACGTTTGTCATCGTTCGTATGACAATTGAGGGCATTTTGATCGCGCGAAAGTATATCTTCGAGATGTCCATACGGTAGGCTCCTTCCGTCACTCGACGTCACTACAACTAGGCCATACTGTCCAGGGTTCACCCATTCACTAGCAGTTTTAGAGTTGGTACCGATCCAATACAGTACTCCATTTTCATCAAAATCGTGCTGATACTGGAAGGTTAATCTATTAACTTCTTTCAATTTTTTAACAAACGTAAAGGTCGATCGGTCATGATCATGCCACTGTTTAGCAATCATTTTCAGCAAATGATTTTCCAACTGCTGTATCGTACTCAATGGCTCCATTTTCAAATTTCTACCAGATCTATCAATAAGTGCACTCTCCCCCGGTGCTTTTTCCAAGCGAAATCTGAGGCGTCTCGTTAATATTTGCAAGCCATAACCAGAGCCCGGTGTATCGTAAAGATAAACTGGTAATTTCTCGATTGATTCAAGTACTGAAACGAGTTTTTGAACGAGGATCTTAGCTGAATTACCATCGTTAGCATCTTTGGCTTTGAAGCAACTCTTGAATACAGCGATTCTTTGTAATCGCAGCTTTGTTGAACGAAGCGATGGCGCCTGGGGGCCAGATGGTCCAGCTAATAGACCGAGTAATGCCTGTACAAGGCCACTGGAATGCAATTCATAAGCTGACACTCTGCCCTCTTCGTTTAATAATGTCTTTAATTCTTCCAATGCAGTCTGGAGTACAGTACGCCATTCACGATTTCCTGATAATTGTTTTTGGCATGCTTTTTCAACTTGATTAACTATTGCTGATAATTTAGCAACAACACCACGTGGTTGTGCTTGAGCTGCTTTGAAGTAATTCTCGTAAATTTCTTGGGCATGTGATTTGACTTTTTGTTTTATTGCTTCAATTTTTGAACGCAAACGTTTGCCACGTTTCCCCGCCCAGCCTGCTGCAAAATCTGGTCCTGTAATAATAAAAATTGAAATCATTTAACGATAATTGTTTTCTGTGGAGTAAGTTCAAGCTTCTTCCGGAGTGTCTCATAATCTGAGAGAAGGAAGGATATTTAATTTTTTTAAAACTTAGATATTCGGAGACATTTCCGATTTTTTTATTTTTTTCTAATCAAGACAATCCTTATTCTTTCCATACCTAAACTTGTTTCCGCTGTGAACGAATGTTTTGTGCCTCGATTGGACTCAAATATAAATCCTGGTAAATCTTCTCGTAGTATAGTAGCCTGTTGCTGTCCATCACTATTATGAATGCATAATTCACCTTCTTTACGTGATGAAAGTGCCCAATTACCAACGACAAGTCTAGTTGCTCCTGGTCGTGATAAAACTGGTTGACTAACTGAGTTTGGCTTTACCTGACTGCGTGCACGTTGTAATTTCTCTAAGAATTCACCACGATTTTCTAAAATTACAATAATATTTCATTATTTTTATTGAACTAATGAACTACAATAATTTATTATTTCTTCTCATACTCAAAATAAAATTGAATTCAATTAGTAAATGACTCGATAAATGTGACAGTGATATAAATTGTTGGAATTATATTATGTGAATTCTGAATTAACCTACCTTCAGTTGTGAGGGATTCAGTGTTCCGCCCTTTTCCTGTTTTTGCAGTTAGTGGATAAAAAGTAAACAAAAAAAATTCAAGAGTTATTTATCTAAGCTAATGATTCACGTTAATTACAAATGGATTTCAATGGATAATGATTTTTTTCTTTTTGAATTGCAGAAAATAATTTATAAAATAGCTATTTTTATTAGGGAGAATGGGGCAAAATGGACTTTGTTATAAAGATATATTTTTTTTCAATATTAATTTGATCAGATTTAAATTATCAGAGGCCGTTCCTCATCATTTTCACGTAATTGCAATCAATTTTGAACAGAAATGAATGAAACGAAATAGTCATTGTTATAAAGATTACGTTTTTAACTGAATGTCAGCCAATTTCTAGGTAAAATGGATACACGAAAAAGAAAATCGATGGAAAAAAATGTGACCTTTCACTCGAGAGAATAACTGTAGCCCGAGTACATGATATCACTCAGTACAAGTAAAATCAAGTCTACAGCAAATAAGAATTGAACAAACAAATCAAATTCCACATCCACAGTAGAGTGGACGTAAGATATTTCAAAAAATTTCAGAGATACAAGAAATTTCCTGAAAATCTATTCAATTGCAGGTCAAATATATCTAAAGGATTATTTAACACAATATCTAGTCTCGTCCACGACATTTTCCTCTCAATGTACCATTTTTTTCTTCCTAACCCGTTATCTCCTGAATTTGCCGTTAATTCTAAGAATTAATTTTCATCAGAAAATTTCTGTGACACTCATCAAACCAATTTGCCCATCTCTCCCTATTTGCAAAGAATAACTTAAACTGAAATAATTTTTCAAATTGTTCTTTGAATCCATGATTTTATTATTAAATTATTATCAAATTGATAAAATAAAAATAACTCACCAGTAGTGTCTGTACCACCTTCAGGACTTCCACTTGAGTACATTGTTGCTAATTTACCATCGAGTATAAACCTAAACCATCCATTACTACCATTCGATAATTCTAAAGCTGCTGCATCAGACCAAACGTACAAACAATCACGGCCACGACAAATACACCAGTCTCTCCAATGATAAGCACGTCCAACTAATAATTCTCTAGCATCCTCAAGTCTATGCTCTTCACCACACTGTGTTGAATCATTATCTGGCTCTGGTGTGGTTTCCTGTGGCCCAGCCAATGCTGCAACTTTGGAAAATACTCCAAGTCGTGCAAAATGCTCGAGAAATTCATCCTTTCCTTTGATCATCAAGTCTTGAATCATCTGGAGTACAATCAAGTGGCCATCCTCGTCCTCCTGTTGAATTATTTCATTAAATCAATTCATATTATTTTAAATTAATAAATAATGCAAATTATGCAGTGCACAAGCAAACCAAGGGGTCGATTTTTTTTTTCGTGAAATGATTTTTGTTTTGTTTTTTTTCTTTTTTGTTGAGGAAAGAACATTCGCGTCTCATTGGAAGCTTGCCTCTTGATTCATTTGTAATTTTACAGGGAATTGTTAACAAAGTTAATAGTGTCTACAAAGACATTTTGTGTCGCCTGATCCACCTCCGGCTATCAAGTATTTTTTTTTCTCATTTCTTTTTACCACAGTTGTTATTTATCTGATTGAGGCAGTTTCTTCAAACGTCATTCGGTTGTTCTGCCCATCCACCTTATCTTAATTAACAAAGAAAATGAGTAAATCAAAGAAAAATGATCACATGCTTCAGTCTGTTAGGTCTCAAAAGGCCATGTAGTTAAAACGTTGAATTACATTTGTTCTTGTGAAATTAATTGAGTTGTAGCATGGTGGAATAACGTGAATCGAGTTTCCAGGGTTTTTTCTTGCAATATTTTGGAATCTATGGAAGATAGAGAAATTTTGGTTTCTTCTCTGTAGAGTGGAACGAGAGTTACAGAGAAAGTTGTCAGCAAAATTTTACCATCTGTTTCGAATCTTAAATGTTTTGGCAAAACCGATTGTATGTGGATTGTGAATTTCCATCTTCCCATCAGTTTTCCGAAAATATTTGAGGTCATGGAACATAGCGAGATGTCGATAATCACTTTATTTGTAGACGAGGCTCAGAGCTACAAAAAAGTTTCTAGCAGGATTTTTGAATTTCTCATCCAATCCACGACATTTTCAGAGAGCTCAGAGCTCGTCAGCTCAGAACAGTTGAGATTTTATTACCTGTTATATTTCAAATATTTCGAAATCTAGCAGATAATCAAATTTTCATAATGAATTCTTCATAGCCCTGACTTTCCTCTACACAGCAGGTTCATAAAAAAATTTATCTTCTTCAGATTCCGAGATATTCCCAAGAAAAACCCGTGGAAATCTGAAACTGGCTCATCTTGCTTCACCATATCAAAAACTTCACATTTCACTTAAATTGGAGGTTTTTTTTTCTTTGTGAAAAAAAAGAAGAGATAATCCATTATTTTCGTGTGTGTCATTATAAATCAAAAAAGAATTTAAAAAAAAAACTTGGCAAGGTCAAAAAAGAATTTGTATAACAAAACGGATGTTACCGTTTTATCGATAATGTAGTACTGGGAACTGGAAGACTTGCGAGACGTAAGGCAGGGCAATTTGGGGCCAACGATCGACTTGAGAGGCGGAGGCGGTGGTGGCGTTGACTTTATCTCAACTTCCTGCTGGAAGAAATGGATTCTTTTTTCTAAAAATCACCGTTAATGATCGCGAAAAAAACGTTCATTTGTCTACATTGTCCAATGAAAAAAAAAGGCAAAAAAACCCATTGGAAAATGATCCTGGAAAGAATAGAATAGCAAAACAATGATAACTTACCTCATTGTCAAGAACATTGGCAATAACTTCAACGAGCATCGCACCACATCCCGCTGTTTTATCAGCTCCGCATGTTTCAACTAATAATTCCGGTTGTATATAATGTACCATTTTTCTAATTAAACTCAAACTAGCTTTTCTAACGCTTGGTAACATTGTTGATTGAAATGTTGCACAAAAAACTGGTAATAATCTCCTAAGATAAACCGGTGCCATTTCCGGATCACCCTTTGGTTCAGTATATTCTTCTACCTCCGTATCTGGTTTTCTGTGTTCTTGATTAGGTGGTAACATCCATTCACCCGGTGATTGCAAAATAGCAGCTACTTCACGGTGTCCCTCATCGACTCTCTCTCGTGCTTTATCAAGCGGTGTTTTTCCATCCTCGTCACGTAAATCCGGATTAGCCCCATGTCTTAACAAAACTTTGGCGATTGCTGGACGGCCAAAACAAGCGGCATAATGGAGGCTCGATGAGCGCTGGCCTTTATTGACATCGGCACCGCGATCACAAAGAAACTCCACCATTTCCTGTGTGCCAAATGCTGAGGCCCAATTCAGCAAAGTTTGTCCGACATCATCCATGAAATTGACTTCAATTCCGCCGGAATCGATGGCTTCTATTAACGCATCAGTATCTTTAGAACGTATGCAATCGATCAATTGCCGATGGGACTTTTCGCCAGCTGAGTCTAATCTTCGTAATCGCGGTAGCAGTGGGCCAGAGGGTCCACCAGCAGTACCACGTCCCAGTGCTGATCTTCCTTCGAATAAAAGTACAAGCAGTAAATCTACAAGCCTCATCGAATCGAGTGCACATCTCTCGTCACCCTTCAGTGCTTTCTCGATTGCATCAGGCAATTCTGAACGCAGTAAATCATGAGTTATCGATGGTGAGCCTCGACACAACGTTGATAGTAGACTTATTATCGTTGATACTGATGCACATGATTTTGGTTCAGTTGTTGGCATAGTGTTGGTGGATGATGCTGGTGGAGTTTTTGGATTACTTGATGTTGCCGTCACCGATGTACCAGGACCAGCTGCATTTGATAACCTATATAATAATTCAGAGACTAAACCGTTCGATGCCAACGGCGCTGGATCAGTACCACGTCGGGAGAATCTGTCTGCTAATGAGGCAAAACAGCGCAATGCACCATCAGCAACATGTGCATCCTCGTGTCTCAACAATGTTGACAATGCCTCAACACAATCCGGTAATGCCTTGTCCTGTGGCTCAACTTTACCACACAATCTAGATACAACAGCCATTGCGGAATGCAATGTATCACGATGTACGCGTGCACCATTCTCTCTTATAAAGCACAATGCACATGGTAATCCACCAGCTTCAAAAACAGCACCAGCCTCTCTAGCACAAACTAATTCAAGTACTTTAATACACTGTTCAGCTAAATCACGTGATGCACGTGAGCCTAAACCAGCACCAGATAATCTGCCACAAATTGCCTTGACAGCACCTTCCATTGCAACAACACGGCGTGTACATTCAGCTGATACATCGAGGTAATAAGTAATAGCACGTGCTGTAACCTCGAGGACACTGTCTGGTGCATGTTCATCAAGGAATATGCGGCACAATGCAGGTAGAAATGTACGTGGTGGACATATTTCAAAGCAACGGTCTACGTTGTCGGACATCAAGAGCAGCATGCACAGCTGCTCCAATGCTATCAGCTGCATATCACGCTCATCGCCCTGGCCCATACTTAGCCATTCCAGTAATGTTTCAGGATCAACTTCTGCCATCTGAAATTTACAAAATTGAAAATTTATCAAGTCACAATTTTTTCATTCACTTCCAGTTTTTAAAGGTATTTTTAAAGAAAAAGAAATTCTCATGAAACATTTTGCATGATTTTTAGATTCTGAAATATTTGAAAGGAAAATGATTGATCGAATTCATTTAATTTTAGTTATTGAGTTTTTTCCAAATATTTTGGGAAATAATGGTGATAAAGAAATGTTGATAGAAGATAAAAATCAGGTTTACAAAAAGTTCCATCTTTTCTAAAATTCGAGATAATTAAATCAAACGGATGTGAAAATAAGATTCATTCATTTCGTTTCACTTTGCTAATGAAATATTTTGGAAATTAGTGGATTTAAGAAACTCTATTTATAGAGAAAAATAAAATGCAATTCTGCATCCTGCTAAACCCATTATTCCCGAAATTTTTAATTACTTACTCAAAACATTTGATAATTTTCTATGATTCTAGTTCAAAAAAATCTTTGAAATTTTCACTCATTATCTGGAATTTTCTGGATTCAAAAATTCATGACTCACCTTGTCGTTAGCCAAACACCTTTTTTGAGATAATCTCAAAGAAATAATCTGTGAATGAGAAAATATCCAATTTAATTTATAATCGTAGAAACTTGTATTTATTAAGAATATAAAATGAAAAAATAAAGAAAGAAGAAAAAATAATTCAAATAGGATAGAAAACGGAGCAACTTTCCCCACGCGCAAAGGTCAGGGTACTCTGTTTATTTTTAATTTTTGCAGTCAAAACGTTTTTATCGTAACAAAGGAGAAAAAAAAATGTTCAGCAGAAAAAATGAAAAACTTGCAAATAAAAACCTGAATAAATTAACCATCGCGAGGTACCAGCGTTTAGTTTTTGGCCAAGGCTTCATCGTTCTATATCACAATAGAATGTTGCAACTTCACGTAAATTTATTAACACCAAACTTATTACCACATTGATAATTACAAAACTCATCCGACAGAGATGAATAAAATTCTTGAAAAATGCGGAAAAAAAAATGGAGAAAATTAAAAAAATATATAAACTCTTATATCCACAGGACAAAGGAAAAAAAATTGGGGAGTAAATGTTTTTACATGACGGCTGTACTTCTTCACCTTTTTTACCGTGCCATGAGCAAGACAAAGACAGTTATACACCAAAGACTCAAACTGTACAACACAAAGTGAAAATGGAATTTCCCATTTCTCTGTGTAATGAATAGAAGAGATTGATTTGAACGGTTTGAAAAAAATTAGTCAAATTTTTTTTCTTCAATGAAACTAATGTTTCGTCAAATGAGTGATTTTTTAATGATTTAAAGTTCGTCAATTTACAAAGATACGTACCGTTGAGCACAGTGTTCCATTATTTGCGGGGTCAAGTCGCCATCCTTGTAGACGACACCTAAATATCACGTTTTCACACTGTCCAAAGAACTTTGCAAATTGTTGATTACGATGTTTGACGTTGATTTTCTAAACAATGTTTCTATGGTGAAATTTATGATTTATTAAATGAATTTTCCCGAGTGATCTCTCTATTTTTCCTCTGTTGTAGACCGATATAACTTTGCCATTTACGTGACGTGCTGACTGCGAGATGAGTCATGGGATCGACACTGAAGGAGCCACTGCTGCAAGCCTCACTCCCTCTCGGTCTCACTCTTTTTCACGGGAATTCAGGTGCAGCGACATCTGCCTGAAAGCTCAACGACTCTGTCGATATGTTGTGTAATTATTTGCCTCATTTGATGGGAAAAGTGTGGGGAAGGGGTAGAACAGAGTGATGTACATGGAAGTGCGTTGGACCAATCGCGTGAGACCACGATCGCAATGGCGGTGTGGCCTGTGATATCCGACAGATAGGGCAATCATTTTAGTTTTAAAAACAGAACGTGAAGTGTTGTTACATTTGTTGTTGAATTTTTCCCAAGTTTTTAAAATTATTTCTTATTTGTTATTTGGTAAATTAATCATGTATCACTGTGCAGTGCTGTTTGTACTGTTGAATCTTTCGCCGGACGGTAAGTTTCATAACCTTTTACGGTTTTTTTCAAGTTATATGTGGGTTCATTCAAAAGTTGGAAGTATTGAATTTATTGGATAATTTTTTTTTCGTTTCTTTTTCAGTATATGGTAGTGTCTCAAAGGCTGAAGTTGACAGGCATTTAGAATTGGGGAGGAATTTCCTTGCTCGAGGACAGCTGCAGGATGCATTGACACATTATCATGCTGCTGTTGGTATGTGTGAAAACAAATAATATAATAATCATAATAGAAACTTCCAAAAAAATAAAACAAAATAGATGGATTTTAGTCTGCAATCAATTCTCATGGAAATATGAGAAACTATGAAAGTTAGAGGATTTGTCTGTTTGTAATTACCTTCTTTTGAAAGTCTTATTTACTTCAACGAAAAAGATCATCACCAAAAGTTCACTATCTCCCATAAATTGTGTGATAGTCTGAAAGAAAATTGTGAAAACCAAATGAATCAATGTTGTTTAAAATGCATTCCTCTAAAAATCAGAAAATTGATAAAATTATAAGAAAACTTCGTGAAAACTTTCTTCAAATTTCAGATCGTCTAAAATAAGGAAGAAATTCTCATTTTTCACCGATATTCCATAGATGATTCTAGAGAATATGTGAGAAACATATCAGACACCCGATCCAACTTAATTGCGTCGTACGATCAGATAAATGAAACGTTGAAATTATTATTTTTTTATCCTTTCGTTCTGAAAATAGGAAAATACAATGAACTCTGGAGCAATATTTTCAGAGTTCTACAAAAAAAAAGCAATCAATCAAATCTTCATAATCCACAAATTATTGTAGCTTTCACTAAATTAAGAATTCTATAATTTGCAGACGGTGATCCATCGAATTATTTAACGTACTACAAGAGAGGAACCGTCTACTTAGCTCTTGGTAAATCCAAATTTGCCCTTCAGGACCTCGAAAAAGTCCTCGAATTGAAGCCAGACTTCACAGCAGCAAGACTCCAAAGAGCCAACGTTTTATTGAAACAAGCTTCGTTCGACGATGCTGAAAATGAATTCAATACTGTCCTACAAGTTGAGCCACATAACGAGGATGCGATGACATCCCTCTACAAGATATCACCAGCAAAGGACGATTATGAATTAGCAAAATCAATGATATCTAGTGGACAATATGACCAGGCGATTTATCTATTAACCAGAGTCATTGAAGTATCTCCATGGGCACCGGAATTGAGGGAACTACGCTCAGAGTGTCACGTGGCGATGGGCGACTACATGAGTGCAGTGTCTGACATAAGATCATCAACAAAATTGTTAACTGACAATACGATTGGCTTCTACAAGCTAGCTATGATGCTTTACCGTCTGGGTTCAGTCGACGAATCACTGAAAGAAATCCGCGAGTGTTTGAAGCTAGATCCAGAGCATAAAGACTGTTTTCCACTGTATAAGAAAATTAAGAAAGTAGCTAAACGCATGAGTGAAGCTACTGAAGCCGAAGAATCACGCGATTATGATAATTGTATAAGTTCAGCAAAAGGAATTTTGAAGTTGGAGCCGAACATTGATAATGTTAAGTTTACAGCTTATCATTTATTATGTAAATGTTATGCTAGCGATAGTGATACGAGTTTAGCGATTGAAAATTGTCAGAATGCATTGAGAATAAGGAAAGAGCCTGGTGTACTTTGTGACAATGCTGAGGCCTATTTAGCTGGTGAAATGTATGATGATGCTATTAGAGAATTGAAGGAAGCCATGGAGATGGATCCATCATCACAGAGAGCCAAAGAGCTGCTGCAAAAAGCACAGCAGAGACAAAAATTATCAGAATCTAGGGATTATTACAAGATACTTGGTGTGCCAAGGACAGCAACTAAACAGCAAATTATTAAAGCTTATCGTAAAGCAGCGCAAAAGTGGCATCCTGATAATTTCCAAGATGGCGATGAGAAGAAGAGGGCTGAGAATAAATTTATTGATATTGCTGCTGCTAAAGAGGTATTGACTGATGAGGAAAAAAGGGCCAAGTTCGATCGAGGTGAGGATCCACTCGATCCAGAATCTGGTAAACACTCTGGGTTCAATCCATTTCAAGAATTTCATCAGTTCCATGGCTCGCCATTCCAATTTAAGTTCCACTTTAATTAGGGTATTCATCACATTATTCAGTTGTGTAGTTTTCTTTGAGGCACACAAACAGGTGGAGACTGTGAGACAATTTGTACGTGTTTTTGTTCATTTAAATAATAAAAGGGAAATTGAAGGAAGCTGATGATGGTAGAGTGGTGGAGGAAATGAGACACAATACAATTTTTGGAGAATGTCTTGGGATCTATGGACAATGAGAGGATTTTTATGGGGGAGAAACAGAGCTACGGCAACTGCTTCCACGAAAACTTATCTATCTCCACTAAATTTCCATATACCTAACAATAATTGATCTTAATGGAAATTGAGTTATCTATCTTTCTCTTAGTTTCCGTGGAATATCGCAAAATTTATAGGAGAGAGTAAGAATATTTTGTAATAGTTCTGTAGCTCTGATGTTGCTCTATAGCAGTGCTCCTAAGGTATATTGCAATATGTCTCATGTAGTGCGAGAAATTATTTCATCCGGTTTTACTATCTAGGGAAACTATAGAATGAAAAAAAGTATTCATTTGAGAATGAGAAAATCCTTGAATAAATATTTTTTGGCATTTAAAATTAAAAAATAAAAAAATCTCTTCTACAGAGAACTCACTTCCAAATTCGGAATCCAATGGATAAAAACAAGAGTAAAAAATTTATCCTTGAATGATTCTTTTCTCATTGAATAATTATTCGCTATTTACACGATTTGATAAAATTGCATCGATATATACACAATTAAATAGTTGTATATAAAATCATAAAATTGATGATAAAGAATCATATTTGAATTACCTTTTTGCAATTTGTATATTTCAGTAAGAAATGAAAACTTTTAATCTGCAATTGTAAGTTTTTTCAGAAATGAAGTTAATTGGAATAATAATGATAAACGCCGAATTGTACAGATATAAATATAGATATATATATATTTTTTTTCATTCATTGCTCATATTTTTTTTCTCCCTCTGAAGTACTAGAATCTTCTGTGAAGGTCAGTCAGTTGAAGTTTATGTACAAATGAAGTTTAATCTTCATAAAAGTGAATGAACATTGATCAATAGTTCGCAGAAAAAAAATTAAACCAATTGCTTCTTATACATATTTATATACCAAGTATGAATGTGATTTTTCCGAATAAATTGGGTGAACAATGTGAATGATTTTTTCATGTATATATAAAATTGATATGGCGTAGGTATTCTATGGCGTTTGTATAGAAAAAAATGAAATATAACTAAATAATTTATACGAACGTTTTCATTGTAATTATAGAATATGAATATTATTTTTTTTATAATTAAAACTTTTATTTATTCCATGAATAATTCCAGCCCTTTTCCTCCCAATATTTCTATCACATCCAACAAATATTGATTTTTATTGGGGAAAAAATAAAAAATAATACGTTTTGAGACAGAAAATCGTAACCAAATTATTGAAACAATATTCCACATTCCTCGACCATAATTAATCCCTACTTTCTTATGCTGCCTCGAAAATCAGATTTATTGAGAATCCTGTTTGTGCAATTTATAAATATGAATGATAAAAGTTGCTGAAAATAGAGCTGGTGACGATAAAATATCTTAAACGTGCTGGAAATAATGATATTATTAAAAAAGACCTCTTTGTTGAGGGATTGTTCCTTTTAAAAAAGGAACAATCCCTCAAATTATGTGATACAAGATCAGAATACCCATTTCTTCTTCATTTGATTATTCTTGAAAAATCATCACAACTATTAGTACGAAAATTCAAGTGAACGATCTTTATCATGAGAAAATCCTCATTAAAACATTTTCATAATAAATAGTAACTTTCCCTTAGAAATAAATTACAGAGTGTTTCTCATGATATTCGCCATAAGTGGTTTGTTCATAAGAGAAATATTTATTAATTTTTCACCAAAACAGAGAGACTTTCAGGCATGACTGTACAGCAAGGACGACCTACCATCGAATCTTCCTTCTCAGCTGAGTTCCTCAGTATTGGCGGGAAACACCTCCGGCCGATCGGCGTCGCAACCGTTGATAAGTTCAACGTATTGTTCTTTATTCCTCGTCTAAAATTCTCATTATCCCCATCAATCTGCACCAATTGATAAAAAATATTATTAGAAATCTAGAGTCAATTAGTCTATAGAAATAAATCACAAATAGAATTGAAGTGATGTCTACAAACAATAGCAATAGAAGTGGATTCGAGAGAGAATCTAATGACGAGTGGAGGAACTACTCAACCGATATGGAGTTCATTTCATGCAGTGAATTACTGAAAATGATGAATGATTATGAAAAATTGGGCAAATTGGGCCAAATAAAACCTTATTTGATTCTCGATGTTAGAAATCGTAGATTCTGGAATGAATCGAGAATAAATGTCAAAAGATGCGTCAACATCGAACCACACTGGATAAATCATAGAAAAGTGGGCAATGAATTTGAATACTTAATTAGAGACGCACAACGAGTCGATGAATATCGTTTGTATTTGGACAGAAATCATCGTCACCTTGATCGTATCGTTTTGATGGATTGGGAAACAACTGCTTCAACTTTTACATCCAAGAACCTCCTCTTCATCTACAATGTTATATTAATGAAGAAAGATTGCGGTGAATTAACGCCATCGATTGTCGTTCTTGATGGAGGATACGAACAATGGCTCGAAGCATGCCCCGAACGGACAACTGATCCAAATATTATTCCACCGGGCAACCTTGAAGATTCTGAAATCACTTCACCAATTTACTTCCCACAATTTATGCATTTTCAACCTGGTATCTTGGATCCTAGAGTCCAGAGCTTCATACCAGACAGGCGATCATCATCAACATTAACTCAATCACCACTGTATGATCCAGATGTTGAATTCACGCTTCAATTGTTTCACACAATAGCTGAAAAATATGAGAGAATCATTGAATTGTCAACGAAAGTCTTAATGATAGAGGAATACATTCTTGAGCAGATCACTCGAGGTAAGAAAGTTGATGAATACGGGTCTAGGATTAAGTCTGCTGAGGAGCAAATCAAGATACTTTGGGAGGATGTTGAAAAGCTGGAAATTCAATTGTTTGATCGAAATCTTCATGATAATTGGAATCCTGAGGATAGGAACAAGAAATCAATTTACGAGAGAAAACTCAAGAATTTTAAGAAACAATGGGGTACATTGAAGATGAAGCAAGATCGTCTGGCAAGGTGAGATGATTATTTGATAGACCAGGTAAAGAAATTAGTGGGAGGTGATGTAGAACGAATGTCAGAACTTAAATATTCTATGTAATGGAAATTATTTAAGAGTAATAAGCCTTTGAGGGGTGGCTTTTTCCATCACTCCATTCAAAAGCTGATGAAATTTTTAATGAAAAACACGTATCAGTTTTTATTTTTTATTTTTCTCAATCGAATGTTTATCTTCTGTCACACAGTTAAGATAAGCTCAATTCTCATGGATTCAAATGATTTTTAACGAATTTTTCATGATTTTCGAAAGGGTTTAAGAAAAACACAGGTTTTCATGAAACACAACATAGCTCATTTAAAAATGAATTTTGAAGAACTTTTCGTCATCCCAATCAATGAGGAATTAACTCACCTTGATGCTAGTTTCCCATTTGTGCAATTATTACAATCGGCAATATTTCCAGTCTGGAAATTTCCAAAAATGGGAGGGATTGAGTCTCAAATTTTTGGAGAAAAATTCGAAAAACAATTTTGACACATGTTTTTCATTTGAAAATTCTCCAGTTTCTTATAGACTGATTCTGTCATCCATGAGAATTCTTTGCGAAGGCGGATTTTTTCAAGGAATTTTTCTAATTAGAGTTCATTCCAAAGATATTCATATAGTTTCTTCATGAAATTTATGACTTCTCGTCCTTCATTACATTACTAATAAAATAATACTTTTATCTTACCTTCAGTCAAATTGCGGAGAAAGTTAAGCAGTCAAAGATATCGAAAGTGCGGACATTACCTCGCACTCAGCCCAAAAGAGCTGCAGAAGACACGAATTTATCACAACCGATGGATTTGCCAAGCCGTTCATCACCAGAGCCAGATGTATCAGAACCCAGCATAGAGCAAATTACTCCAATGGAAATTGATGAGGAAGCCATCTTTGGTAGTCAAAATCTTGAGCAGAGGAAGAAACGTAGACCAATCGCTGCACATGATCCATACGCAGTAGTATCTGGACCAACAGCTCCCGGTACTACTGGTTTGAAGAATCCACATTATCTTTGCTATGCTAATAGCATTCTTCAGTGTTTAAGCAACATTGCGATATTCAGAGATTACTTTCTTAATGCCAATGAAACAATGAGTGGAGATCTCTCACAGATTATGACCTTCATAATGACAAAGTTGTGGGAGGGAAATGTTAAGAGTATGACGATTGAACCATTGAAAAATAAACTTGCTGAGAAGAAAGAAAATTTTGATAACAACAGTCAACAAGACTGCCAGGAGTTCTTGGTGTGTTTGTTTGAACTTCTCCATAATGAATTAAAGAGAGATGATGACGATATATTGGAGGATTCTACTAGTCCTGATGTCGCTCTGAATAGTCTATTGGATGGCAAATTTTCAATTATATCTAGAAATTTTTATGGAGAAACACGTTTCAACATCACGTGCAAAGATTGTGGTCATCAATCAAGATCTGCATTCGAACTATTTTCAACGTACTTGGTGCATATCCCAAAAGAGAAAACATGCGATTTGAATCAATGCATTCGTGACTTATTGAATGAACAAGAGAGTGATCGCCAGTGTTGTCACTGTATGCAGAACAATACAATGCAAATACTTGAATTTGCTTGTCTCCCAAAAATTCTGATTATTCATTTGAACAGGTTCACGGGAGAAGGCTCTAAGAATTGTGTTGAGGTTGATTTCGCTATTAACCTGGAGATGAATGTTGTTACATCATCTGGCCGTAACAAACATTATTATGTTTTGCAGGGAATTTCATGTCATTATGGCAAAACTATTAATGGAGGTCACTATAAATCATATTGCAAAAATTTAGCAGATAACGAGTAAGTCAATGCATGATCAAATAATATAATGAAATTCATCTAGTTTATTGCTATAATCTTATAAATACTTTTGAAACTGTTTAGAAATAATCGTTGTTACGGTATTTCAAAAATTATGGAATTCACATGAAGATTCATCAATGTTTCAGATGGTATTGTTACAATGACACAACTGTCACCAAGATGCAGGAACGAGATGTTTTAAAGAACAAAGAAAACTCTTATCTTCTTTTCTATTCACAAATTTAATTCTATTATCAAATGTTAGCATGAAGAGCATCCGCCAATACTCATCATTAATTTAATTTTTCCATTTTTATTCATCATTTCGAATTTTCGTTCTGTAATTTAATAGCTCTGTTAATATGAGAAAGCTTTCAAAACCTGTTCACATTTCAAATATCATTCTTTTATTAAATAATACACACTTTAAATACGTATTAATAATTATGTCTCATTTTGGTTAATCGCAATGGCATTGATTCCATTCATTTTTCGACATTTCATTCAAAGAAATTCTCTTCTGAAGGTAGTTCAAGTAGTAGGTTAAAATGATCTACTTTTTTTTTAAAAGTTCTCATAATTATTGTAATTTTTGGAATTTTGTAACATTATTTTCTCAATATTAGAACCAGCCACTGTGGATTAGAGGATGCTCATATTTCAAATATCCAATATGGCTTGCATAAATTTCTTCATGTCATTAATCAGATTAATCTTGTGATACCAGGCACTCATTATGTATGCTCCGAGGGATCATTCCGAAAATTATCTAGAAAACTGTTCCTCAAAATTCTTCTCTACATTTACTCACTTCAGAGATACTTCAAAGAGAATTAATTTTTGTTTTCATTTACTTCATTTTGCCACTCCATTTGTGAATTCCGTGAAAACATTGCGGTAACTGGCGAAGTTCGAAGTCACCCAAAGACTCTGTTGCAGCCTATAACATACTCTTTGAGAAAAGTCTTTTGATATTTTTCCCTATACTTGCCAGCCATAGAGATATATCTAAATAAAGTTTTCCTGATTTTTGCTTTTTTTCTTTAGCTGCTATTGTTAGATGATGGTACACTGCATTTACATCCAGTCTAATATCCTGATGCCGATTCGATTCATGCCTCTCCTAAATGAGAGGATAAGATAAAATAAGGATTTGGAAACAGAAAAGGTAATGAATTAATCAACTAATTTTATAATTATATTTACGTATTTTTTTTTTATTTAATGTTTCTAATCGTAATTGGGAAACACTTTTTCTCTCCAGTTTCTTTCAATAATTATTATAAATCATTTTTCTGTTTTATTATTTTTTTTCATTTTTTGTGTATTAAAATTTGTCAGGTGAATGTAACCAATAACATTATTGTGTTTTCATTTGTATGCGTACATGTTTTTCATTAGAGGCGAGCTGAAGTTCATTCACATTTTTTTCCATATACAATGAATAAATTGAACTCTTAACGCGCCAGTGTAGTTCTACTAGTAACTAAATTCTCAAAAAAAAATAATTTATTCTCCATTTTTTTTCATTCAAATCGGGACACAATTGGTGCAGAGTAAATTGCAAATTATATAGACTCACTGACAATTCAGTCAGAAAGGTATATAATTCTATGATCACGGATCTACAAAAACATCGTTAATTTTTATCTGATTTTTTTGTTGACAGATTAACAAGTAAAATGAGATTTTTTAAAAAAATTTAAGATATCTCGGAATGAAAGGCAGATACAAAAATAATCATGATACCTTTCTCGTCGAGTGAAAAAGTCTTAGAGGAAAGTTACCTGTAAAATTTTTCCTATTTTCCTCATTTTCCGAGATACTCCACAAAAACCATTTCGCACGTGCTGAATTTTTTATTAAAATTTTCTTTCCGCCAATAAAACATTGTGAACAGCCTGCTGAATTATCCAATTTTCAAATATTTTCTCCCCCCAATATACTTTATTATTTCCCCCAATTAAAAAAAAAAACCGTTTAACGTAGACCCGAGTGATCGTTAATAAAAAGGAAAAGTCATACGTTTATTTCTTTTTCATGTTAACGTGTACTTTAGAATAATATTAGGTAGATATAATGGGTAGTTATTGCCTATGTACATTCGCAATGTGTTTTCACAAGTTGCGTATGCTACTTTATTATTATTTTTTTCATTTTTTTTTTTAAATCTTTTTTTTCCTTGGCGATCTCTTAAGTAAAGCTTACAGTTGAATAAACTTTTTTCCCCTTTCGGTAGTTTAGGTCTTTAATAATAGGTAATAGTACTCTTAGCACAGCGGTACAGCCGCAACTGCACTCAGCTTGCTTACATGTACACGTTTTTTTTTAATTATTAATTCATTTTTCATCAAAACTTCATGATCTAGGATAATTTATTCTCATACATCACCTGTATGTTTTGGTTCTGTGAAATAATTAAGATTTTTTTTATTTTTATTTTCATTTTTAATTACTTTTTACTGTTTATAACTGGCCAATAAGTATCTGCCATTTTTTTTCCTTATATTATTAATCTATTCTCCATGTTTTTTTTTTTATCATTTCGCTTAATTTTTTCTTCTTCTCTATCGCTTAATCTCCCATCATATTTACAAATAATATACAATAATTATTATTTATTTTTTTTGCTTATCAATTAAATTTATATTATAATAAAATTTTAATCGCAATCATCTATACGTAATAGTTATAAATAGAAACTTGACCGCATACTTATAATTTTTCTCTCTCGTTCTCTTTCTCTCGGCAATTGTTGGCTCACGTAAACACATTGGAATATAAATACATTTTTACTGTTTTCTTATTCAAGTTTTCACTTCTCTATTTCATTTATGCATTTTTATATAAAATTTTTATTTATCTATATGAATCACTTTAAGTTTTTCTATTTTTTTGCGCGCTTTTCCTCACCAATTCAGAAATGAAGTATGAAACAAGATTTTTCCTGCGAAATCTTGAAAAAAAAAAAAATTATATATAGCTGTTATGAAGCTTATGTACTTCATACGTTTCGAATTTTGAAAGAATAATTTTTTTCGGAAATCAATGAGTTTTATTTTGAAAATTGGAATAGATATCATTTGAAAAGAACTGATAAAAGCGAAATTGATTCTCCCCGTTTCATCACTTCACTTCTGAATTTCCCTAATTTCTCATCAATTCCCAATCACAAAAATGATACAAGGGTATCAACTAGACGAGCAGGGGGTCAATTGGGAATAATCTTCACGTCTCGATCTTGGCAGTAGCTCCATTCGCTAGGCACATCTGACTTACAAATCAGGTTTGCACGATAATTTTTATCCCGAGCAGTGACACTTGGTGGCCAATTTTTCTTTTTTCAGCACTCGGTTGCATTGTTTCACATTTTTTTTCACCACCTGCTGCTAATTCCGAATTCCAAGGGAAGTAATTCACCTATATTTACATCAAAATTTCTCATTCCGGCGACCTTAGATAGACAGAATCTAATAGATGAGTGGTAGAATAACAAGAATTATTCTTTCTGAGTTTAATATATCTCGAGAACTGGGTGAGATGAGGAAAAATTTACAGACCTCCTTTGCAGTGCTCGGGAGCACTTGGAGCTACAAAAAAGATCCTCATAAAAAAAAATGAACTCCCTCAGATTCCAAGCTATTCAATAAAATTTGTGAAATGAAAGATTATTCAAATCACATTTTTCGGAATGTTGCGGAATCTAAAAGAGATAGAGCAATTACTAAATATTACAAAATACGATATATCTCATTTTACCACTCAACTACTTGATTACGAGGAAGCATGCTTTAAATTGACCTTTATTCCATAACTGAGGTTTTTTTGTATTAAAAAAGGGAGGATGCAAGAAATTAGTTCTCAAATTCGGAAGATCATTCTTCTATTGTTTTCACAATTATATTCTCTTGTTTACGTGTCGCACGATAATATGTATAATAATATAATTTTGTCATTAAGAAAAAAATGGTATTCTCTCATCTAAAAGAAAAGGAACACTGTATGCACTATGTATCCATCAATCAAGCAAAGTTTTACAACGCATCTTAATATTTAATTTTTTTTCTCCAAAAGAACTTATGTACAAAAAGAAGGAAATAGAGGAACAAAAATAATCTGTACAGTATAATTTTCTCTCGAAAATTTACAATCCTTAAAAATCGACAGTAGACCTGTTTTTGTTTAATTTAAATAGCTCCAAGTCAAGTATTTCATCCAATTATGAAATAAATTGGTGCATTTTGTGCATAAAAAGCAAGTTTACAATTTTCCACTTGTTTCTTTTATTCACGTGAAATCTGGTCCATATATATTTCATTTATATATATATTTATTTAAAAGTTATTGAAGACCAACTCACAGCCACAGCCAGATGATTTTTTTAAAACTGTAACTGCAGCTATAATTCATTTTTCGTTTTTTTTTTTTCTTTCAATCATCATGATTTTTATTCAATGCTCAATTACGAATGAGACTGAATAAATTGTGCTAAACCTATTTATGCCCCTAAACAATTGTCAATAGGAATTATTACAATTAGAGCTAAAAAGTTTTTTGTACCATTGTTTTAGGTGAAAGCACCCACAGTGACCTCTTTTAATTCCATTGATATAATTCACGTGAATCTCGTTAATTTCATTGGATAATGAGACTTAGTCACTTAATTTTTTTTCTCAATTATTTATCCCCGAGATTCGGGCCAATTTGATTATTTTTCTTTAGAATAATTAAGACGTGTTTACGTTCACTCGAAGAATGCAAGAATGTCGTCGTTGGATGAGGGATGGCCACTGCTGGCTCCACTGCTTGGTGGGGTATTGAGATCTGGAGGATCTAGGTACGATAACAGCTCCATTGGATCGACTACGTTGTCGGGCAACAACTGAAAAATAAAATCAATGAATATCGTAAAGCTTAAAATATTTTCGACTATTTGTGAATCGGATGGCAAAATCCTATATTAAATGAAATTCGATTAAACTTACATTCAAAGCCTCTTGACCAGTTCCCTCGCCATCGATAACAGCCGCTGGATCAAAATTAAGATCAGACGGTATATCCGTCGTATCCGCACTGATATTAGTACTGCCATTACCGCCCGATGTATTATGGTTCGTTGATTCTTGAGATGCTGGTGGTACACTTGGTGGTCCACTATTACCACCTCCAGGTGTATGTGGTGTATGTGGTGTGTGCGGTGTATGAGGTGTATGCGGCATTTGATCATTCAACGATTTTTCCATAGCATTTAGTGGATCAAGGGAATTAACTGAATCACTCAAATGCGTTAGAGGACCAGCCCCATTGTTATAGTCATTACTCGTCAAATTAGTTGAATTAATATCATAAGTACCACCAGATGAATTTCTATGATTAATATTATTTCTGTATGTAGCAGGTGCATTATTCATCATTGAACCACTGACAATACTGTTCATATCCGGGGGTATGTAAGGGCTCATTGCCTGATTCATCTCCCAATTATTCATGGTTGGCATGTTCATGCTACCAGGTGACATCGCCTCTTTCTTAACTAATCTCTTGCAGTCGCTCTCCTCTTCATTTTTAATACTCGTTAAACTCTTAGCTGGCTTCCAATTAGCTGCTGAATCTATCGTCACTTCATCAATCTCTGGTGTATTGAGTGTCGTATTCAAAATACCCCACATGTATTGATCAACTTCAAGTGCGTCAAGTACAGCTGGCTTTGTGCAAACAGGACATCTCCATGAGCCACGTTCACAGTTCAACTGTAGGTAAGACTCGAGATCGAAACATTGTGGATGTTTACAATCGTGGCCTCTCGCCGGTAGTGTGATGCGCTTGAAAGTTATCGGACATTTCAAAGAAATCTTCAGTGCCGTTTGTTCAACAACATCGTTCTCACTCTTAATTCCATTACTCGTCATCGATGAATTGAAGTTCTGCTTTATATTAGCTATACACTGTTCGGCAGTCAGTAATCGCTTTCGTAGCGTACCCTGCAGTACACTCCTGACACTCGGTCGATGGACCAATTGGAGAACGAACAAGTGCGAACAACAACACGCCGAGACAGTTATCTGTATCGTATTCCTGCCATTCTGGCAAACATCCTTCAGGTAAAGTGGCTTATGGGATGATTTATTCTCCCCTCTGTCAATAGCTTGAGGTGTTGCATTTACAGAAACCTGCACACTTGCTGGCCAATTTGTATTCATTTGTCTGTCCTCATGATGAAAACATTTCAATTGCAATTCAAGATCGGGTCTCCACATTAGTGTTTGATAAACAGTTGGTTTTAATTGAAATACATGATTACTAACAGCTAAATTGTGCTGCAAACGAAACGGCGGTAATATAATACCATCTCTAACTGGGAATGTTAATCTTAATTCATCATCTTTTTGTATATTGACTGGTGTTTTCATGTCATTAAATGATGGTTTAATGTCGGAATTCGGACTTATGTATGGTGCCATACTGGTTGCTGGCGTTAGTGGTGGCGTTGGATTACCAGGTATCGGACTGTGTTGATAATTCATGTTTGCACTTTGTGGTTGTCTCAGGCTGACATCCTGCTGATAAGTACCATTTGTTGGATATGTATTTTGATTATTAACATAGCCATTGTGCCCAGGATGTACTGGATGATTTTGGGGATTTTGATGGCCAACGAATTGGGATGATTGATGATTAACTTGCTGCGTTGCCATATTCACTTGACCATTGTTAGCATAATACTGCGATTGTTGTTGTTGTTGTTGTTGTTGTTGTTGCTGCTGTTGCTGTTGTTGCTGCTGTTGCTGTTGCTGCTGCTGTTGCTGCTGTTGTTGTTGCTGCTGATTGGCACTCTGTCCAACGTAACTCGGAGCTGTTTGTCTCATTGTATTACCACGTATCATGTTATTGGGGAAACCAGATGGATTCATACTCTGTACTGGCTGATATTGCGGATGAAAATTCGGACGATTACCTGGATAATTCGATGGATATTGATTCGACATATTGGCAAATCCACTCTGCTGTATTGCAGCAGGATTTGGTGATGCGTATGGAGCCTGCTGTCTCTTTTGCACCATATGCATACCTGGATTTGGATAAGGTGCTAATCGCCGTGGATACTGCTGCGATTGTTGCTGCATGTTAATCTTATTCATCTGCATATTATTACTAGCCATCATGTTGTTCATCGACATATTATTAACATTAGACATGTTGTTCATCGAATTCATCGGTGTCATACCATTCATACCATTCATACTGTTCATTTGTGCCATTGACATTGGATTCATTGTTGACATACTGTTCATACTGTTCATGGTGTTTATGGAATTCATCGTGTGTACTGGACCCATTGAGCTCATTCCGGTGTAATTATTCATTCCAACTGGTCCCATACCAGCCATCGGTCCACGCTGACCGTACCCCGTGTTGTATGCATTGTGGGGCATCCCATGCTGGCTCTGTAAGCAAGTTTTTTTTAGATGTTATTCTTGTTTCTAAGGTATCTATGAAATTCTAATGGAGGAAGCTTAGTTAAGAATGAAGTTGGCCTATTTTTGTAGATAATGTTATTGTCTATATCGAAAAGGTGCCTGCATAAACTCTCAAAAATTCACTAGTTCCAAAGACGTTTTTCAAAAAATCATTTCAATGTATTTTTCCGAGTCCTCGGGTTTTATTGCTTTACTACTGAATTTCAGAAAATTATTGACATATTTTTAGAAATTATGGTGTACCGCAAATTGAAACAAATTTAGATATTTTTCGATCCTTCTATTAGAAAGCAACGGAAATTTCATAGGGAAATCGTGTGAATAACTTCGAGTTTCAACATTCTCTCTTTTTATTCGAAATTTTCGATCTTTGGCCGATATCTTTGATTTTACTAATCACAGTCTTTCGCGGAGGATCTCAAGGAACAACTGACACTCTTTCCATTGATTTTTTTTGAAGGAAATAGAGTGCAAATTCGTTAAAAAATAGTTCTTTCTCTCTCAATTGTTATTGACACTGAATTTGTAAAAAATGATAGAAATTCATAGAAAATCATCAAACACACCGGAGAGAAATTTGAAAAATGAAGGAAATCCAACTAAAGAATTAATAATATTTACCTGATTGAATTGAGAGGGTATATCCTGGCGGTCCTGCATGGCCACCACGCAGGCAGTGGCGGTGGCCGTTGCGGTGGCAGCTGCCACCATTGCCGCGGCCCTAAACTCTTAAACACCACCCCCACTGTGGGGCGGTACTTCTCGAGGCACCCGGGATGATGATAATTCTTGTTTCACCTCTTTCGTGAAATCTGAAACCATTAAAAAAATCAATCCATCAATAAATTTATCCATCCTCCATTTTTCTTGCAACCAAATGAAAAGAGAGAAAATAATCATCTGACTATTTCTTAGTTTTGAGAATTTTCCTCTATTCTGAAGAAAAGAATAAAAAGGGAATTGTCGATATCCGGCCACTCTGAATGAGGTCAAAGAAAAAAAATAATAATAAAGAGAAGAAAAAAAAAGAGAAAAATGTTCCCCATGGGCCTTTGGGCGGAAGAGGCATTTTTCCACGACGAAGAAGTGTTCATTCTGGGTTGCATCGAAATCCAAACGTTTTTCAATTCCCAGCTGGTCCGCAAAGAGAGGCAAAGGAGCGCGCGCGCCCCGGCTAAAAGCCCCTTTGCTTTTCTGTGGGAAATGCACGTGCTCGGTATTCACACACAGGGCCCCAGCAGTATAATACAAGCTGTGGTGGCAAACGAAACCCGTCATATACACACGGATACAGTGGGTACCTACGTTGTACGGAACTTTACTGCTCGTCCTTTTCCTCCAACGGCTAATAAATTTTTTAATAAAATCATTGATTCACTCAAGGGAAATACTGCATTTCTCACGTAATTATGTGCTCATCGTTATTCGATTTTCCAAGAAAAATTATAAACAACGTTGTGTTATGAAGAAGTCTTTACGAAATAACAATATAAACATGTTTCTTACAAAGCCTTTTTGGTCGGAATAAGCCCTAGCGTTTTTCGAGTGAACTATTTTCAGAAATCGAGGAACAACGCTTATGCGCTACCAAATATTAATTTTCCTAATTTTTCACTTGATACGATCGTTGACTTCACGAAGTTTCCCGAGCTAGTCAACTCCGGATATAATGTTTTCAAATTCTTGCTTCTAGAGTTCCATGGCGACCCCAAATTTTATTCATCACTCTCTATTTCGTGAATCTCGTAAAAAGTTTTGAATGAAAATTAAATACCATTGAATTTTCGTGTATTATTGTCCAATAAAATTCACAATAATGTAATGTCATGACTTGATGAATTTATATAATTCGAAGATCTTTGTAGAAAACAATCTACCATTGCTACATTGAATAATCAATAAATAATTAATGAAATTATATTTATCAATAGAAAATAAAGAATTGAATAAATTGGAGAACATAATGAAGAGGGGTGGGAAGAGGGCGATTCGATAACATTGTGTTTGCTTGAAGGATACTACCACTCGAACCTTTTTGAGTTGACGTCATCTATGCCGACCTCCCCCTATGTGTTCAAAATTCATTCTAAATGCACCAACCTAACCTTTGCTATAGTTTATTCCCCCGCCAGTTGTATTCTCGCACAGCCCCGACCCCTGAGTCCTACAGACTCTGTTGTATTATTTCATACGTATATATGTCTATATATATATATATATATTTTTCTCTTCCTTTTTGCTTCATCCCCCCTCTTGTTTAACAGAAGAGAGCCACCCTCCCCTCGGCTCTTCTACTGCCACCCGACAGTTCGTCTCTCCGGCGTCGTCGCGTCGCTACCCACCACACAATTTTCTACTGTACCAGAGGGTTATATTCTATTCTTGGATGTCAATATTTCGTCAACTAGAGGCCATGAGGAGACGAACAAAGGGCAACCCCTGCTGGCGCGCTCTCTCCTCTATTCTCTCTCGTTCTCTCCAACTATGGACAAGCCGTGAGACTGTGCCCTGTGAATTATTGTCGATGACACAGTACCTTCCCAAAACTACTTGTACATATATCTATAATACACAGAGAATAAACGTATCGATTGTGTATGCGTAAGCCTAGATGACTATGTGGCAATAATGCTATGGATTTTTTTTTTTTTCAAGAAGGGGAGACCCTTCAGATAAAAAAGTCTTTTCCACGAACTAAATCGTATGCGGAGAAGTCCCCTCTTTTTTTCACATTATTCCCCGGAATTAATTGAAAAATTTGAATCCGAGTGTAATAAAGATTTCATGAAATTAGATAATTAATTTTTATTTCAATACCTCTACTGATGATAAGAACCAAGTAAGGAAAGAGATATGAAAATAGCAATTTGTAGATTTTGGTTAAAATTTTTACTGTTGAGTTGACTGGGAATTAATTTTTTTTGAATATCTTCGAAACTAGGAGACATGGAGAAATTTCGATAATACCATTTTTTCCAGAAACTAATTCCAGAATCTCAAAACAGTTTAATTCTGTATGACATTTGGTTTTTTTCAAAATATCTCACAAGGTGAAAAAGCTATAGAGAGATCTTCGGGCCACTCATTCTTATGATTCCCATTTTCCTCATTTAAAAATACGTGAAAGAATAAATTATCCTCATGAGATTTGAATTTGAAATTAATTTCTCTCCTCCCTCAACTTCATTGTTAGATAAAAAGAGGCAATAATCTTTTGTTTTCACATTTGTTCGCGTTTGTAAATTTCAAATTCATGGCCATCACGTACTCCAACACACAATGAAAAAGCCAGAGAAAAAAAAAGAACCTCTGTTAAATGTCATCACGTTAGCTAGCAGTTCGTATTTAAATCTGTGAATAAAAAAAAAAACGGAGAATCGTACGAATGAAGATTCGTGTCGTTGTATACACACAACGAACAGAGTATCAGGGCAGTTATATAGTCGTAAAAACAGACGACGAGCTCGTGGCACCCGGCGTGACTTTGTGTTTAAACCTCTAAAATTAGCGGGCGCGAGCGCACACGCTCCCACTCTCTCCCGTCCTTCCTCCCTACTCTCGTCTCCTCAATCTCTTTTGGAATGTTTTTTAACCATTTTTTTCCGCCTTCAAGTTAACGAGGAAACTCGCTGATCGAATACCCAACACGATCATGCTGCCCCCTCTACAAGTGAATACGTAAAATTAAAACCATCCAATTTCTTTTTTTCTCCTCAAGAAAGGCCACAAGTAACAAAAAAAAAAAGGAACACCACAAGCCACAAAAATAACGAGGAAGACGCTTCCAATCCCCACTACGGTGACGAAAAAAATCGGAAAGAGGGGGAAAGTCTTTTTCCATGAGGCAGCGCGCGCGACCAAAATACTTGGATTCCGGTTTGCAACACGTGTTGCACACGGGGTCTCTCCAACGCACCTCCCTCTTTTCCTCTCTATCCTCCTCTTCTTTCTATTCTCTATATACCACACATTTTCCCCACTCTTTTCCGCCTTTGAACAACGTTATATACGGAACGGAAATAACATCTGCTCCAGAAGCTGAACTCTTGACTTGAAAAATATATTCTATCTTCTTTTTTCAATTAATAAACGGAAAAGTTAGGGGGAAAAATGAAGGCTGGTGAGAGGCGAAACGGAAAAAAAAAATTGTCGGTGATAGTTTAGTTAGACTCACTTTCACGCAACCTTGGAGAAAGCCAATGAAATTTCGCTCCACAATTTTCTTTTCTTTTTTTTTTTTTTTTTTGTTATTCTTTTTTTGGTCTTTAATTTTTCAATTCCATAGAGATTTATTTATTTGCATCAATCACTCAATAATACATTGAGAATAGAAATTTGTTACAATTCAATGATATGATAAAATTAGTTTGGAATGAAGTAAAAATTGTCTTGACTTATTTTTTCTCATTATTTCACGGCATATTTTTGAGTTGAAAGAAAAAAAAAGATTGAACGTAATAAGGGGACACATGAGTATTACGTAATAAATCGCGAGGGGGCCTGAAGCATAATAATGCAAGGAGACCGTTACGCAAAAGTCCATGTATATACGAATAAGCACTGCGATAACAATTGGCTTGAATATGGTAGTCCATATAATAATTATCCGTAGAGTCGTTTCATGATTTAAACGACAGGGCTTTCAAAGTTGAAGCAAAATAAAATAACAATGCATAAAATATTCAAGAAGTTGATAAAAATTTATGAGTTTTAAGATAACGATTACTTTTTTTTTCGATTACAAACTCTTCTATGCACTGAGTTTCATTTATTTGCATCAATACTTAACGAAATAATGAGGAAAACTAAAGATGATTCAATATTAATTGTATTAATTTTTCACCAATGCTGTTGAGTTTTATCAAATATGTTGTCATTTTGGTTAGCGAGGATTTTCGCCTCATATTCGCCTTCATCGAAATAACCCAATGTTATTTTTAGTTTTACAAACATGTATGCGCACCGAAAAGTTACATATGAAAAAGAAGTATAGGTTATGTATTTATGTGTAAGTGTATGTGCGGTGTGTATTAAGGTTGAATCGACGACGTTAATCGTGCGCCGGAGCAGAACCATTTGGTTTCGTATATGAACCAAATGTGTACATGTATATTTTGTATGTACTCTGGCGTTTCGAGGTCGTCGATTATAACGAACGCAGTTGGAAAAGAGTAAGGGGAGTAAGGTGATGAGGGGGGAAAGAAGAGAGAGAGAGAGAGAGAGAGCGTAACAGGGGGAATGGGAGATTCCAGACATGAGTCGAGCAGCGGACCCAACAACCCAACCGAAACCACAAGAGAGTCGAACAACGGTGATGGCACCCAACAACGGGACTCCTTGTGCTTCAGACGTGTCGAGGTCAAATATCTCATCCGAATTATTTTATCCTCAATATTAAATGAAGAGAGAAAAACATTGGTAAATTATGGAAAAAGTTTAAATTCCATTGAAAAATACGGGAAATTCCTCCTACAACATCATATAGTACAAGCTATTTTGGGTCACTAATTGTCAAGTTATTTCATAAGTGATTAAAGTCTCAATTCCTATTATTTCCGATGATTTCGTAAATTGATGATGTCAAAGTAATAATTTTAATAAATCCGCACTATTTAGATTAAGCGACCGGAAATGGAGTAAACTCATAATTGTGGGTCACACAGGCGTTTATTCCTCCATCGAGCTCTGAAATATAATACAATACACGGTCTAATCTCTCTTTCTCTATTCTCTGTCTCACTCTTTCCTTTTATTTATGATTTTTTTCTATTCTCCCTCTCTTCTGCCCAGTTAGTCTCTTTGCTCTCGTAACGATCACCGCGACAAAGGTGTTTACCGCCCTCCACTTCTTTCATACAATGAGGAATTCTTTTTTCATCATTGGAAGGTTCAGGAGAAAGTTGTTTCGGGTGGTGATGCTGATTGGACGAATGACGAAATCACGGAAGCACAGGGCCCTCTCCTCCAATCGTCGCTCTGGTAACTTTCTCAGAGTTCTTAACCCCTTGACCATTATATAAATCTCATACTGAATGTTCAAGAAAAAACAGAAAATGTAAGAGAATAAATAAAAATTAGAAATTAACCAATGAAATACATGAATTTATCGCAAACAGCTTAAACTTTCTGTAATGATCGGATGCGCATGCGTACTCGTCGAATGGAGCCAAGTAGTAACCTGTTTGCCACGGTCAGACTGATTTTATCAAAGAAGTGAATCATCCTTTCTCTCCCTCTCTCTCTCAGTGGCTGGTGGAGAAACGCGCACGCGCTAAATGACGGTATAAATGACGAATGACAGTTGACAGAGAGTTGATACTGGCCAGACGTAGGGGGAAACGAGTAAACAGTGTTGCCACGCTATCATATTTTTTTTCTCCTCTCTTTCTTCAACATTGTAACGTCACAGTTGTGTGATGTTTACGATTGAATATTATTCGTGATGAAAGAATACAAACGTATGTATTCGTATGTGTGTTTGTTGGTGAGATGGAGCAAGTGAATAAAGGTGCGTGCATGAGGAGGCGAGGTCGATTTTTACTGAGGACAAGTCCACTCATGATCGTCTTCATTATGTAACACAAATACAATTATAAAAATTTAATTGCGTTTCACCTTGGCAAGACAACGGCGTTGTAATGGAGAAGAAAAAAGATAAATGAGAATAGAGGGGATTTCATGACACTGAACAATCTCCCATTCCCCCTCTCCTCCCCTCTCTGTTTCATGTTCACACACATGCTTCATGCCTCGGTGACAAAGATGCTCTCTGGAACGAATTTACCGTGAAATTTGAATTTCGCGTTGCGGGGAATTCGTAAGAGGGAATGACACTGTGTTGGCAACAGTAATTGAGATGTTCCTGTTATTCTTCTTTTCTAGATGAATTAAAATTCAACGAATTGCTTGAATGAATTTCCTATCAACCTTCTGACTTTTTCTAAATAAATGTCCCTGAGAGTGAAATTTGACGAATAAAAACAGGAAGTTGTTTGAAGGAGAATGTTTAATATATTCCAGGGTCTTTTTTGTTTCTATTTTCAGAACGATTTTCATTTAAATTAAAATAAAATTATGAATTTTCGGAAATCACATATTTTCTTCATGAGCGTGAACGATGCATTTACCAATAAAAATAAAGGATAAAATGTTGCTTTTATTAGCATCAGAAATATGAGAACAAAATCAATTGAATTAATGGCATTAACAGAAAACAGCAGAATTATCTAATAATAAACAAGAGCAAACTCTGTGGATAAGTTGATCTGTAACATGAAAGAAAAATAAACCGCAGATTCATCGTTTCTTTCTTTTTTCACCTGTCAACGTCTAAATATCAAATAGTCACTGGTGCATGCTTTCCGTGTAAATATGAAACGCTTTTCGTTCAGCCACTTTAACGGCCTATCAACCGCGTCAAAACACTCGACTCGATTAAAGGACATATCAAGGACGCTTTAAAATTTCACCGCTGTTGAGCGAAAAAAAAGAAAAACCGTTTTCTCCCTCTCCTTCGTTTTCTCTCTGCACCGTCTCTCGCACCCCCTGTCGAGACCCCTCGCGTTCTTTTTCGTTCATTCATTCGCGACCTCGAAGAGACGAGTACTCCACGCTCCATGGATACGTTTCATAACGTACTATACATTTAGTAAGAGAATCCTTCATTTCCCCTTCGAAAATCCATTTAGCCTTGGTTTAAAAAATTCATTCTCATGATTTCAAGGAAAAAATAATTGACGATTGAAGTCAACAGAGAAGAGTTGAAATAAGATCAGTCCATCTATCGTTGTGTTCATTATTCCGTGGATATCTCAAATTCAACAAAATAGAAAATTTCTTGAAATGAAAGCTACAACAAAGTTCTTCATGATAATAGTGTTATCTCATTTCGTTTCCCAAATATTAACAGTTCAATTGCGAGATACTCAGTCCTGATTTTAATTTAATTAATTCACGATTTTACAATAAAAACTGAAACTTCGTGACAACAAGAATATTGATCCTCATGGGAATTGGATCGAACACCGTAGTATACATATATTTTTTCTTGTAAAAAATAAACGCAGGAAACGAATTAGCTTGAACGATTTTATGTGACAAAATGAAATATTGAAAATGTAATCATTATACGTTTAGAATCGATAAGTTTATCAGCGTTACTATAATTCTACACGGAAATCGTTGTGACAGTGTTGAAGTAAAAAGGAAAAAAATTGAGTTCCGTAGATAATGCCATAGGTTTAAATAACGACAAAACTAAAATGTCTCATAAAGTCATTCCGTCAGGCAGTGAGGAGGAGAAATTCTCTATGTGTTGCTTGAATTAAGAGAATAAAAAAACGGGCGCGCTTGAAGCCGCCAAACACCGATAAGCTCGAGCGTCCTCGTATCGATTTGTGTTATCGTCGAGGACGCACATTACGCACCATTCTCCTTCAGCTTTCATATAAACTCTTTTTATTTTTATCTCATTATTTTCAAGAAAAAAATAAAGAAAATTTGCATTTTTCTTTATTATTTTGCAGGTGTTTGAGAAGAAAAAATTTTAAAAAAAAAACACCTGACCCGACATTGTCACGTCATACAATCAGATAAATTTAAAAAAAAATAAAAAGCAATTCTGATTCTTTTAATTTACGATTCTTTTCACCTTGATCATTTGGAAAAAAGTGATTTTACACTTTTGTTGACTATTTTATTGAGACAATTATAGAGTTTGCTCTTTTATGATTAATTTTTTAGTGATATTCTTCGAATTATTTCGAGAAAAAGATAATTGGATACTTTCTAATTTTCAATTATTTCATAAAATAATGCTTCGAAATTTATTGGATCCTATTATCTTGTAATTTTTTCATCAATTCATAGATTTAATTATCCAATGAAGAATTCAAATTGTGATGTGTGACCTAGGCAAGCAATCGAAGATTACGAATTGGTTGTACGTGACTCTCTGACACATCTTTAGAACAATCACCCGCTGTGAAAGCTAACTTCTCAGCCGGCTGCATCGCACCGAGACCGTATTTTCTACATCCGTCTCTATTCTTTTATCTCTCTTCCTCCTTCTCTGTACTCAATTTAACCGTTTTTTTTTTCTTTTCTTTTTGTGCATACAACTATTAAAGTGTGTATTACCCACAGATTGAGAGGCCCCCCACTTACGATGAATTTCCATGTTTAGACACTTGAGAAAGTTATACAATTTTTTTTTTCTTCAAATTTATTCATTTAGTATTATTATTCACTGATTAATAGATGTCAATGGCAGTAATTAATTTCTCAATAGAATGAAAACAACTGTTGATAATTTTTTTTTGTTATAAATATAAAGAATTTTTCTCTTTCGTTATCATTAATTCATTTGAATTGTTCTGCTTTAATAGTAGAAAATAAATTATTTACGAAAAGGGAAGACTAAAATTTGGTTAAAAAAAAAATCCAATGAATGGTTTTTTCTCTCTCACGAAATGATTTGAATTAATTTAATTGATTATGTTTATGTGTGAGTTAGCGCTCTCGTGGCGAGTTGACAAAGTTAATCCCTCTAACGTGTGTGAGAATGTCAAACCGGCTAGATGCCTCGTTATGTCACATTGGTTCTCTTATAAATCCGTAACAAGCTCTCCAAGTTTTTTTGAATCAATTCAAAGAACATTCACTAATTCAAATTAATGTAAACATGTTGGAAAAAAGTAAGAATGCTCACCTACACGTCAATAACTGGGTTATTATCCTCGTGTTATATTTCTCTTTTAATTTCAAAGTAAAAATACTTTTTCACACGCACGTCTTTTTGTTGAAAACGTTATTATGTTTGAATCCAAAAAAAAAAACGATACTTCCACTTTTCACACTGAGGACGAACACTTGGAATTCAGGTGGTTAATCCATCGATTCACTTCTTCATAATACAAAAAGCACAGTTTGATTTTTTTTGGTCAATCGATGAAAAAATTATTTCACTTCACTTAATTATCCAATTAATTAATCACTGCTGTAACAGTTAGCCTTCACTAAACCTCAAAATCCCAGTTTCATCTTAAATGACGAAAAAAAATATGTAAAAATCACACGCCTCGTTTAATCCATTAAATTGTCAATCTCTGTGTGGTAAAGAGAGGCTACGAGTAACACCTGAATCACGAGGTAGTACGAGTCTCCAATTATTTGGGAATCAACTGTTTAGATTCTTTTATTTCATGAAATTTACAAATTCTATCAACACTTTGAATTGTCCCATAGACAAAATTTAATATTAAAATAATGAAAAATTGTGAAAAACTCAGCAATTAAAATCGCCTCATAAACTCAAAAAAATAATAATAATTCGAGTGAATTGAATGAAATAATCCAAATAAGAGTGAAGAAAAAACTCTAAAATATCCGGGTGAGCATTAATTTTCTCTCTCCTGTGGTGTCTCCTCCGACCCGGCGTGCGCGCTAAACGGTTGAAAGTAATACTGTCTGGTGAGAGGTTGTTGAAGCCAACGGGCGGCTGGTTGTATGCCCCCGGTGCCTGCGGCGTGTGTCTGTCCCTGTCCTACCGTCGATTCGTCGTCGTCGTCGTACGAAACGTTTCCTCTCTGCCATACCACCGCTATCCCCTCCCTCCTCTCGGCCCGCTGCGCGCATCGCCGTAGAGGCAGAGTGAGCGAGGCCACATGATCATCGGTTGCTTCAGTGCAAGTGAGACAGGCTACGAGGACCAGCGTGGTGGGGGTAGTTGCGGCGGCAACAGCAGCAGCACACACAGCAGCGACGACACACGATTGTGGACGAAGTGGGGAAAGAGGGGCTCATACTATCCAACACACAAGAGACGTGCGTGTGGAACGTGAACAAGCTGGCAGTGGCTGGCGGAAAGGGCGGAAGAGGAGGGGGCTGAGGTAGGCAGCAGCAAAACTCCAACTTGAATTTCGAAGGAGTAAGAGAGAGAGAGAGAGCTCGAAGCGTCGGTCTGTCGACGAACGGCGAAGGGTGAGGAAGTAGAGAGAGAGTGGGATAATGGCTGGTGCTCTGCGCGAACGGAGCATTTCAAGCAGTGGGGATGAAAATTAAAGTGAGAGAAGAAGGATACGAGGAGAGAAACACTCAGTACCGAGGGGTCGACGAGGACGCGCAACCCGAGGGGTTGTGTGTCGTATTCTCAGGGGTGGGGAGGTTTGACCTGAGCTAGTTCCCCTCCATTCAATCCACGGCCACAATATCGGTTATAGCGAGCCACTGTTGCCAGATTGTGCTCACTTCTCTTGCTCTCCCTTGCTCTCTCTTACTCTTCCACTCATGTATATACTATACGTACGTGAAATTGTGACGATGAGCGTTTGAGAGTGTTTCCTTTTGCTCGTGTGGGTGGAGCCCCGACCCGAGAGAAAGGTCTAACGTGCAGGATATATTGTATGTTTCATACCTCACTCCTTTTACACCCCCCGCCTCAGTAACTGTCTCTCTCTCTCTCTCTCCTTTTCTCTTGCACATTCGTTGCGTGTCTTTTCTCTTTTATCCTCTGCTTCCCTTCCATTCTCCTTTAAAACATTAACCTTTCTTGTTGCTGCTCCTCGAATCCACACTGAGGGAGAAGAGTTTGAGGAACGTCGTGCGACCGATTTCGCTCCATTGTGAACGCTCCTTGGTAATCAGCTCTTCACTCTTATTCATTGAATTTATTTAGTTTCATTGATAATTGTTAATAATGCAAATTTACTTCATAGTTATCTAAAACTAAGGAATATAAACTAATTCAACATCGTGAGATTATAATGTTTTCTATGAAATTCCCAGATTGGTCCCCTCGAGTAAATGTCTTCTGTGATAGGATGTTATGATTCTGCTTCAACCAATAAAAGCTGTAACGTCACGAACACCCGGAATTTCATTCTAAATTCAATAGTTAATTTACATAAAGTTTATTGCAATGAAGATATGACTTTTTTTAAGAATGAATATTATTTATTTCTCATTGAATATTTATTTGCAATATAATATCAATATAAATATCTATACAGGAAAAAAATGTTTCTTAAAACTAGTTTTTTCATCTTTTTCGATGGAATAATTTGTTTTGGCTGCGTAAATTCCAGCGGATTTTTACAGGAGACCAGGTGTGGATTGAAGAATTCCGAAAAAACACTTTGCGTTTAGGTTAATGTATGTGGTAACACATGAATGTATCAATGTCTATTGCTTCTTGTTTTGTGTATTATATGGGGTCATCACTATTTTTTATTCTTCTTCTTTCTCTTCTCTATGTCTGTAGCGCAAACATTTTGAAATGTACACAACGATGTAAGAGAAAGACCTTCGATTTGAAGGACAGATGAGAGGGGTGAAGAGAAAAAAAGAATTTTTTGGCTTTGTGACGTGCGCGTAGCACGTTCGAACGGCACGTGCCATACTAATGAGCTTAACAGCTCCTTCCGTACGGCGTAGTATCTTACACTTTGATCTTGTCATTGATCGCCTTTTTCGAGGGAATCATTTTACAGTAAAATGTCGATGATTATTAAGGTGCTTTCGTTCCTCAAATCACTTTATCACTCCAATTATGACACTTGGAATCATGTTAATTTTGTTGTGAATGAATTTAAACGTGCACAGAAGGAAATTCTCTCCTGTGAGTAAATCAAGTTAGTGAATTATTGAAATTTCCTCAACTTTGTTGGAAATAACGAGATATTACTGATTATGAAGAACGCAATGCAATTAATTTTGCTCCTATGACTTGGGAAACTATCTCAAAAGGAGGCTTTGATGAACCATTTTTATTAAAAAAAAATTATTATATTGTAGTATGTTAGCCAACGCCAGTACTTAATTTTTGAAAGGCCATTAAGGTCATTGTCACTCAAAAAATATATTTTTCCCGCGGAGAAAACATAACGAAGGACATCAAAATAGTTTTCTAATTTCAATATTTACCATCGTTTCTCCACCAAGTCATAAATAATTATCTTCAAGGATGATTTGAATTAATTATCATTTATTTGTAATGTAGAATTCAAGAAAATGAAAGGCTGATAGAGAAATTTTAAGAATTACAGAATTAGGACAGTTTCAAAAATGAGGGGAATTTCCATGGAACAAATGGATAAAACAATAATTCTATGTTCAATAGTTTACGAGATGATGAAGAAACAATTGAAGAAGTAATACATATGTCCTGCTGTATTTTCAAAACTATTGAGATAAAATTAATAGCATTATATAATTTTTCAGGGTAAATTTTACGTTTCCTTCAGAGAAAACTGATAAAAGAATCCATGAATTTCATGGAAGGAAAAAAATGGGGGCAAATAATTTTGAAATTTCAATAAGAAAGGTAAGTAGGATTAGTTGTGGATCCTTCAGTATGATGGTTCAATAATGAGGCATTCGATCGACATGTTAAGGTGAATGAAAATGACTTTACAGTTGTGGAACTTTACCTTTCTTTCCCCTCCCCTCGGACCGCGTTAAGTTTACCTCTTGTAACCAGTCAAACTCAAAGCGTAACAACAAGGCATAACGGTATGATTCTTTCTCTCTTCTGTATTCTTTTTCTACCTGTCGCACACTGCTTGGAAACGAGCATGTTCACAGTCTGAAAAACCAGAATGGCTTCATCCTCATTCCTCGAAAAAAGGAAAAAAAATAATAATGTGTCCAAAATGTTTAGTAACTGCGAGGGCTCTTTCAAATCTCAGGTAGGACACGTCTGCACACAATTTGCCCTGTTGCCACTGTTGCATTTTCAATGGTTAAAATATTTACAGGAAAATTCTGGAAACGTTTCAGTGAGAGAAATAATATCACCTTTTCCTCTACCTAATTCAAATTAATTCAATGCTTTATTCAATTGATTTGAATCTGCAGGATTTAATAATGTTTTAATTCTGTAAATTCACATTTTCGATGTGAAAATTAAATTATGCTAATTTCATTGAATCGTAAAAATTGATGATAATTGATAAACTGGGCAATTTTTAAGAAGTTTATTGATCGTGATTTTTTCGTTATATATAATTAATTAATTAATTAATTGATTAATTTTTTTGTGAAGTGTTTTTTCAGCTCAGGCAAGTGATCGCAATTGGACAAAAAAATATTTATTTTTTCTCCATTTGGAAAGTGATGAATGTCGAATAATCTAGCCGGTGATTGTTTAGTATTTTGCTACCGCTGCGCAGTTTGTTGTGCGCTTATACACACGATGGTGATGTAAAAGTAGAGATGAATTTCACTGTGCGCGCGTGCGCCGCCGATTTCACTTCGCTCGCCTTTAAAACTCTACTCGACCTCTCGTCCCCCCCCCCCACCTCTACTGTCTCGTAACTTCCCAAAGATTTCAACTCTCTGCAAGAGAATTAAACGAACAAAAAAAAGAATAGGAGAAACAAATTTTCATCCTTGACACTCATTGGTTTTTTGATCCAAAAAAGAATCCAACGAAATGTAAATATGCTTTTAGTTGACAAATACTCGGCAAGTTTCACCTAGTGCAAACAATGAATGAGCTCATTTTTTTTTCTCACTCTTTTTTCATCGAATTTTTCAATACTTTATCACAAGATAAAGTCCAACTGAAAGGAGAATGAGAGGAAAAAAAAACACAATTGCCGATATGTATTATCGCTGCATGGTTTTTATAATGCGAATCATTTCGGACGAACATAATCACGTGATTCTTGTACGCAGGTATATAACATTATCCATTGCTGTTGCATACGGCAACAAGTATTAACATCGCAATTGCGTCGTTGCCATAAAGATAAAGTCACTGAGAGATGTGTGTATACTCAAATCGTGACGCACCTCAGGACGCCAAAGAAGCGAGTCAAGGTCGTGCTCTCGTTATTACAATTTTTTTCATAATTATTTTCATGTTTTTATTTCTTTGATATTAATTCCTTCTCTAAAGTTCAGTGGAAAAGATTTACTTGTGAGAAAAAATGAGATTGTAGAATTTTCCTAACGTTAAATTACTTACTAGTTTCAGGGGGAAAAATAGGGGAATTTCTGAAAAAATATAATATTATAAAAGATATTTTGGTTGAAGGATTTTCGACATCTCTTGAGTATTTCATGAAATTTATTTAAGGTTGTCTACTTTTTTTTTTTCTTTTTATTTTAATCATTATGTTTTTTAAACATTTTTTAGGCTTTTCTGAATTTTTTTTTTCTACCGCATATTTCAGGAAATATCGATGCAGTGTTGAGAATAATATTTCATTCCGGTAATACTAATGCAAAAAGGATAGTTTGCCGTACGGTTACTGAAAAAGGTCGGGGATGCTTATTTGGGTACTACTATTCTTCTCTCACTAATAATTTCCCCATAAATAGTAGAAAAATTCACTTTAGTCTTGAAACTTGACAACATTGCATGGCCGTTCGTGGCATTTTCGACTTGTGAATTCGAATTTCCCGCCGCACCTGCAGCAATGGCGCATTGCCAACATAGCTGCTCCTTTCACGACCAACTCAATAGCAAAGTGATGAAGAAGGGCACATTGCCCATTTGATTTGCTTTGAAGTAGCGTCGCTGCCTTCCAGAATTCTCTCAATGGACAGCTACTCAAATGTAACCCTAGGCAGGCCACCATAAGCGACCTAACGACTATGGTCAGGTGTGACCCTTGTGCGACCGTGTTACTTTGGCTGCAATGTTGCCGAATCTCCTCTACACTCACTGGGCGCATTGAGCCAAATTTCGGCAACGTCGCTCCCAAACAACGCTATTCAGCATTGGAAAAATTTCGCTAGCTCCTAGAATTTATTTCATTCTTTCATCCAATCTGCAGGATATGCACTTTGAGAAATGTAATAGCGGAGTGTACACAAAATATAGAATTGATAGCAAAATATAGAATTTATCTCGGACACTATCTCCTGGTATCATGCCGATTTCAAAATTCATGATTCGCTATCTTCCAATGTTGTTTCAAACATGGACATCCGCCATGACCAATAGCTATAGATACTTGTTGAGAACCTTTCGGCAGTTCCAAATTTCAATTGTTCGAAATTAATTGGCCACGTTGATTTTACATAACCTTACAGCGGCGTATCAAAAATTGAGGACCGACATCTTGATGCAGAACGAGGTTCGCCGAGGATGAATTTAGAAAATCCTATGGGGATTACCTACCTACAGTAGAGCTTCTCTTCTGTGAACTCCCCTTGTTTCAACTTCTTATTACCTTCATTCTCACTACTAACTCGAAGGTTCAGTGCGCAGTGTATTGCGCATCGATACATCAGTTTGAAAAAGTGAAAAAAGATGCGATACTTTATGCAAGTATAAACGAATTATTTTGGTATTCGTTGACCAATAGTGGAAGAGTCTTTTCCAAGAAAAATCCAGTGTTATATTTGGGTGGAATTCGATCATCGATATTGAAATCCTGTCAGGCTTCAATTTCATTGGTCAACCGCCATTCAACGGCTCGCGCGGGAAATTCAACAGGACCGAATATTGTCACATGGATTCTGAACGATATAATTATTTATGATTTGAGAGGAAAATTCTTCTTCTCAATATCATCTTCAAAAGAAAAAAGCATTTCAGAAGATTTATATATTAAAATTTATATCTATATTTTAGCTATTTAATACAAAGTATAATGAAAAAAAAAAAAACATTCTGAGAGGGTGACACAAAATTGACCGAGACATTTGTGTATTTTGCAAAGACCGATGCAGCCGAAATTTTCAAATTGAATTTCTCTTTTCACTTTTGAGAAATGATGAGGCATAAAAACATGCGTGAATGTTGGTTTGGTTAATGGCGTAATCTACAAAGTGCACGTCACTATCTAGTATGAGAAAAGGCGTGAAAAATTATGATACCTCATTGCAAGATAAGAGTTTAGTTAAACATTTATTCCGTAAGTTTATCGTGGTTTGGAATACAATTTCAAGATGGATTCATAATCTAATTTCTTCTAAGACGAATTAATGTTGTCATATCTATCCATCAGAAACCTCATAATGCAACATTGTCTTCGGCAGGGGAAAATGCTATTCTCATTTCAGATAAAAAAATATTAATATCACTGAGCAATAGTCGTAATAGAATTTCATTACCTCAAAACTGTTTAGTGAATCCAGGAACCTCAAAAAAGGTTCCTTGTAGTTTCAGGAAAACGCCTCCAACGTTGATAATTTTCAACATTATTACAAGTCTTTGTGATAGCAAGATGTCCGATGTAACTCAATCTATTTTGTTTACTAGCAATCATTCAATTTGAAAGGATAAAGAATCAACGAGATAAGTTTGAAGAGTTTTTGAATACGACTTATGTGCAATAATCTCCCAAATAAGTTCACTCAGCCCGATGGGACCTCTCGTTAGAGTACCCGTTTCGTCTTTATCTCGTTCAATCCAGAGAATACGAAAATATGTCCAAGAGTACATTTGAACTGTCACACGTATCAATTCAATTCCGATCAGCCCACTGAAGCATCAGAGTGGCAGAGTTCTAATGGAAGAATTCTGAGAACTTCAACGAAATAGGAACTTTAATGGGTGGAACTTTATTGAGAGTCTATTGTGATTAATTTGAGGTGAACTTTTCTTCTCTTCGTTCGATTCATGACAGCGGTACTGGTAAGGAAAGGCTTGGCAACGTAGCCTGCAGCAGCTGATGAGAAGAAAAAAGACGGATATATTGTATACAACAGAGATACTCTGTACACTGTTGCCACGCTATTTAGTCTGTTGTACATAGAAACTAACGATGCCATTCAATTTTCTTTCTTGATTTAATACTAATCAACTATCGACGGTTAGAACTATTGGAATGTTAGGAGCAAAATTTATTTGTATAAGCTAAAGTTATAATTTTTTTCTTATCATTTAAAAACAAGAGAAATAAAAATAATAAAAAATGTTATTTGTAACGGTAAAATCCGCTCGAGTTTCATGAAGGAAAACATTGTTTCCTTCTTTCATAATCCAAACATAAATGAAAAATTCGATAATTTTTCAATCTTCTGAGTTATTGTTAGTTTTAAAAGCCGTGTGACCCATAATCTCCGGTCAATGTTGGTTAAGTGAAAAAGACCAGTAGCTTGAGCTGGATTGTTACTCGCTCCCGCGAGTTTTGTTACAAACACTATCTTTTTCATCGGAGTGATTCGCGCGATTCTCACGACCGACAATGGGTAAGTTTGCAAAAGAGGTGAGGTGAGGAGGATTGCGTGCTATGAAAAATAAAAGTACGAAACGTTTAATCTACCTATCTGAGATCAGTTAATCTCTTACAAAAAAGCCATAATTGATGCAGTCACTTAAATTCTCTTTTAATTAATGAATTAAAGATTTTTTCCCCCTTACAATTTTCGTTTTGTAATAAATCAAGCTGTCAATTTTCTTTTTTTTAACTTTTTAATCATCGATGAATATGAGACACAATGTACTGTATAAATTGGCTCTGATTTTTTACGACTAATTTGCAAATTTCGTAAGTTGCGTCAATGTTGGAAAAGAACGGAAAATATATATAGATATACACATATTTATCTGCGTACAAGTGTATGAGAGACTGCTGGCCTACGGGAAAACTATACACAGGATGATCAAGGCACATATACGGTAGGACGTTGTTCTTGACCTGCAATTTCTTAATGACAGAGAAATATACGTTTTATAATGTGATTCCGTGACATGAAATGTGGAAAAAAATCCATTGCACTTTTGTCTTTCATCTTCCTCTCATCACGATGATACTGTGGGAGATTGCTAGTAATTTCAATAAATTTTCCACGGACCAATTAGTTACAATAGAAGATTTTTTTTTTCACTATCATTCTATGAATTTTGTCGAGTAAATTTGAAATGGAAAATTGATGATAGAGTAGGGGTAGTGAAATTGATTTGATATTTAGAGAAATTTAATTCTTTGCCATTGAATGGAAGTTTTGTTTTCCTCATTTTTTTTCCCAACTCGCAATTATCATCGATTGTTTTCCCGATTCATCAATAAAATAATTCAATACTGTATGCTTCGTTTTTTTTTTTTTTTTATTACCAAAAATTCATCGAACATACTGAATTTAAAAAAATTTATTTAGTAAATATTTTAGTAAAAATGGTTTACGTTCATATCCAAATGGTTCTTTTCCTGTCAATACATTCAACAACAAGCAACACTGTACGAGATAATCCATTGTGGAAGAAAAGAAGATATACGGTTATATACGCTGCATAGTCCCAATACACAAACCCTCTCCCCTTGGCCACAATCGACAAAGATTCGTGGAAAAAGGAGGGAAATGCCCGGCGGCTAGGAAAAAGCGGTGAGGAATAAACGTCGGAGGGTTTTTAGAGTGAAGTAAGAGGGTATAAGAGAGACAGAGCAGGGCAAAGGAATGGGGGGGGGGGGCGGGCAGAGGGGAGCATATGTAGCCGAGGGTGAAGGATGAAAGTCTGAGAGAAAAGAAGAGAAAAACGATAAAGAAAGAGAGAAAAGGAGAAGGACCTCTTGGTTATACTACTGGGGGAGCCATGAAACGAGACGGAAGCCTCTTGGGTAAAGTATATAACTGGGGTTAGAGTTGAAAGAAGGGTAGAGGGATTTGAGGCTCGCGCAAGTGCGAGAGAATTACTAAAAGGAAATAAGGAGAAATGGAAAAATTACAGGCTCTGCGCAGGAACTTTTGAGAGCTCTACGCAACGGTTATGGGAATTTTCAAAAGATTTTTCTCATTCTTTTTAAATCAATAATTTTTTTATGGTAAAAGGAAATCAATGGAAAGATCCCATAATTGGTTCATGCCGCTGAAAAATTATTCTACAATAATTTCCAGGATACAACGAAAAATGACAATGACTAATTGAATTATCCTTCAATTATCTTCTAAGCTATTCTCTTCAGCTTCATAATGTCTCCCTGGTACTCAGGCAACCTCTTCTAGCCCCATTCTAATTTATCAATATTATTTTATTTTTTTTTATAAATCGTAAATAAGTTTTTGAAAGACATGTTTCACAAATTGAACTTGCAACGATGGTAAATGACCGTGAAAAGACAACGACACTCCGTGAAATAAGGACGAGAGGCCTACCCTATACATTCATACGAAAAGAAAAGTTGAGAAGCAACACGAGAGCGCACAAGTTGAAAATACAGTGGGATTTAAGATTCAAATAGAAAGACAGAGGGAGAGGTAGAGAGCGAGAGAGAAAGAGAAAGAAGATGGTAAGAATAAATGCCGTTGTGCTCATACACGCATTCCACTGTGTTTGGTTCCAACTTTATCTCTCCTGATAAATTTCCTTCATGAGCCAAAGAAAACAAGAGAGAAGTATGGGGAGAAAAAGAGAGCCATCAACTAAAATGAATTTTGACTTTTTCATACCAGAGAGATGACTCCCAAACCTCAAATAACTATTCCAATGTAAATACGTTTTTTTTTCCCTTTAAAAAGTGTTGATGTGCATGAAAGAAAGAACACAGATAAATAGGGAGAGAAAAAAAATAAGTTGAACGATGGAGAACGATCATACCGATCCTCCACCGCGCATTGCCAGAACATTTTCATGTATATACAAAATGGTTTCCGCAGTATTTATTTTAGTCCCAGACACATATACTTGATCACTACAGCCAAAAACGTTTGGTCGTATAGAAATACTCATTCTAATCATAGGAAATTCCTTTAACAGTGAGGCCAAGTGAAATTTTCTCTCCCCTCTCTGTACCCTTCTGTGTACGCACATTTCCACGCAAACCATCTTTGAGAACCGAAAAGACTAAAATTGAAGACGCAGTTAACCACCTATAAATAAGCCTATCGTTTCCCTTTTTGTTAATTTTGTTTTTTTTTAAATTTTTTATTTCCTTTCTATTCTAACAACGTTACACAGTCGCGCCACCCTTCCGCCTTGTGTACAATATATATTTAAAATAGCTTTTAGACGGGGAATAACTGAAATAGCCAGGGCCGATGATCCCTGAGCTCTTCGGGGACAGGCTCCTTCATGTTTCTTGTTTGGGACTTCCTGGAATTCAGGAATCATGAGCCATACAATAACGATAATTCTTTCTCATTTTTACTCATACTGAAGTTGATGGATTTTTCAAGTTATTTCAGAGAATAGGAGGCAAATATCCAGCCAAAAAATGATATAATACACTTTGATTCAGACTCATAATTAGTTTGAAAAGTACAGCGATCGATTAAATCATTTTCGTGAGTATATTCTAAACTATGGCTTCAGAGTGAATTGTATCCTAGAATTTTCCGAGGCAAATCATCCTATTCTCTCAGGGGAATTCATGAAATTCTGAAAATTCATCCATTCCATTTTTACTCTGTTTCCGTTGAAAAATACTATAATAGAAGAGACTGAAACGGAACGAACATATGAGGCACAATGAACCAGATTCTTTATAGAATGAAGACCTCTACATTTTTTTTTTAATATCCATGAAGTCAAAAGTACTAGAGGAGAATTTGTTTTATATCAGTAATTTTCGAACTAATGCGTAAAGTTCAAGTTCGAATTCAAGCAATTTCATCAGTCATAAATATGATGAGCAATTATTTCTCTAATATCTCGTTGAGCTATTACTCCAAAATGGATTGTTCTGTGGTACTTTCCAACGCAAAGTTTCAAATCTCTCCGATGAATTTGATAAAATTGAGAAAATCTGTCAGCCTTCACCGCTTTCAAAGAGCAATTTTTCATTTTTTTTTCTCATCCACTCGGATAAAGTACATTGAAGCACGAAAGTCAGCCACACAAGACATGTGTCCAGTTTACTTTAGAACGTTTTCTTCAAGTGTTTTTCAGGCTGACGCAGGCGTGCGCGCGCCTGGAGATTTCTACTCTGACCCCCTCTGCTATATGGGCCACAACGGTGCTTTTTCACGCACTCTTGAGCACTCATCATACTTCTTTCTCCAATATTACACATACTCTCTCATTACAATTATTTCTCTTGCCTCTGGTGATTGACGATTAGATTGTAATATTATTTCCCACCTTATCACAAATCAATCATCAAAAACAGGCATTATCGTTCATCGTCTCGATAGGAAGGTGGACTTATTCAATGTTTTTTTCTTCCGGTAATAATGAATATTCTATGAAAGGTCAAAAACCCCGGATGACAGTGCAAATACTTTAAGAAGCCGGAAGATTTGTCGCGACAGTTGTGAATCCCCCTCTACATGCACTAATGCCCATGCTCTTTTGACCTTGACCCTGGAAATTGCTCAAGGTCGTGTATCCATAAAGGGGGTGTATGCTACAACGGAGTTTTTTTTTTGATGCCATTGAATAAAAACAAAGTACTTTAATTGTTGAAATGTTTTGAATTTTGTCTCTCAGCTAAGGAGAAACGGTAGTGTCACGGGCAAAGGGATATTGACCGTGCTGGTGAGAATTAAGGGTACAATAACAAGCGTATAAAATTTTCGAAATAGTTTAATAGAATGGAGAAGAAGAGAAAGGGCGAGAGAGGAGCATCTGTACATGTAGAGATGCTTCATACAATGAGTCGCTTCTCAATGTGTATGTACGCGAACGAGGATGGTGAGGCGGGGGCGGTAGAAGAAGGCGGGTATATGTTGGCCCAAGTGGGGGCCCCAACAGTGATGGTGCGAGTATGCGCAACTGGCGTAAGATGCGACCCATCTACATCGTTGAAGTCAGAGCAAGAGAGAGTTATAAAATCTCTTCGTTTTATTTTCTGTTTATTTATTTTCATTGCTTGCTTCTTTTTTCTTTTTGTTTCTTATTATTTTATTTTTTTTTTATTGAAATGCTGCATGTGTGTGCACGTTTGTAAGAGAGAAGCCGAGTCAAGTCGGCAAGAGAGTCAAGTGAAGTGGGGCCCCCGCGGGACGAACGCGGTGGCATTGACCCCGTATAGTAAGGTAATGCGAACACACTGGCTAGAACCTTAAGTAAAGGGTTCCCATCGGATGTGCATATCAACGGACGAGCTCACTGGCGCGCGCGCGCGCCTATAGACGCGCTGCGGATCGACCTTCTCTCTTTTTTCACTCGGTTCCATTCTTTTTTTAAAAATTCTTCCTCTCTCTCTCTTTCTCTCAACTTTTTAACATTCTTATTTCTTTTTTGTTCTTGCTGCAGCACTGTGAGTCTCCGGGGTCTACGCTCCGTTGCCTCTGTGAGAAAGGAAGGTGGCACCCAATTTTCTGTCCTTCTTTTTCCGCAAATACTCGACGACCCCAATTATAAAAAATTAACGTTTATTAATATTTATCTATCGATAAATATACGGGGAATGGCGAAAAATATTGATTTTTCATCCAAATTATTATGGAAATTTTTTGGTGACCCAATGAAGATGAAGATCCTCAGGCACTCACACACTATCACAATCATGTGATTTTCCTTTTTTGTCGACGTTTCCTTGCACGTTTGGTTTTTTGTTTTTTTTTTCTTTCCGTTCTTAAGCAAATGATGCATGCATTCACGTGTTCTGCGTAACCAGGAAGAATCCAAAGAGCCTGGAGTATGCATATATACAAGTTTATTTATTTTTTCTTTCGCTTCATAATGTATTCAACGTGAATTGAGCTGAGTGTACATAGCTGTAAGCGTGATTTAATGATTATTAATACACAAAATATGAATTAATTTAATGGATGATGAAAATCACTGAATTGAGGTGGAAAAATGTTTTTTATTCTAATTAGTAACGATTGGAAAATTGATACGAGTCATTGAAGGCCGATTATTTTCCAGTGTCCTTGTACAAGGACAATTGTCATTGGACGATGCAATCATGTTTCTATTACGCAACTAATTTAATCATCAACTGAAAACATTCAAATACCAAGAAAAATTAATGCAGTGGGAAGTTTTTCATGATAATTATTAAGTTGCAGAATTTTTCAAAATTTTGTGGACTCACCGAAGAAATTTTTCCGTTGAAAAATCCTATAAAATAATCTTTTTTCCATTAAGAGTATTCAAGATAATGGAATCATCTCACACATATTGAAGTAAAAGCGCATTATATAATGTTTCAGGAATTCATGAATGTGATTATTCTAAAAAAAAAAGTATGATTTAAATTTAATTGAAAAATAATTATCAATAAATGTATTAAATATTCAAGGCATAGAATTTGTTTTGTCCTGCAAAATGACCCGAGAAACCTTCGGTAACCGGTTGGAGCCCTCTGGATCGAATTCCTCTGTGTGCGTTTCATATCTCTCTGCACCTCACGCCCGAAAGAAAGGAAAGAACGAGAATGAGAGAGAGGGGATGATTAACACGAGCACAACGGGGCCCACACGAGCCGTTTCTCTTCTGTAAAAACATAACAACACACAGTTGAACGCCCAAAATATATATATATATGTTCATACATACAAACGCATACACCCATTTGATAGTTATCGATCTTGCCACAGGATCGATTAATTGGTTCAATGACTTATATCGATGAACGTCTGTTGTTAATTTATATATGAAATTGGTCTTTCAACATTTCAACACTGCATAATTGATGGAAAAATATATATCCATAAAGATTCATTTTGCTACACTAATATAAATTTTAATGCAAATATATATAGATATATATTGCCTACTGTTTTGCATAATCCAAATGAATCTGTGGCATATTAAAATTATCTAATGACTCCTTAGCTTACTCAATCGTTAAAAGATATTTGAGAAAATTGAATTTTTTCGATTTGTCCCCTGTCGAGTATGTTATCGATAAATTTCGACCGAAACACAGTTAAGTCCTCTTCACCACGGGCTTTTATGTTTCCAGAGGAAAAAATTTGAGTTTCTGGACTGTTCGCGCGCTCAGTATGTATGCGTGCATGTGCCTGTGTGTTTGTGTGTGGACGTTTAAAGAAACGCGCGGGTCGTGAGCGCGCGCGAGCCACACGGTCACCGGAGGTTGCGTGCTGCTCATTCATAGGAATTTTACAGGTTGTCAAGCAGGTTTGGCTGGCCTTTGTCACGGCTTTGGTATAATATTATCCGGCGCACGAGAAGATTTTTTTACTCCCTCTCTGGTTCTTTTCTCTCTATTTCTGAGATTGAATCGTGTGAGGTTATTTTTTTGTTCCAAATATTGAGGAAGAAGACACCCACTCCAGTCTACCTTTCATCGATTCCATAAAAGAGAAAGAAGATGAATAACGAAGGAGACAAAATAAAATGAGGGAGAGCGAGAGATGAATTTTATTCTTCGTTCAATTCAAGGTCTCGAGATCGATATGTCTTTGAGGCATAATTTCTTTTTCTCTACGTACACCTCTTGATATTCAGTAAAGATATTCAACAATTCATACTAAAAATTGTGTCGGTGTCCTCGTATAAAGAAGCTAACGGTTGTTAAATCGTAACTCCTCCATCGTCCGTAGTTTCGTAGTAACTACTACACACGACAATAATCATAGTCCCTGGAGTTGCTTTTTATTTTTTCGTGTGTAGTATATGGCGGTGAAAACTCGAAACTATACATGAAAAAGTCACGCCATCTACATGGATTTATAAACATATACTATTGTGAGTAATGAAAGAAGACGAAATCGAAGAAGGAGAAGAAGCAAAGAAGGAAAAGAAACGTTGAAAGAGGGGCAGAGATAGGACTGTTGTAAGTATACAGTGCTGGAGCACATTCTCGTCTAGTTGGTCACGCCGAAGGCCCCTTCGCCCTCTTTGAAAAACTATGCACAAATTATCTGAACGATAATTCACTGCTCTCAATTCACATTTCTCTATTCTTTTTTTTTTAATAAAAGAAAAAGATAAGGAAATAATAAGAGCGCTTATGATGGTCCGTCTCTCCTTTCCCTCCTCATTCGTTAAAAAACTTTGAAAAATTCAAGCACTTCCTTCTTCTTGTTCTTTTTTCTTAATAATTTGCATAGTTACCAACTTTACGAATAGAAGCACTTCAGCTGAGGTCGGAACGGGGTGAATAGAGAGAGAGGGAGAGAACGGGAGTTTCCACGGGTGGAAAACCCAAATAAGAAAAAGTGAAAAGCCTCCTTCCATCGATCGTTATCCACACACTACTTCTCGAATATCCAAAGAGAGAGAGAGAGAGAGAGAGAGAGGGGGAAAGGAACGGTGAATCAATTCGCTTCCCAACTTCAATGCTTTGTTTCAAGCAGAAAATATAACTATCTTCTTCTATCTCATTTCCAAGCTCACCAACTTGACTTGCCTCTTGGCGCATTCCATTCGCCAGTTCGGAGACAATCTGCATTCACCAGTTGTTGGAATATATAACACAGACAGTTTCGTTCTCCATTTGTGTTAGTATATACATAGCGCGGAATGATAGGAGGGGAAAAAAATGAAACCATTTTAACAACCGATTTTGTTTCTACACACATTCATTGTTTTTTTAACTCACGTGTTTTATAAAGGTGTTCGCATCAAAGGCGACTAAGCTCCCTGAATTTATCAGCATCACAACGAATGACCGCTTCATGTACAATTGGTCGTAGTTACATCATTTTCGAATTTATAAATAATTTTTAAAATGTAGAAAATTTAGGTCGAGCACTCGGAAAGGTTTCTCTTGGTGATAACTTATGCATTCTTATTAATTCCAGAGATTTCAGTGGTAAGCCAAGAAGATTTCTAATATAAATTACATAATACAATCTATTTTGCCCCAATAGATTTTGAAATGACAATCGAAAAGAAGATGCATTGTGTGGATTAGTTTTGTTCCACTTCCACTAATTGTCGATTTTCCTTTCGGAAGCTTGCAGAGTATCGATATCCAAAACCTTATCTTCCAAAGAATAATATTCAAATGTCTTCTTTATTTATTTTTTCCATAAAATTACTCGTATTATAATTATTCGTGATATTTGTGATGCAAACTGTTCAGTAACCAATTATGTTGACTGAGCAGAAATTAAAAAAAAAAATGATCAAGTATCTGACTTCCGTTGTTCCGAACTCCGCAAGAACGTGGCAACGCTGAGTACTCACATGTATAAACAGGATCCTCGTACTGCTCCGAATGTTTTCGTATTTATCAACTGTGCGATCCACTGACGGGAACGCGACGTTGCCACGTATTCAGATGCATCGAACTTTGGAAATTCAGTATGGCTTTGCAATTAATCGACGTTCGTTCAAACACGATCTTCAGTTGTCTTTGCGCGAGGACATAGGTTTAAGCTCTATCAACTCAAGTCTTATACACTTTCAGGAGCAACAAAATGGTGTATATCGCTTAGTTTCCTACTGGAAGATTAATGAATTTGGATGGTTCTTATGGGGGCACTCCATGTAAATCTCATTTCTTCAAAGATTGCACTCGAAGATTCCTTATCAATCATTTTTGCCTATCTCAGTTATTAATCCTCCTGCTAATTTTTCAGATAGCAAAAGTATTGAGTAAGTGCAGATCATTCGAGATTTCTGAGGGTTTTTCGGTGAAGTTTTATTTTGCCACGCTTCACAATAATTCGATATAAATCATTTCTATTGGACATATTGGTCAAGGTCTGGGCACGAGATTAAGAGAATAAGAAGAACCGTATTTTTTTATTTGAAATATAACGAATTTTCTTATGGTAGTTGTTAACAAATTAAACGAGAGGAGAGGTACAAGTAAATAGAATTGAGATTATCGCCAAGCTCCGCATTAGCTGAGGACACGATGAAGGCGCAGTGGTACATGGGCCTCGACGAAGGCACTATGACAATGAATCCTATTGAGTGACCCTCGGGATTTGGTTAAAGCCTCATCATTGGCACAACTTCGCCTGTCTTTCTTAGGCATGAACAATTGATTTCAAATTGTTACGGAAAGATAGGACATAATCTTCCTCTAACGAGGGCGCTAAAAGGATGAACTTTTATAGCCGAAGTTAAAAACCCATTTTTTCTCAACACAAGACGTACTTTATTGTACTAAGTACTTCAAAATGTACTTTTTCCAATTTGTCAATAACTTTGCATGGGCTGGACAGAATTGTAAAATTATTGAGGGATCTCTTCATTCATTCTTCATGGGGAAATCATATTGAAATAGATTTTTACTCATCTAAAAATTATGGAAAGATCCGTCTAACTGTACAACAACAAAGACCACTTTCAAAATCGACATAATTTTTTCATATAATATGGTGGACAACCAATTGTACTGACCAAGAGAAGGATCATGTGGTTGATTTTACAAAATACCCACGAACGTGGACCGATGGTCTTCTCTCATCTACTGTGTTTGCTACCAATCATCTTCATTTTGTACATATCAACCACTTTTGCCTTCACCTCGCCTTCCATTAAGTCTTGCCTTCATACACACAATCAAAACATTATTCATCTCCAAATTTCAAACTTGGCTATACATAGACAGACATTGTAATGTTAAAAACAATTTGTTGCTACGACTTTTTTGGAATATTTATTCTGCTCCTCCAATGCATCATTTTACCAAATATTTCTAACACTGATTGTTCTGATTAGGACAAGTCGTTCAAGCTAAACTTGGAGCCAATCGATTGAATGGCTTCGAATAGTTTAGAGATATAACCTCTTTTTTGAGTATTATTTCTTCCTCAAATATTCCAGAAACTAGTGAATTGATTTCGCTCAAACGCAATACTAAATTTTGTATCTGAAGCATTCTATTGCCTTCACTTTCTGGGTCATTATTTTTGATGTTGTTCGTTTATAGATATGTTGTGGGAATATAAGTATTCCATATGTTCTTAAACATATATTTCATCATGGAGATCTCATTAATTTAGGAATAATCTTCTTTCCCTCAATCAGGCTGAGCAAGAAATTCGATCAATCGACTTACGCATGCTACAACAAGTCTCGAAATTTTGTCAAATATTGAACTACAGTGAATTGAATGAATTGACTTACTGTGGTTTTATATTATCTGAATACGTTACCCCTAACACATTTGTAATATCAACATACTTATTTGTTTGTATACTTTCCGTTTTTTAAGATATATCATCACTGTAGAGTCAGAGCAGCGGAAGTGCTATTCTCCTACATGGATGGTTTTTTAAAATTGGTTTTACTATTCAGATATTTAGAAAATATATCACAATCATGAAATTATATGCTTTCAATCATTTTATTCCTATACATTCAGTATATTCTCCTAATATATGTAGTAAAATATGCTCCCTCCATATCAGAAATATCGATCATTTTCATGGAATGAGTTAAGTAGCAATGATTGTCGTCACGAAGGTGGACACAGAAATGGATGAAAAATATGGACATGTCACCTAGAGAGAATTAATACGATTCTGTCCACTCTTTGGACAGAAACCCATTGATTTTTACGGTATGCATATTAATTTCTACTCTATCAATATACTGTTTTTTTCAGGATTCCTTTCTAGATCCCCCAGATTGCTGATAAGGTTCAGTGCTTTTTACGGAAAATTTCATTCCGCAAATATTTTTGTTTTTATGAAAGTGATCCATTTTTCTCGAAAGTTTATAGCACTAACGTCCTTTTGAGTCTACAACGACGATATGAGTCTGTGACTGCGTTGATACTAAGAATGCGTTTCCAATAGGAAATTACTTGATGATTAAGTTTTGGTTTTGCACTAATTTTTCGTCCCCCAAAAAAATAGTTTCTAACTTAAGCTAAGAGTCAATTATTCCAACTGCTATTCTACCAGGAATTTTAGTAAAACTCTGCCAAACATTTGTTGATTTGAATTTCGAAGCTACACCGAAGGTTATAAGATTGGAGATTTAGTCAATATTGTATGAGAATTATTTCAAATATTGATGAAAAACATTACTTATACTGATAGTTCGAATAAGGTGGAAAAAAAGCACATAAGTTTCATGTATCTTTTGTGAAATGAAGATTTAATCGTATGGTGACGTTCTTAAATTATTAGAATTAGTAATAATATTCTATTATCTTATCCATCATGATTTTTATATATAGATCAATAATATTAAATAAATTCCAACCATCCTTCATTAGTATCACAATATCGATGTGGATGATCTTTGCAAATCTGAAAAGAGACAAAGTATATGAATGCTAACAATGACAATCAGTATATCTCGGGAATTATTGAATCAAAGAAGCTTGTATTACAATCATGACCCCAAATCTCACTGCATCTCACTCGCTATAGTCTTTTTCCTTGTTGTTTTTTCACTACCCCCTTTTTTCTCCCATTGCGTAAATCAGATGCGCAGTATGTTGAAAGTATCGAGAGTGTTTATCTCATGCCTAACCTCTTCCTGGCATTTCAAATCGTCAGCGATAAAAACGTAATCTTCGAGTTCCGCTAGAGTTGCGAGAAGGGATGATTCCAAAATTCGTATTTTCAAAATTCTGTCCCTCAATAGGCAATCACTATGGGACACTATCACTATACAGACAAGTCCAAGAATCTATAAAATCTATTGGTTATAAGATGAAAATTTTTTGACTCGGGTCTATAAATTTGGTATTGTTTAGTTTATCTGTTTGAAGATAATTTATAAAAAGAATGGTATGTGGTGGAAGATATCCGTTATAGAACCTTGTATGTGCAACTAAGTACCGAGAGGTGGCCCGTGTAGGTGGCCCCTAAGAAGGAAAAGAGATAAAAGGAATAATAAGGTGGATGGCGTTGGAGAAGATGGAGAAGAACAAGAAGAAGGATAAAAGGAGAAACTCATACGAAGAAGAACACTTCTCTTTTGCTGGTGGAGGCTGGAAAGAAGAGAAGAAGGAGTGGGGTCAGTGACGTGCGCGTTCCAGCTTGATGCCAGAACGCAGGCAGTTGAGAGGCAACGTGATGGTGTGCCAAGGGTGGTGGCCTCTTTATATATCACTAAGAGAATCTCGAATTCGTCCTCCAACACAACTCTGTACCGTTTTACTTCCAAACAAAGAAATTGAGTCCATCCGTATAATTCAATATTTTTTAATCATCAAGCTCTCTTCTTGATAGAGTTCAATTCCTCTCTTCATACTCTTCTCTTTTTGTGAGTGAAAGACGAAGATTTGCAATCATACTCCAAACTGACACTAGAACTCGCTTTTCTGCAAAATTCTCAATATGTAAACTTGTTCATGATTTTACGACGGCAACTCATCATGAGTTCAATGTTTTCCTGTCTACTCTCTTCTTTACCCTTTCATTTTTTTCTACAATTACATTCTAATGTGAAAGAAGAAGAAGAAGGGAAAAATCATTTCGTTAGAGAAAAGAGAAAGAGAGGAATGGTGAGAAGAATCTCAAGAATCGGTTTGAGGAGGGGAGGATAGAGAGACTGAGACCAAGAACAGAGAAGAAAAAAGAATGTAAGGAGGAAACGAGCTGGCATTCTGATCGAGCCGGTTTTCCCACCACCTTCGATCTCTTACCTTCGAGCCCTTTGACACGTGTTCTTATGCGATGTATTACGAACGTACACATAACCTAACTTATTACTTCTTTTTAAGCTTCGTTTCCGGTGTTGATGAAAACTTTACGAATAAAAGAGGGGAATGAGAAGAAAAAAAACGTTGTCTGCGGTTTCATTTATCCGGGAATTTTTGCATTATTATAAATGCAATGGCAAAGAGATGAAGCGAGTATTTAATCTACGCATCCTGTGTTGAAGGCTTTCATCGAGGTCGCGATGATGAAGAGAAACGCCGTACATGCATTATCTCAAGTAACCCAAAACGATAATTCCAGTATTATAAATATTGAACTCATTTTATGGTAAAAGAGTAATGGCCGTGGGCCACTTGATTGGTTGTAGGACTCTGTTTACCCACGCATACAGTAAAAGTAGGCAAGTGATTATACCGTTCGCCTGCATCTCTGTAGCATCCCGAGGTCACAAAACACGATTATTTCCCTTTTTTTCACTCAATTTCTTGGAGTATTACGAGTTTCTGAGGGAATTAATTAGCGTTTCGAGGAATGTAGGAGACAGCGCACCTAGTGGGACGCGGGAAGAAGACAGTGGCGTCACCAAGTGCACACAAGATAGTGCGTCATCATGTACACACGCGTTTCTGCTCTTGTAGAGTCACTTAACTTTTTTTCACCTTCGTTTTTGTCTGCCTTCGCTTCATTGCAGAATTAAACTATAGTCAGGAACTGTGTAAGCTTGCATTGTATGAATCTCAATTCCTGAAGCGAAACACCTACCGTTTGTTGAAGATGAGGAGGAGAGTGCAACTCGCGCCTTCACCCTCGGGTATATATATATGTACATATATAATATATCTATATGTATAGATATGTTGGGGAAGTTGAGGGGTCCGGTTTTATGTGTGAAAGACACGTAAGAAAGGCGAGCAGACGAGTGGGAGGAAGATTTTTCGTTCTTTTATTATTCCTTTATTTTCATTTCTCTTTTTGGAGAATTGGAGGGGATAGAAAAAAAAGAATAATGGAGAGACCAGGAATGAAAAACATGAGATGAAAGAAAAGGAACGCTTCACATGGATGAAGAATCCCTTTGGTAACAGTGTTTAGAAAACACTGAGCTCCCAACGAAAAGGTGAGGACGTGGGTTATGGGAACAAGAAGAATACATTTTTGATCGTTTCTCATTCTTTTTCTCTTCACTTTTTTTTTCATTCTGCGGGATTATTTCACGTTTTTCAGAGGGTGGTGCAGAAAGGGCCCCGAGGACAAACATCGTCTTGGAGGCAGAAGGGAAGGGGGTGACGGCCTCGCGCGCGTTCTCGCCTGTGTATTTTCAACTTCACTTCCTACGAACTGATTGTCATTTAGAAGGTCATCTGTAGCTTGATACTCAGGCAAAGGAGGAAGGAAAGGAATGAAGAAGCTGAGATTTTTTTTAATGGTGTGGAGATAACGATGGTAGTCACCCAAGGATTATACACGTGAAAAAAAGACTGACTGAGATGTACTTTACAGAAGAAAGAGGAAAGGAAAAAGAGTGGGGGTAGGAGAAGTTGAAAGGAGTGGGTGTGTACGATGGAATTGTACATTGTTGGTTATGTCGTATGGGGGCAACAACCTGATTTTCCTTCGCCACCGTGACCAGAAGAGAGAAGGAAGGCGCTTATGTGCCATACGACATAAACAACGACCGTGGGAGTATGAGAGGTACAAACTTGGCTGAGATGCAATTTATTTAAATACATTGGGCTGTAATAAGGCATAATTTTCATTAATATAAATGGGAAAAAAATCAAATAAAATTTTTCAAAAAACCTTTACCCAACTGCTGTTGACTGTGCAACTTTTTTTCTACTCTTAACTTCTTCGTGTGACGGCAAATTGGACATAAAGAATTTTATCTAGAAAAGGAGCTTCGAATTGTAAAATCAGATAATAAATGTTTTTCAGTGTTAAAATGTACATTTTATGGTTTTGAAATATGTTGTGAATACATATATCCACAGGTACAAATAGACACACCGAAGGTAGTGAGGACCAATGAAGAAATGCGGAAAAGAAAAGAAGAAAGCGCACGTCTGACATAGGTAGTCCACAAGAGCCGGTAGATAGTATAGGTATAGATAGTTTATATGGTTTGCTCTCAAAATGTGTGAGAGCAAGAGAGGATGATGAGGGAGAAGAAGAGAGTGAGACAGGGGAGGGGTGAAGGAACAGAGTTATACGCCCTGGCCCACACCACAAGACTACTCCTCAAAGAGGCGCTCTCAAGCCAAGGGAGTGTGTAAAACTTTACGGAGATTGTATCTGCGGCGACCTGCGCGCGCGGCGTTTTGCACCAATACATCCGGAGTACACATACACACTAGCATATATCTATAGCTTCGACTCCTCTTGTCGAGGGCGAGGACAAGGATACACGAATGGGGGCGAGGATGAAGGGGAAGCTGGCGAGAAATAAAGAAAAATTTAAAAAAAGGAACAAACAAGAAGGAAAAAAAATAATATGTTGAAGAAAACGAAGGAAAGAAGGGAATGCATTGCGATCGTTTCCCCTCTATATAGTAAGTTGGTTTGGTTTTTCGTATTATAGTAGAGGTACCCACCTACTATAATGGTGACAATAAGATAGTGGGAGAGAGTGAAAGAGCAAGATTGAGAATGAGGAAAAAAAATCATAATAAAAATGATGTAAAAAAAGGTAAGGAGGGTGGAGGGGGAAAAGGGGACTTGAACGATCAGCGCGTCTCTTTGCTTATCTTATAGTACTGAGGCTTATATTATAGTCATGGCCTCGCCGCAACGACGATGGGAATTTGCTCGTGTTGTGTGTCTCAAGTACATGAGTGTATAGCCATTGGAATTTATACATGCATCCTAGTAAGAGAAAGAGAGACAGAGTCTCCCAAAGAGAAAGAAAGAGAGAAACATATAGATGTGTATAAACGTACATTTACTGGGCTTTTTTCTCCTTCAGATTTGACTGGTGAGATGACGTAGTGAACTATTCACGCCTCTGTCGATCATCGATCATTGCTCCATAATTCACACAGGTTTAAATGAAAAACAACTCATGGAAACAAACAGTCTCTGCGTATACTTCAATGCTATTTTATTTGTTAAAATTATATGAGATTTGTTTATGTGTGTGTACAGCATGCACCGCTAGGAGGCGAATGGGCCGCACGTGCTATGCAAATAAATACTCTCTGGTCGAGCCGGAGGATCGTCGTGACCGTACGAGTCAAGTGCAACGCGCCGCCTTTTCCCACGGACTATTTAAAATTCCGAAGCTAGAAAAATTCAACCTATTGCTTTTCTCATCTCCTTTTTCCAACATTTTTCCGTAAGCATTCTAACAATTTTTTTTCCCATCATTATCATTGTATTTTATCGACTCATTGGAATGAATTGTATAATTTTTCCAACGTTTTGAAATTATAGAGATTTTGGAGGCAAGTGTTTTTCATTTCATCAACAAAAGGAGATCAGCTCTCACTTTTCTTGCGTAATGATCAGTGCTCAATGTTTTTTCCTTGCTTCAGTCCAATATAACAACCGTTAGAAATTTACACAGCATCTCATATATTCCATTTTTCTTACATTGATATCATCCAGTATAAGAGATAATGAAGGATCATGAGATAATCTTTAATTTTCTTTTTCTCCTCAGAGTCCTAATTCATCGGTACTAGTAGTCGACTTCCTTCGTTCCGGTAGACAGGATGCAGAAGCGTGATACCCCAACAGCAGAAACGTCAAGAAGAATGGTAGAAATGAGACAGACTTATGCGAATAAACCAGAGCTGATAACGATCCTTGGAATGAAGAAAATGGAAAAAATCACGAAAAAAAAAACATCATCATCCTCCGGGTGGCATAGTGAGATTCCTCGTGCCACGAGCTAGGGCGTCACGAAGACAGAAACCGGAAGTGGCCCGTCGTTGGAACGGGAGTCGCCATGGTAACCACGATCGGCTTAACTCCGCCACCATTGCCTTCTCCTGAGAGAGCATCGGTCTTCCGCGTCATTCGAAAGCGGCCTATTATTCGGGGTCGCTGCATCGTGTGTGTGGATATGCTCACCGTGGTTATGTACAGCACGCGGCACTAACGCACGAGAATATGAGGACAACATGTTTTGTGTGTTACACACAGGGGACTATATAACTTGACGTATATGCGCGCACGCGATACCGAGATGAGAAGAACGAGATGAACCGAATAAGCTCGAGAATAACCGAAATATTACGAGGCTATTGAATTGAGAGTAGCAACGTTTTCTTGCTTCTAATTGAGCATTAATTGAATATTCTCATTAATTAGTGGCAATTTTTTTATTGTCTTTTAACTAACATCAAACTTTGTCATTATTATACTATTCAATATTCAATGAATAAAATTTATGAAAAAGCCAAAGGATTCAATCTACGTGACTCATGGCACTGTTTGCGGCTGAAGTCGATTTCCGAGATTTGTCGAGATTTGCCGGGGATACTCGATCGGAACCGAGGTACCACGCGTTGTACGTTTACGATCGCATTGCTAACAGCTCAAGCCTTCTCTCTTGGCCATATGTATTCTCGTTGGTTTTTTTCCCTCCTCTGCCCCAATGTCTCTTCCTTCTCCTCCCCCGCTATAGCCATATCCCTCTGCGGCAGTTCTCCCCCTATCCGTACTTTTGCTCATACGTTTTGTGCGCAATTCGCGCGTGCGCCACTCAACAGCCGATATTGTATACCTGTAAGAGGCGAATAACTGACAATAGTGTTGGTAGGAAGGTAGATCTCTTTTCTTTCGTTGTTTGGTGCGTTGTCGGTTGTAGGAATGCCGTCGGCAGACCAGCAGCGCGCCCACTGGTTACCACGGTTTTGCTTTTGCTTGTTGCCTTCCACTATATATCCCACCTTCTTATTTTATTTTCATTATTTCTTTTTCCTACTTACTACCACCAATTCAAAATTCTTCTCCGTTCGGTGCTCAATTCCGTTCAGTCTCATATCCAAGGAGGTATCTCTCACTCTCCTCAATCCTTATTTCCTTCGTTCTTCTTCTTTCTTTTGAATTTTTATTCTCATTTCTCTCTTTCTTTTGACCTCTCCTCTTTCTACATCTTTTCGTGTACTTATACTTAAACGTGTATATGTATATTTGCAGGGGAGAAGAGAAGGAGAAAAGCGTGATGTATCTTCAGGGTATTTGAGCGCTCGCGACGATACTTATTCGCCTCCACACACAGGCACTCAGTTAGATTCCCTTTGGGTTCATTGACTTTAAACCTGTATTACTTCTTACATTTTGTTCCATTGAATATACATATATATATATATCTATGTATATATCACACACACACAATATCTGTCGCATTGGGCATAATGATTTTTACGTAGTCGAAGGTTTGATGAAGAAAAAAAGAATACTTGGGAAGTTTAAAATATTTACAAAGAATTTTTCCAAATAGGAGAACGTTAGACTGAATAGTTTCAGTGCCCGGGGAATCCCAAGAATTACTCCGCTGTCCTTTATTATGAAGGTACACCTTCCTCCCTTCCCCTTCTCTCACTTTACTCCCTCCGCAGTTTCAACTTGTTTTCGTCCGGATTAAGGCGCAAGAGGGTTTTGCTTTTTCCACGAAATTCATCGGCGTTCTTCTCCCGTTTACTGGCCTTTTCACGTTGTCTCTCACCCTCTCTCTCTCTCTCTCTCTGTCTTTCTCTTTCATTTTGAAGATTCTTTTATCCTTATTTGCCTTTTTTTCCTTCTAAACCAAACCAAGCCATAGCCCTAGGCTTTTACCCCGACCAGCTCTTTCTTTCTCTTCTTCCCTTCGGTGTTTTCTCCTTCATCGTTTTGCTCATTTCTTGTTCCTTCTTTCTTATTCATTTTTGCTGGCTTAACCACTCTTTGCTTCCTTTTTTCGTGCTGCTGGAGAACTTGAATATAAACGCCCGCCCGAAATCTCGGGGAGTCTACCACCTGCTGCTGCTGTTGGTATCTGAGCTCCACCACTGAAAATTTTTTCTCGTCCCTTCCCTAACCCCGAACACCACACACATAGACTCGTTTCATCTCGCTCGCTGCTAAAATGTTTGACCATTCTTGAATTTCTATTTAATCTTGATTCTCAATAAATTTGTTTTCACTGTTCTAATTATTCATTGAAATTCCATCGGATTTCCAAAATCTCTGCTCGATTCTCATTGAATATATTGAAATCTAATTGGGTAATGCATTCCTCATGATGCATTATTTGTTTCATTTTTCTGTATCAAAAATTAATTTGTAAGCATTCATGTGTTTTATAAAAAAAGTTATATAATTTTACGTTGATAGGAGGTTTTACTCATTTTTTTTCATACCGAATATCTTTCCCCTCATTCACGCAGAGTGTTCCATATACTTTTTATTCAGTGGTGGGCTTCGAGTTTGGAACAGAAAATATTTTCAAAACCACAATGTTCACAAGAATTAAAGGAGAGAGTTTCTTTGCAGTACATAAAACTCTCTATGAAGAAGATATTCAGATTTTGTATTCTCTAAACCCACTCGTTGCATCTAGAGAAAACTCTTCACTTCACCTCCCTTTGCCACTTCATCGTTGAATTCAATCTGAGCTTGGTTATCAAACGCGATCTGATGAATTTGATGACCTGATGAAGTAGTCGTTGCATTTTTCTGTGAAGTGAGATGTTATCACACTTTTTTCTCACTTTGCGATTGAATGGAGAGTATTTTCGGTAATACCACTTCAGAAGAATATTTGAACAGTTTTATTATCTAATGAAGAACTGCCATTTTCAGATACACTTCATTGATTAATTCTTCTTCTGGTTCAATTGAAAATCCCATAGAATTCCGAAAATCATACGAATCTGTAAATATGTTAACAAAAGTGTTATGGCGATTCATTAAGGTAATTCCATCGTACAACCAATTCTCCAGATTCTCCAAATTTCACAATTTTCAGCCGTTTAGAATCCGAAATAATAGATAACAAAGTTGGCCATTTTCAGACTTACCTCCAATTCAGAGCCTGTAAAACTCCCATCGCCAACTTATTTTTTATTGTAGTAAAAAAAATTGTCGGGCGATTTTTGAAAAAAATAGGAGAGTAAAGGAAAACGTTCTCGATCAAATTAAAGGGAGAAAATAGCCGTTTACCGTTTTTTATTCGAGATATCACAATTTTAAATATCTTTTTTTTTTATTTCCAGTGGAGCAAAATGAGCCTGTAGGTCTGAATGATTAGCCATTTTTTGAGGTGAAGACCTCTAGGAAGAAATCCAAAAAAAATTACCAATAATGTCAACATATTTCAGCATATTCCGAATTTTTTCAGATTTTTTTGTGAAGTTCTTCACGGCAAAACATCCTCAATAATGTTGCATTGGAGCCTACTTCGCCTCCCTTTGCAGGTTTTTCTTTTTCATTCTTGACAATAGTAAATACTCACTATACTATCTCATCATAGAACTACCTCAATAGACCTCACAGTTTCATTGGATTTAGAAGTGAATGTTCATGTGTATGTAAAACGAATAATCTTCTCATATTCTGAGAACACTATGTTGAACCGATTCTCTATATATTTATGTTTATATCATGCGTTCCACATTCAGAGCGATGAGTATGGGAAAAATAGCCGATCCTTTTTTTTTGCAAGAAGATCATAAGAAAACGACCCATAATCTGCACGGAGGAGCCATGTTCCATCAATCGGACTTGAAAGCTTAGAGAAATTATAATTTTCAAGGTCCGCAGAGCTTGAGCATTCTTCTGAAGGGAATTTGGATGATTAGTATTATTAATAAAAATTGAAAAGTTTCTCATTTGTGGAGAAAGAATTTCCATAGTTGGAAAGTTTTCTCTTGATGGTAGAATCACCAGAAGTTTAATTCAAAAGGCGAGATTCATTCGATTTCTTACAGAACATTCCATTTTCAAATACGCTCCACAAAATTGTGTAACAGTGGCGTTCGTTCTTCGATGAGAAGGGCTATTTTTAGTATATTTATCGTTAGGAAAGTCCTATTGTGACGGATCCGATTGGTCTCCACCGTAATTTTCGTAATTTTTTTGTTGACCTATACTGTCTTTTCTTCAATTAACAAGTACCACTTTTATAGAAGATGAACTGACTTACACATTGCATCGGTGTGAAAAGTGGGATTTTGAAAGAGCCCCTTTCCTCGCCGTGTGTTCTCCATAACCGAATGGTAGATTCTGATTCTAGCGCGAGATTCGAAGAGTTATTTCCAGAAAACAGCTCGTAATACGCGCAAGCCTTATAGAAGAAACTCATTCACTGAGAAACTGTACTTATATATTTGAGGTTCATCTACAGCAAGAGCTCTGAACTGAAAATTTATATAATTAGTACGAAGCCAAACTTATATTCTCATGTCATTTATATATTTTCATTCGAAATATAAATGCAATAGAAGTCGATGAAGAGACTGAAAATCTAATCTTCCTAGAGAGAATTACGTAGTAGACTGATGCAGTATTTATTGTAGGCTATTATTGGAATTGAATCGCTCATTCATAATTGAAACAATATAAAATTTTGAAGCGTCAATCTTCATTGGAGACGTAGAATGATGATATCAGTCATAAGTTGACTGTTGTTTGTTCCTTATAGAATCGACTGTTTTTCTGTGTTGGAAATTCATCGTCATTGATCTGAATGGTTTTACAAGAGAACAAAATTTCTATTTAAATGGAAATTTATCATTTAACAAATCAATTTATCCTTCTTTCTAGACAGTGTGATGTTCCGCAAGAAGTGTTTCCTTTTCGTATTTCCTAAATGTAAAGTTCTCAAGATATTGATGAAATAATCTAAATATTATTTTTTGTGCTCTTCTTCTGTCTCTCTCAGCGGATGTAACAACCACTCAGACACCTCAGTCTACTATTATCCTCAAGATTTATCAGTGATGAATCGGGATAAATGCAAGCTATAAGAGACCAAATGTTGTTTTTATGACTTTGAATTCATTAACGCAATTCACTTTCATTCCAAATTTTCACTTCCATTCGTGTGCTCTGAAATATACGAGGAACTTGTACGATAACTTTTTTGGCAGGAAAAAATTACAGCTATAAAAAGGTCATCGTCACATTTGCTCTCCTTTGCTCAGGTTTCGAGATGATCTATTAAAACAGATTTCGAGGTTCAACCACTTTATTCATGGGGTCTTTTTCATTAATTATCTTTTTAATAATAAAGCAGAAACTGGTCGATCAGTTTAATTATCAAAGAATAATGTAGAGAAAGTATGCCAAAAAATCGATGAAATTCCATAAAAAATTATTGTTATTGCTCCTTCCAGAGGAACGAATTGTTCGTCTAACCCAGCAAATATCTGTGAACCTGTGTAGGCATGAATTCTGTTAGGTTCATTGCGTTCTTGGCGAAATTTCCGATTGTTATGATCATTCGAATTCTCAGACACTCAGCAAAGTGTCTGAGAATTTGCCCGAGCTTAGCATATTTATTCCCGAACAACTCAATGATGAAATATCGATAATTCTTACTAGTTCGAACTAATTTATTCCAAATATAATTTTTATTAGAAACTTGATCGTCTCACGAGTATCAATTTTCTCCTCCATTGTGACTATTTGAAAAGGTAAATTTTAAAAGTGCAACAATTCAACAAGTAGCTAACAGCTTATCACTGTCAGCAAGCAACGAAATATATTTCACAGACAGTTTAAATGTGCTGGAGTTATAATTCTTTGTAAAACGTGAGATTCCAATCAAGCTTTCGTCACAATTTCAACAGTTGAGTTTCATTTAGCCACGTATATACATTGAATGTATATAAATGGACGGCTGTACTCATATTTATGGGTGTATCGGTTGATAGATGTATGTGGTAGTGGGCAAAAAAAGATTGACAGGTGACTGGAAGAAACACAGTGCTATCACTTTCTATGCCTGTCGACTCTGTTGCTTGTGCGCGTGGTATATTCAATTCCACCGTAGTTTTAAACGTTCTGCCATGTTTTTTTTTCACCTCTTTTCCTTAAATCTTTTTCCTTTTTTTCTTTTCTTCAAATCCTGTTCGGGTAACTTTTTAAACCAATACCAAGTGAGAAGATTTCTTATGTGTATAATACTCGACGGGCCCATTCTCGCAAATGGAAAGGTTTCGATGGAATTCGAGGTGGCCGTAATATCACGTCAACGTATGGGTCACGGACTAATTCGGATGTACGGAGCGAATGTACATAATCTAAACACACAAGTTTTAGCCTTTTACTACAAATCCCACACATACACACAATCAAAAAAATAGAAATAATGAACGTCAAGGTTGCATTTATTAATGTGGGAACCTTTTGGTTTCAGTTTCAATGATAATTTTTGTCTTATTCTCTCGTTGGAAAAAAGAGGTTTTTTTTCCAATGAGAACAAATTTCATTTTTTCCTTCTGTGATTGATTTTGCGAAACTATGTAATTATATATATATATATAGAGAAGGTGGTCCTTTCATTTTCGATCCACTTTTCAATTCTCTCAGTTTTTTTTTATTCATTGTGTGAAAGAAATATGTTGATGTTGCATAGAGTTTATTAGCTTGGGTGTTCTATTTCGGGTGAAATCGTATGACTCCGTTACACTGCAGTACTATTATATTGATTAATAATAATGATTAAATATAGTAACAGAGTCTTACTAGAGATTTGCTCTGGAGTTTAGCCAGCGCTCGGTAATGTCACGCATTTCGTTACCCGCCGAGGATTTCCTACATTGAGGCAACATAAATTTTCCAAAAATATCATAAAATAATTAATGAATTATTCTTTTCAATTTATACATTATTTTTTTAAAATATGTTATTAACGATTTTATTGATCTTTTCGTGGCCCTGAGAGGAATGACAGTAGCTGTCACATGTCGAACAAACATTCAACTCGAAAATAACACGGTGGGCGTTAAAGTGCATCGAATGATCTACCCTCCATCCAGGCTAATGTGGATATATGTATGATAGTCACCTAATAAAGGAGTGCGTGCGCGACGAACTTTTCAAGCCTGGTAAACGCCAATGTGTGTAGGCGTTACGCCGTCGAGACACTTCAATCGGTTTTATTACTTTTCTCTTCTCCCTTCATACCTCTTTGCCCTCGTGATACTTACCAATGAGAAATTCAGACCACCCAAGGAAAAAAAAAACAGCGGACTCTTTTTGGAGAAAAAAACGTGATGAACGGGAAAAAAATATATTTTGATGTATTGTTTGAAGGGGGAAGTTGGGAATGGATCAATACGCGTACGATACATCGGACCAGAGAGCCAAAGTAATTTCATTGTCCACTATTGGGCAAAGGTTCCCGTGTCGCGTGGCATACCGTGGGGAAAATAGAGAGTCCTCATGGCGCTAGTGATAGGCCCGACCGCCCTCTCCCACAACTCTCCTTCCCCCAGTCGCCTCTTTACCCAACTGCGTTGTGTAGCCTGTTACTGCTGGAGTATTGATCACTATGATGCCTTCTCTTTCTCTCTCTCCCTCTCCCACTTCCTCTATATCCATCTTTCCCTCTCGTCACCCTATTTTCATTGATCAATGTTAATGTCGTTGTGTTTCTGGATGACGAGTAAAGTGACACGATTATAGTCATTACTGAAAACTATCAAAATATTGATTATTTCGTAAAATGCTAAAAATCAGCATGAATAATAATGAATTAAACAGTATTGGATATAAAGTTAGCGCAACGATCAAAATATCTGGTGAATTTTGAGAAATGGTTATGATCAGTAAAAATCTTTTATATTTAGAATAAATAAAATGGTGGATCTTTGGAAGTTGCCAGTCAATGTGATGGAAATAAATACATTTTATTTAAATACTGTGGCGACTACAGAGTGCGTGACCTTCCTATCGACGTCGCGCCTGCTCTTCTTTTTATTCCTTTTTTTTCATTCCACTCCTTTTCTACCTCGCCCCTTGTCTCAACCGATCGCGGGGCCATCACCCACTCTTCTCAAAAGTCTTTATTTTTCTTTTTCATTCGTCCTCTTTTTCCCCTCTCCGCCACTCCTGGCGACTCATTCGTTTCTCTTTTCTTTCTTTTTACTTCTCTCAACGCGCGAACCTTCTGGGTGCGTCTCTCTTCCTTTTCTCCTCGTTACGGTCGTCTCTTGCTTCTATATCCTCTTTTCGAGTTTTACCATCACTTGTGTCTCCATCTCCATTCTCTACTACCAAAACCAAGTCTCCTCTCCTTCTGCTTGTTTCTCCTCTCCCCGCGGCCCCTCTCTCTTGTACGCGGGCGCGCGCGCACGCGTTCTGTCTCCTCCGATTTACCCTTCCATGATCCCCTCTTTTCCATTAACTCCGAAAACTACGTGTGTGTCATTCCACTAGAGAGTGGGGCCCTCTTGATATACACCGAATACACATTCAAACCTCGGCCTCCGATGCTCCCTTTCGGATTTTCATATACATATGTATTTTACGTAGATATACATATGTATAACTCAAGTATTTCAGCATTGAAAAACTGTACGCACTTTTGGAGGGGAAGAAATCTCCTTTGTGTTCTCATGATATACATGAACGAAGGCAAGGATAACTTCCTTCAGACTCTCGAAAAATATAAAAATATTTGTTTTTTTCTTTACAAATTTTTTTTTTTAACCTCTCAGAATTAAAATTTTTGCCTCAAGGCAGAGACGAACGGGGTGAGTAAAGATTCTTCAGCCTAGATGTAGGTGAGAATAGGTCTTGAGGAAAAAAGGAGGAAAACAGAAGAAGGAAAAAAATGAATGAAAGGGAGATTAAGGGTGATGCGCCAATAGTTGATGGACGAAGAATCTGAGGGGTGAAGAAAGAGACGACAGAGAGGTATTTGGGACACCCGATAGAGGGCCACGTTCACACGACCCGTTCGCATACTATATCCCCACCCTTCGTACTTCATCTTCTTTCTCTCTTCCATTTCTGTTCTATCTCTCTTTCTTTCTCTTTCATTTCTCTCTGGACATTCGGCAACCCCTCAGTTCCCTGGATCACAACCACCTCCACACTAAAATTCTCTCTCTTGCCAATGGCCCCTCTTTATTTCTTGTCCTCCCTCGCGCGAACAACGTTCTGACTCACACCACCAGCCAGAACGCAGCTTCCTCCTTTTTTAATTCTCTTTTTCTTTTATTGTTGTTCCTTTTTCGTTCCTTTTTTAAAATTTATTTTCTCCCTTTTTTTGTTCATTTTTGAGGCTCCCTCTCCACGTCGTCGAAGCGCCACTCGCCACTGCGGGAACGAGACTGGCGCGAGTTCGTACTGTGTATATGCCAGCCAAGAATGAGAGAAAGAGAGAAAGGAAGAGGGAGAGAGAGGAATAGAGAGAGAAAGAAAGGGACAAGAGTGGAAGCACACACAGTTGGTATATACTATATACACTTGGACGCCGTCGCCGGGCCGCCGTACGGCGTTTGGTTGTCGCGTTGCCAGGCATCCAGTGCCATTTGTAACTGCACCCCTTTAACTCCCCTCTCCGGCTATATCTCCCTTCTATAACCATTATCTATCTCTCTTACTCTCGCACACATTTACTCAACTCCGCGCAACTACTCTACACGTTCTCTCTACTCTTTCTTCCACTACTCTGCCTCCTGTTTATTGGTTTAACATTCAATGCGGTTCACGGCTCCCAAGCGTCACAGATATACACACGGGCAAATCCCTGTGCAATCTATGCATTTCTCCTTCTCACTCTCTCTGATATATTTGGTTTGATGTCCTTTTTTCGTTTATCCCTTTGTTTCAATTTTTTTCATTCTCCCTTTATTTTTATAAACGTTTGTTTCTGGTGGATGAAGTAGACGATGATCCGTGTCTGTCACCAACAGATTTCAACAGTGAAGATTGAGCGGAATAGAGGGAGAAATAAAAGAATTAACTGTTTTCTTTTGGAGAATTGTTGATAGACAAGTGATGAAATGAGAACTCCTAACAGATTTGCACCTCAATTTTTCATCTTCTCATCACCACTTCTTGATTGAATAAATCAATTAAAATGGATTAATCTTTTCAAATACATAAGCAATAACATGCAGGATGATGTTTCTTTTCATCATTTCATCGATGATTTCAAAATCACATCTATATATAACCATCACGTTTAACAGACATAGGGGCTCCAAATGTAGATAAAAAAGGGGGGTGAGATGGCAGGAAGCTAGAGAAGTAGGGGAAGAGTGGCAGAAAAAAACGTACAGTGATTTATACCTCACCCTTCGCGAGTCTCGATGACGCTTTGTGTGCGAAGTGCTATTGATTTTCAAATTGCACACATATACACAAGTATAAAGCATTTCGGCGGTAAGGGGGGAAGGGGGTGCAGGAGAGTGAAGGAGGGGGGTCTGTAACCCCCTGGGGCAGACAGAAACGATCACCCTATGACCGAGTAAATATGCCCACAATTTATATACAAATATTGTGTACTCAAAAATCATCGATAATATCAAAATTATTCAATTTAAATTACCATCAAAAAATTTTAATTAAATTAAATGTTTTTTTTTTCTCTCTAGAAAGATTTTGGTATGGAATTTTCAGCCTACTGGTTGAAATTTTTAGGACGAGAGAACGATGACCAGATGTGCATTGAAGTTAAGGTACAAAACGGCGTGCGAGAGAGAGAGAGAGAGGTTGAAGTTCAGTTCCACACTTGAACTAACGACAATCGAGTGAATTGAGTGCCTGGTGGAGGGATAGAAAGAGAGAGAAGGGCAAAAGAGTGTGTGGCTCCAGTTCACAGGGTTCTATTATGCCCTTCACTATATTCTGCGGCGTTTTCTTCATCTCTCTTTTTCTTTTCATTCTTGAAAAACCTCTCTTTTAACCTCCCCAATGCCGAAACCAAGGAGAGTTTCTCACTGTTTACTACAATATATACATTTATAAGTCTAAACGCACAACAGGCAACGAGTATACAGCTGTCGTTGAATTTACGGCAGTATATGTCTCTTTACCTAGTTGATGGTTGAAAAACTCACAGAGGTCAAAACTATGGCAATGATGCCATTGACGAGCGACTCAACGAAAATTAGTTGAGTCAAGGGCACTAAGCAAGGACAAATTGGGAATTTATGGTTTGTTTTTAACATCAGCTTTCTTTTCTTCAATTTTACAATTTTCATTTTTTTTTTAGTTTTTTTAAATAATTATTTCAGACTGAGAATGCAAATGATTTTTCGTTCGGTACTTTTCTTCTTCAAAGAGGAATGTACAAAGAAACTACACTGAATGCACTCCACAGTTTTTTTAAATATTTCTCTTAGTTTCATCAAAACTTCAGTAATAAAGTGTAAAAATTGAACAATTCACGCAGAATCAATTAGTGTAAAAAAATCCGACACTCATAGCGAATAGAATAATTGTTGTAATTATTCCTTCTTTCTTTACAATTTCAGTTTCTAAAGAAGATCTTCATGAAAACTCAAAGTTATTTGATGAGTATATAAGTGCTCACAACGAAAAACATTTGGAATTCCAACTGCAATACAGTGGTTCCCTTTTTTTCGGCAGTTTAAGAATTACCTGAACTTTGTGTTTGAAGCAAAGTTTGTTAAAATTATTCCCTTAACACTTGGTGCGAAAGAGAAGACCAAGTTACACATAAGGACACACCAAGGGTGCCCAGTGGCTGTGTTCGGAGCTTTCTTTGCTAATTCGAGCCCCGAGACAGTTTAAAAAAGAGAAAGAGACGGAGGCATGCCACCGAAGGGGGAGGGCAGAATGACAACCAAATAATTTACGACACCTCAAGCGTTTAAGCGAAAAACCTTGCTTTCAAACCAGAAATACACTTGTTCCAGACTTTCGTCAGTTTCAGCAATAAAAGCAAAGTGACATTTTTTTTCAAAGTATCTAAAAAAATATGACTCACATTTTTTTGCGGGAAAAAAAATAAAACCATAAATTTATCCTCATTGTGGAAATTTTCACAATTGTTTGATCTGAATTCTATGGTAGTTTGCATACCAAAATTCAGTTGGTTATAGTGTTTACCATGGGCTTTTGCGAAATAATTAGTCACGCGCCTGAGGCAAAGTGCGCGGTGCAGCGTATACACAGTGCGATACACTATATAGTGGGAAGGTGGATTTCACAGTAAAATAGTGGAATAGAGAAAGAGGGAGGAAGGGAGGGGGAGACAGAGAGGTTAGAAAGGGATGTGAGACCGTGACTTTTTCATTTAGAATAAACTGTGTTAGCATGACACAGATATTAAATCCGGGTATGTGTAACCACGGTTGCAATTTTACTCTCTTTTTTTTTCTTTTCATTTTTTTAAATTCTCTTCTCTGTTTTCTCATTTTTATGAAAATTATAGCCAATGTAGTTTTAGTGCTATTGGATTTGTGTGGCGTTTCGGTTGGCGACCGTTTGCCGGTATCGATCGATCGTTGGTAATCGCGAAAGGTGCATAATGAGAACTGTGAATGCACGCAATATTGTAGAGTTTATGACACTTGGAATTTTCAATTCACTCTCCGTTTATTTATTGAAGTGGACCATTTTGGATTAAACATTTTCCTATTTAAAAAAATTTAATATCATTGATTTCGCTGAAGGGAAGAGAGGAAGAGTAGAGTAAGATAAATTATCTAGGCTATTGTGTCGGTAAAGTAAAACTCTGTTGTTTTTCCAAACATTCTGGAATGCTGTAGAATGCATCATCAGCAATTCTACAAGATAGTCTTGTTTGTTCCGGATAAACTGTCGCCGGAGTTTCTGGAGATTAGCTATTGAATTGAATTGTTTTTGGAAAGGAATTAATTATGGAGAATCGATTAATTAATAAGGGACCGGAAATTAGGCATTAATTGAGATTTGCAGTCACTGCAGGAGGCTGATTTGGGAGTAACGTTGTCAATGAGATGCTTCTTCAGAAATAGTTTTTCCTAAATATTTCTAAATCTAATACACATACACTTGTGGGAGAGCCCATTTCATTGTAGGTCTCATCATTCCCCTTTACACAAAAGATTTTCGTGACGTGTTTGTATCACTCACGAAGATAGAATGTTTTTACATCAAAGATATTCAAATGAAAATGAACCACACCGTGAAATCCATATTGTCGAGTGGAAAGTTAGTTTACTCCAAGAGAAAATCTATCCGGTGAATTAAACAATAAATTGAATTCCACCCGACAAAATGGAAAATTCCCAATAGAGAATACAATAAGATTAGACAATATAATCGCATAGTTCCTGAGACATGAGAAAGAGTTAATTTTTGCGCATTGACATGTCTCGCATTGATAAGTAGCGCAAGTGCTGCGTATAAGCATAGCACTTACACTACTCCAGCTATAAGGTGACGAGACAAAATTGAAAATATTATTATATCTGTCCATTCTAATTCACGTTAATGGGATTTTGTATATTAAGAAAATTGAAAATTTAATTTTTCTCTTCATCTTGAAAAGTATCCATCCTAATTAGGTTCTATTACATAATTTGCGGTGGTAATTTTTCTTGGTATCTAATGCAACTGTAAATTTCCTTTGAATTGATTAATTTCAAGAACCACGCAAAACAGTATGATCCGTCTAGTTGAGGAATATGGAGAGAAAAAAATGTTTTTGAGTCCAGGTCGTCTACAGACAACTACCAACCAACTGTGAAATACTGCCAACTCCTGGGGTACAGAATCTGGGAGAAGATCAATAGGAATCTTACGCCCCGGATCCTCCTTCTTCGCTTCTATATATCCCTAGTTGCTCTATCTATCTATCTCTTTCGCTCCACTATACTTTGTATATATATGTAACGCTGTGTCAGAAGGACAAAGGTGCTGGGCCCTGATGCTCCATTCCACGTAACTTCATACGTATACGAGCACACAAAAAAACGGGCAAAAAAATAATCAACAGCAGAAAAAAGGTTTTTCACCCTCGGGGGAGAGGAACAAAATGGAATTTTCTCTTTCTGATGTAAAAAAATCATTCCAAATAAAATTTGTTCAGTAAAAAGCATCTCTATGCCTCAAAAAGTAATCATGGATAATCCTTCGATACTAATCTTATGGATTTAATTTCTATCCTGAAAATATTCCCCACTTTACCCTTAAATTATTCTACCCTCTCTTCACACCACTTCTTCAAATTATTTACAAGATAAAATGTTATTTTATATCTGGCAAACTTCACATTACCGCCGTTTAATATCACGCGGTCCGTCAAGTCACTCTTCAACTCACTTAAAAGCTCCCCCCACCTCCTGCGTTTACCGCTCTCTTCGATGCGTTGTATATATTAAACTGATAAAAGTGAACGAGCCAGTGGCACGCACCGTAACGGGTGCATATGGCCAATAACTATGTATCTGTAATGAAGAATAGTTTTTTTGGATTTCATATGGTTTTTACCACCTGCTTAACGAAAAATCGAGTATAAAGTGAAAGAGGGCCCAAGCAGTTTTTTCGTCTCTGGTTCTTCTTCCTATTCTTATTTCACTGAAACCAGACGACGTGCCTGCCCTTTAGTGGATGATTATGATGACGGTGAACTAGACCGATAGTGGTGCAGAGGTAGGTGGTATAATCGTTCAAGCCAGCACCTGCAGTCCTTAGATGAGTCAGATGAGGCTACCAGGGAAATGAGAAAGACGGAGAAAGCTCGTGCTACCATAATTGATGTACACCTGTCACAATCAAATTTCATTGAGAGAGAAGGGGAGGAGTGTCTTACAAGACAGATGAAGTATTCTTTGATTTGGGTTTATCAACAGCTTCCGAAGGGAAATTCAAGAAGAACTTATCTTGCGGAAGACAAAGAGACCGAAAGGAAGATAATTATAAAATTATGGGAATTCTTCATAGATTTTAAGATAATTTAACAATCGAGAATGATCTGCGAAAACCCAAATGAGTAGCCCCTTCAACTAGATTTTCATAAAATGATAGGAAATCTTAAGGAATTAGAGTAATTCGTGTTGTGATCTACCATGAAAAGAAACATTTGAGTGAAGCTGCATTATCTTGTTCTATCTCTTCACTATTAAGAGAACATCTCATTTCATCTAATTTCTTTCAGTCAAGAATTAAGTAAAATTCGATTAAACTTGCTGCATATAATCACCTGGAAAAAAAAGTGATGACATCATGGGAAGGAAGCAAAATAATACTTCAACTTTAGTCTTTGAATAACATGCCGACGATCCACGTCGTCATGAACTTTACGATAGTGACGTAAATTGCGTGGGGTCAAACGTGGGGTTGGTTGGTACAAGGAGAGGGATGGATATCACGATAGTTGATATAGTCCATGGCCCATGGGTATGGTATAGAAGGAGGAAGAAGGGATGAGGAGGATGGAGGGAGACTAGATGAGGGACCAAGAGGAATGGAGAGAGGGAAAGAGAGAGAGAGTGAACATTCTCGGGATGGGTATTGATCAGTACGACTCGACAAGACGCCTTACAGGATACTATATCTACGATTCATCCTCTCACTCTCTCTCTATTCCTCATGCCCTCACCCTTCTCGCCAGTCTGCTGTTCCATTACAGACACTCTGAAAGCTTCATTCCGCGTGCATATGTGTGTGCTTGGAGCTGGTACGCCATCGTCGCGACATAGTGCCCCGATTGCGATATATTTACCCCGCTAACCAGCCCCTATTCCACCTACCTTCTCCGATCGTCCCTCTTGTTCTCCTCTCTATCCCACCTCCGCTTCATCCGCCCCCACCATGCTACGTAATCCGACAGTGGCTACCACCCCTCTAATTCCTAGCCCCCTACCAAAAACTAGGAATGTGGATGGACTCAGAGGCCGTCTGGAGAAAACGCGAGATAGATGAATGGATCATCACCAAAGAGGGAAAAGGACTCTTTCTCCATCTGTTTGTGTGTTGGTGAAAAGGGGAAAAGGGTAAGTCGAGTACGAAAGCACTCACAGAATCAGGGGAAGGTAGAAATGAGGACTTCGTGGGGGAGTTCTGAGTTTCCCAAGCTGCACGACCCGAGTAAGGGGAGGTAGAGAGTATCCTCCCACTTGGGGAATTCCGTTGGTCACTTATTTTATCCAGAGATGGTTGGATGGCTGGACTGGTTGGAATGCTCATTGCGGTTTCTATTTCTTTCTTGTCTCATTTTCCACCACTCTACTGTTGAAGCTCAACGTGTTTATGAAATAATTCCTACTCGTATGAGTATTACAAAGTTCTTTGTTTCCTCATGAACAGATGTTTCGATGACGATAGTTTTTTGACGATGATGATCCTCTTTTTGTTATGCCTGAAACGGTAGCAACTGGGTTTCACATTTGGCTGGCACATTCCCACCTGTCGGGGTGGTAAAGACAGTCTGCGTTTCTTGGCACGAGCCGTTTTTTATCTCTCTCTCTCGTTCTTCCTTTCCCAAACGCATACGACTGCCGCCTGGTGTCTAACCAGCACCTGTACACGTTTCAACGTGCAACATGTTCGCATATCATCATAAAATCGATGTATTCTTCATCACCTTTTCGAGAATCATTTCTACGTTATTAATCAAACGTTTCTTTATCTTCCATCTTCTCTGATTCTTTCAACGACTCTCTTCTTTGTGTTTTTCGCTATTAGAAAGTGACAATAGTTGATGAGGTGGAAGAAATTGGGAAGAAAAGTTGTGACTGGAGGCTGACTGGCTGGAGACGCAAGGTCCGCCGCAAAATATATAAGTTGGTAGAATATCGACCAGCCGGAAGTCTGAGTAGTTGTTGCCATGGTAACGCTTCGAGTCAATTTAGCTTGGGCCAACAGTCAACTGGCATACCAATGCACAGTCAAGATAAATGACATTATTCATACGTGTTACTGTACGTCCGATTTTTTTCGTTAGTTTTTGAACGGTCATTTTATGTTCTATTTAACCTAACTCAGGCATTAAAAATAATATTCATTGTTTGTTAATTCATTATGAAGTTATTACATAATAAATTCCTCATTATGTTTTGAAATTCCCTCGGAAATTGCATCGAAAAAGTCAGCTCTTTTCATCCATTCTTTTTCTATAGCTATCCCCTCTCCGAAATCGTGCCAACATACATTAATAGTTTGTTTACCACGCGCAAGCTCCCTCTTTGCACTTTTTCTTGTTCCGGTTTCTTTTTCTCCTCTCACTCTCTGCAGAACTGCAGTAATCGTTAAGAGACTCATGCATGAGTTTCAAGTACTTGGATCTTCGATTATCGATCATTGCACCGTTCAGAAAACTCAAGGATGGATCATTAGTTAAACACTGATAATGAACATAGGTGAGAAAGCTATGATTACTTGTGTGAATGTCCGCAGATATGGTTCCACAAAAATTGGGCGAAGTACAATGCGTCAAATTTCTAGATATGGTGTCGAAGCTTGAAAAGAGACTTCTTGTCCATATGGGAGGGGCATTCAAGTTTTTGAAGACCATAAGTGAATCTCTTGAAAATACGACTGAAATGCAATCTTTATAGCGACTCACAATAGGAACCAGTGACGAATGAATTCATTGCCTCTCGAAAAATGATAAAAGCAGAAATCGATCAAAGATGAATACTCACATTTACGTTCATTCGAAATTATAAATTTTTCATTATTATTCAAGGCGCGTGGACTGTTTTTCGAAAAAAAACTTGAATATTACACGCAACTTAAAGTATGCCAGAAAATCCTTCATATTTGGAATTCTCAGATGGATTTCCGATAAGAAATCATTTATATTTTGCAAAAAAAAACTCGCATACCTTTAAAGACTCACAATCAGATAGAACATGCCATTGTCCTAGAAATCGTTAATAACTTCTGGAATATCACTTACTGAAAAGTTGAGGGAGTCTCGTGATTTTTCAATCTGATGTACAGTACAACCCCGCTATTTGCAACTCATCTCAAAATCAGAATCCCGCTATCTGCAAGTGGACCCTCAATTCCTTTCCGTCCCCACCACAGACATTCAGCTTCCCCTCTTATGAATACATCATGAAGATGTAACCAATGAGAATGAAGGACGAAAGGAGCGAGGCACTAAAAATTTGAATCCACTCAAGTTACGCATGCGCAACCTCTGACTGAAAATAGAGGAGACAAGTAGGCCGAATAAAAGTTGTAAATAGTGGGGTAAGAAAATTGCAAATAGCAGAGTTGGAAAGAATACAAATAGCGGCGTTGTATTGTAATTACTTCAGTCAATATAAGTAACGGTCTTGATTATGTCTCTGAAGAGGAAAGATATCACTAATAATTCGTTTCTAACATAGGAAAATGAGAGTCCCGCGGAAAATATACTAGGAATAATAGAGGAGAAAAATTGCCTAATGGAAAAACATATCACAGAAAGGATAGCCCACAGAACGCCCACAGATAGCCCAATGAAAGTAGTAGTGAGTTGTTAAGAATTCTCAGAAAATTTTCCCCTTATCGCTGCTTGACAAGACTCTTAATGGTAGCCGATTGTATGGCGTAGGGTCCGAGCTCTTAATCTGTATGGTGAGAAAGTTTTTCGATAGAATTTTTAATGCAGGACTTTGAATGAACTCCACTGGATTGTTTGACAACAGAGAAGTACAGTAGAGCCCCACAATTTGCAACTCATCCTGACATTGAAACCCCGCTATTTGCAACAGACTCCTCAATTATTTCAGTTCTCATCATAGACATTAAGCAGTAGGCATCGGTCTGATCAGCTAGCTGGGCAGATGTAGAAGGCTGTAATCCTTGAGTCATTGGAGCACATCTACTTAGGTATTTTGAATCTCGGTAACATTGCTCACCTCTCAGTTTGAGAGAGCAGTCATTGCAAGAGTGACTCCAAAATTTTAAGTCACCTGTTGAGTGGTTTTCCAGATGATGTTGGAACCCCCAAATGGTTCTTGTGATCCATTCGCAAAAGTCATCGGTAGATCAGGCTAACAACCTGGCTTTCTGTATGCTCAGTTCTTGCAAGCAACTGCAGTAGGACTTCTCATAATCGATCCTTTTCGGAAAGTGATCATGGATCAGTTGGGAAGGGTCAATGACCGGATCCAATTGTACGACCTAGGCTTGTCAATGGACGCAGTAGGCGAACGGAGGACTTGAAGACGGACCCCGTGCTATGTTGGGTTGATAGTGTCCCGATCAGAGTTCTTACATGGCCAAGATGCAGACTCTGTGATGTGAGATGCACAGTGAGAACTCTCAAGTTCTCATGCACCTTTCTCCTGTGCGAGCTCCTCAGCAGACCATTCAGTGGCATGAGGATGCAGCTGAAATAGGATAGGACATGAGCATGAGGATGAAGATCAAAAGTAGAATTCCTCCCAAGCCGACACAGCTGGCATCGGAGAACGATGGCTCTGGTGGACCGTCTCCTAGAGGATGTAGATTTGCTCAGTCTGAATTGGGCTGTCTATGAGCGTGCTGTGGCGTTAATTTCTCGTGCTCGAGAATCAGCAGCGAATCATCGTGGGAGGCCTAAATGAGCAGGCACTGTGAGCAGCTTCTAGAGAAAATAGATCTAGCGCGGAAACAGGCTTCCCGAATCCAGCGCGTGATCAGTCTCATAGGGCATGGTTGAACTTTCACACCCAGGGTCCGTCGCATTTGTGTGGAGCTAAGGTACTACTATCACACTCTGAATAAGGCAAACCTCACTTTGCAATGAACATCCGGGGCAATGGGGCGAGTGCCAATCAATCATAGTGCAGAAAATTTGCGAGGTGCTGAAGAGCATGAAAAATAATTCAGCCCCTGGACCAGATGCTGTGACAATCTTCTGGTGGAAGAAGTTTACTTTGACCCACCAACATCTGGCTGGTTAGTAGAGGGAAGGATGGTTCTTATTCCAAAGGAGGGTGAATTGTCTGATCCGAGGAACTACCGGCCTGAAACTTATATAAATGCGCTATATAAGATTTCCACTGAGCTCTTATACGAGCACATTTTGATAGAGCTTGCTGGTTGATCGTAGTTGATTGTGCACGATGCAATCCAGTACAAGCGCAATCTTCCAGTTGCCTGGTAGACTGCCGAAAAGCATTCGATAGTAGAAGTCATCAGATTGTTTTGTATTTCAGTACTACCGCTGGCTACCACTCTTCGGGCTGTGTGGGGGTATGAAGCAGGATGTCATGGTCATCGGGCGCATAAGATCAACCATTCGTATTATGTGGATGAGCTTAAGTTATTTGCGTCTGAGCCGAGAAATCTTAACATTCTCATTGAAGTGGTGGTCACTTACTCTCGTGCGGTGGGCATTTCTTTTGGACTGGAAAAGTGTCCTATTTTTCATCTTAAAAGAGGAATATTTGTGGGTGAGGAGCGAGATGTTCAGTTAGTGGATGGGGATGCCATTAATCATGTTGGTGCTGAGGCGTCTTATCGTTATCTCGGTTTTGACCGGTTGTCACTGTTAAAGGTCGATGTGGTCAAAGAGACTCTCCGCAATATAAGCGGCGTCTTCAGGAAGTCTAGAAATCCGAACTTCCTGGAAAGAATAAGGTCGCCGCAACTAATATGTAATAATGGAGAAGAGGTGAATTAAAAGTAATGCAGTTGCATCGTAGTCATCACCCCAGATCGTCCACGCTTCGTTTATATATACCTCGCCAAGAGGATGGGCGTAGCTTTTTGCGATTAGAGTGTCTTCATGACAAATTAGTTCTTGATCTTGCGTCTGATGTACTGAAAAGTGAGGAGCCTTCTCCTGGTCTTTGCGCATAATCACGAGGTGCGTGGAGTTGGAAGTCATTTCTATAAGGCAGCCAATCATGCCGCTAATGCTCACGGTTTCGGTTTTTTTCTGGGCCACTCAGGAGATACTTCCGAAAATTCTATTGTAAGGATACCAAAGCTCCAATGTAAGCAGACCATCGGAGCTGCTGAGTACAATATCTTGTAGTCAATAATATTCCTTTCCCTAGGGGAGAAAGGAATATTGTTGACTCATAATTTGATTTTCGATGGACTGAGGCTGTTAGACTCAATGAGGCAATATAAACTGGAGGAAAAATTTTCAAACATCATTCCTGGGTTCCTTGATACACTGCCTCTCATTAGATCCATAACAGGTAAGAAGGAGAAGGGAGAATGTATTCTGGGTGGACTAGCAAAGTCGTTGAATGTTGTTGTTGTTGAGGCTCACAATGCTATTCTCGACTGTAAAATTCTTTCGATAATATTGGTGGCATTGAAAATCACAGAGAGTACATTATTAGAAAACGTGAGGCTTTATGAACTGAAAATTGACGATTGAAATTGCCGAGATAAACGTGAGATCACTTTAACGGGGTAGTTGGATTTGCCAATGACGTGAGTATCATAGTCAGAGGGAAGGACCCAGCTATAATGAGCTCTAAGGTGCAGAAAGCGTTGAACCACGCTCGGACATGGTGTATCAAACGGTCTCTCAAGGTTAACTCTCAACAAGACCTCGATGGTACTCTTCATAAGAGATCGGGATATGACCATTAAGCTCCCTCAATGTTCGGTAAAGCGCTGGAGTTCCCGAAAGAAGTTAAGTACCTGGGGGTATGTGGCTAGAGGTGAGACTCCTGTGGAATACACACATGAAGAAGCTAGCCGAGAAGATGTCATGCACATTCTGGGCCGCCATTCTGTGCATCTGAAGAATACAAGGTTAACAGATACGCCACTCTGCCCGTGGTGTCACAGGACGGAGGAACCGCCACATCAGCTGCTGGACCTAAATATGACGTCTTTGGGGCCTCAGTGACGCCAAAATTTGAATACATATATATAGGAGAAGTGAGGGTAAAATGGGGTAAGACCTAGACTCGATTTGCCCCCCCCCCCCTATAGATATATCCTTATATAATCTAATAATAATAATAGATATAGATATTAAATGAATTCAAAACTGAGATTCATCATTGGATTAGTTGGAGGAGACGACTGTTCGAGAGCTGAAATGATACAGGCCTAATGCTGATTAACAATATTGGGACAATGCAGGGATTCAGTATTGGAGTGGGGTCATCATACCAGTACAAGAACAGTACTAGAACTGTACTGATATCTAGTACAGCTCCAGACTTCTACGGTCCTGAAACGGGGATAGCCCATGATCGTCCCAGTGGTCTATTGTTACCTGGATGAAACCTTTCGCTCACCAAACAGACATGCTAACCACTTTTTCAGAACATATTTATTCAGATCAGATATGAATATATTGTAACAAAGATATTGCTTATAAAAAGTGATGCTGTTATACATGAGAAATCAGTAATTTACTAGCTTAAAGATTAAGGCACACACACACTCCTTTAACTTTCGCAGTGGATTATTATCAGCAGTACTTTGCGTGGCATAGAGTATGATATCATGTTTTGTGACAGAAACTGGCTGAGAAACTGAGTATAACTTTTTTTTATTATCATTATTTGTTTTAAACAAAAATCAAGCAAATACAAGAACAATATTCACGCGATTTACATATTTACATTATGAACATAAGTCTTTGTTGATGAACTCAAATTTTTTCTCTTCTCGGGGGATAGTGGTACCGTAAAAGATTTACTGTTTATCGATTGAGCAGTCGATTTCGTTACTATAAAGTATTCTTTGTGGTGTCCTTTGCGTTTGAGATGGTAGATTGTGGGAATCTTGTCTTATCGTGTATGAAATTATCCTTATCGGAATACATGAAAGCTTCGAGGGCAATGTGCACGGTTTTAAAGGTTTTCTTAATGTAATTATCGTTTATGTAGGGGGGACCGCTAATTAAATTATTATCTGTATTTTTTCATGAAGATGCGATGTGATCCTTCATGAGCTTGATCAAGAAACTATCCACTGCATGTACATTGGCTTGGGCTACGGAACAAGTCTAGCCAGTCTGATAATCCATATCAATTTCTTCTGTAGAGAAAGTATTGATCGATTTTGAGAATGAAATAGCAAATCTGTGAGGAACACAGAACGGAGCATCAAATGTTCATTAAAAGGTTAATAAAAATTAATAGATATCCGAGAAGCCTGATGATGCCCTGATCATCTCCAGATTAAGATGACTTGATCGGACTTGGCTTTTTTCATCACTCCCAACCACTTTTCCCACATGCGGGGCAGATGAGAAGCTGACTTTGAGAGCCTGATTGGAATTGGCGTTTTTCCCAAAATTTCTTAATCCAGCTATCCTGACCTAATTGTCATCAGAGCCTACTATAGAAAATCATTCATGTGAAAATGACCATATTCACTTTTTCAGTCCACCCATATACAGTCCTGATAATCACCTGATCAATGAGCCTGATTGGTAATTTTTATTTTTCAAGTGAGGGTGTATCAGGACTAATGGGATGGGGGCTATCACCCGTTTTGAATCAGGGGTGCCTGATAAGGTTTGCCTTACAGTAGCTCGATCCGATTCCGATGTGGTACCAAGTTTACCTGAACAAATTTTTGATCAGGCTAATTCTCCTGAATTGCGCGCATGGTCAGATATTCTGGGACAATAATTTAATACATCTTCCCATAAACTTTTCGGAATATTCGTGAGTAGCAGTAAAAGACAAGGATGAATTTTCCTTTAATCTCGAGGGATTTCTTAAATTGATCCGTCCCCAACTGCTGGCAATGCTACTATTTCCATTTCTCAGAATCGAGTTTCCTGAGGAGTCAAAATTGTGGAAGCATCTACTGTGACAGTTTCTTTGGTAGGAATAGATGAAAATTTTGAGAACAAAACGACTCTAAAAATTCGAGACTCGAGAATCAGATACATGGGGAGATAGTGAAACATCCAATAAGGTCAGCATTTTCAAATGCCACTCTAATAGCCCGAGTGGAAATTCCGCTCAGTCCGTGATCAGTTCCCGATCCAGAAAAACTGATTTGGGATCAGCTACTTATCAGGCTACCAGATCAGTTACTGATCAAAGTGTAACGCAGTTGGAAATCCTGTTAGTATCAGGCATCCTGATGCTAATAGTATCAGGTGTGCTGATGCTAATAGTATCAGGTATGCTGATGCTAAAGTATCAGGTAGCCTTATTGTGAACATTAATTAATTAACTGAAAAATCAAAAAATTGATTAATTAATTACTTTAACGGCATTCATACTTGGTATTTGAACATGAGAGGATGTTTTATCAACTGAAAATCGATTTTTTAAATTATGATATTCATTTGCACTTGGCTGGACACGATCCTGGAACCTTCCGCATAATAAGTTGTCATGCTAACCACTGGACCAAGGCGCGGGTTTGGTAACGAGTGGTTTCATGATCTATATTAGCGTCTCAGATGGAAAAGGTATTGATAAGTACTCGGTATTGAAACATAATATCCCAATACTTGAATCGGGATCTAATATCAGAAGTTCATAACAAAATTAATGAAAATAAATAAATTTCCGGGGAACCTGACAATATCCCGATCAGTTCCGCATCAGGATGAAGTGACGGGATTTTTTTTTTATCATAATCAGAGTCATCATAGTGGAGCAGCCCCAATGCGAAAGTGATCAGTTTCCCATCAGTACAGCCTAACTGAAGATAGTCTCGCTTTGATTTCCTTTAATACTCTTATAGTAAGATTTTCTAGATAAAGATGGGATCCGTTTTTCCGTATTAATGAGAACCTGATGTGGAACTGATAAGTTCCTGATCAGTAAGGCCTAAATACGAAATTCCGTTTTTTTTATTTCTCTCAGTACTACAATGTTCATTTTTTCCGGATGAGTATACGATCCGTATTCAATCCGCATTTTCCTACTAACGAGAACGAAACCTGATAAGTTTTTACTAACGAAAACTGATAAGTTTTTGATCAGTAAGGCCTGATTGAGGAATATCGTATTTGGGCTGCTCCAAACACAATAATACTCAGTTTTTCAGGATAAGAATGGGATACGTATTTCAGTATTTCCCTGTCATGGCGAAACTGATAAGTTTCTGATCAGTAGACCTGACTAAAAAATTCACTTTTTTGCTTCTCTTAATACTACAATGTTCAGTTTTTCGGAATGAAAATAGTATCCATATTTGATCAGTATTTCTCTATCAAGGGCAGCCTGATGTGAAGCTGATGATTTCTCATCAGCGTTACCTGAATAGTGCTGGCCTTACCTCTTACTGATCCTAAACTGATACTAAGTCAAGCTAGCCCTGACCAATTTCCACTCGGGTATCCCAAAACTGCAAGAACGATTTCACACCACCTCCCAACTGGACAGAGTAACCTATCGACAGAGGGTTAGAATATGGGTATATACCACATTGAAGTTCTCTATACCGTATTATTCAGTTTCATAAAGGGGAGAACATTTGTCCCCTCTCCGCTATCCTCCGTTCTAAAACCAAACGATTACATCACCCATCACGTGGTATGCATCATCGCTAGTAGAATTCCCCTCACCTCCCTCACGTTATGCTCCGTACTTAGCTCATTGTCTCTCTGACGATATGGTAGCAAATCCTAAGCAGATGATTCAATCGATCGAATCAATCAGCGAAGGATAAACATATCCCATTGTGTTTAAGTCCATTGATGCAATCAATTATCACGCAAATTGGTGATGCAAAACATTTGAAGATCATTAACACTGCATGAAATTTACTTACAAGATCTAAGATGATTTGTGGTTGATTAAATTGAATTGCCTAGTGAAAGTAACGGAAATATTGGGGGAAGGTAGGATACTTTGATGCTTCACAGCTTATTCCATTTGTGAATAATCCATGCTATTTCTCTGTCCTTATTCTGAATCTTCCGGGGAAATTATAGAATTAAGTAAATTTTAGGAGCGCAGAAAGTCGCGGGAACGATCTCACCCCTCAAAATATACAGCGTTTGAATAACCAAAATGAGTTAAAAAACCGAAGAGAAACAGAAAACAGGACAGAACCGTATAATGCAAGGAGGGTTGGAACAGTAACAGAGTACTCTGTTGCCAATCTCACTCTCTCACAATCTCCTTGCTCTCTCTACCATAATCGTTCATCTCGCTCATGCCCACCAAACCTCGGCAGTCGACACTACTGAACCATCTATTCTCTCCTCCCTTTGTCTCTGTTCCACTGTGTTTCTATTCTGCGTCCTGTTTCTTCTCTCTCATCAGCCTCCAATCCATCTCACTCCTATACTTGAAAACAGCCTTCTGGGTCCATTTTCACTCTCTCATCTCTCTTCTCCCTTCTCGACCCCCAAAAAGCCCACCCCATAGGTATATACACACATACACACCCACATTGTAACACCAGCCCAACCGACAGATCAATACCTAACCAACTACCAAGCTGCTCTGAGATTATCATTCTATCCATCCAGTTTATGCCAAACCAAAACAGCACACTGCTCCTCATTCTGTCTCTTAAACAGAGAATTGTTTTGTAGAATAGTCTATCGAATTTAATAACGAGCGCGTAACGACATAATAAGCTCTGAAAGATTCATTGAATAACTTTGATTCTTTCTGCAAGCTTTATTAACAGGATAAGTTTCTAAAGCTTTGTTTGTGTTAAATTGATGTAGAGATGTCGACGGTATTATACATTTTATACGACGATATCCCACCCTAAGTACCTGTGACTGGCAATTCCTCCGATATGTACAAACGTAGATGTTTTCATTATCTATAAAATTTACATGCAGGAACGAAAATTTGGATCTTCGAAATTGGGTCGTTTCCTCCTCATTATATATGGAACAATCAAGACAGGTTTAACTCAAATGCATGTCACTAATCAATCAGTAGAAATGATTCTCATGCCAGAAGCGGATATTTCATATACAAATTGGTTCGGATATGGTGGAGTTAATGATTGGTGAAATTTTTATGCATCTGTTAGAAAAATCAGTGAAGTAGAGTTGAAAAATAATATAATACTGAATCAATTTAGCTGGAAATTTTTAGGATCCCATTACCATGGAAAGTAACGGTGAGGAATCAATTGTTCCAGAACATTTTCTTTTAGAGACATTAATTGTTGGATGGAATCAGGGACTCGTTTGGAACTGTCAATTTTATTCATCTTTTTTTTTCTCTCCTTTTTTAAAAAATTAGATTCCTTCTTCTTCTGAAAGTGCCCAAAATTCTCCCGAAGAATAGTGTTGGCAGGGGCAGCACGCACCTGCGAATAAATTAGTATGTTTCTGAAGAAAGTTGTGAAGATACTTCAGAATGTCTTCATTATTGGGAATCTTTCCCGATTTTTTCTTCCTGACAACCGTCATGACACCATAAATTCGGGGTGATTTCGCGTTTAAAGTCCGTTTTGCTCCTGTTTCCCTTACTATGATCCAAGAAGTCCATGAGATCCATGAAATCATCAAAAGAGTTAATTATTCGTTGCTGGTCGTTATTACTCACGAAAGATGAATTCTCAATTGACGGAATCACAAAAAGTAAATATCAAGGGCTTTATGACTAATGCAATAAAGACGATGGAATGCCTTTGATAAGGCCAGATGGAATGCACATGGGTTATCAAGGACAGATTTGAGGGTCAAAAGCTGGTCATCATAGTTTAAGTGGTGAATCAAAAGGGATTCTGGGTCAATAGGAAATTCACTTCTGGGACTAATCAAATAATCCCATAATATTCCGTGTATATTTTACAATTCACTTTTGTTATTCGCAAAGTTTATTCAATCAATCCATTACTATTGTAACAACAAAATGCTCTTTCTATTTTGTATTTAATAAGTTTTATGAATGAGATACTTCTTTTAATTCAATAGTCATGCCATTGCATATAGACCACGTCAAATTAAAGAGCAACAGGTGTCCTTGGGGCCTATCATTCAACGTGTTCGGCTGGTAAACTGGCTACTATCGCGATATGACACCCCTTTACGACGATACAAACCATCTTTTTTTCATCCTGTACTTTTCTTTATCATTTTGCTACCTATGCTAATTATCCAAATGCCGGTTTCTTTGTTTACTCGGGCGAGATGTGACATTCAAATTGTCAGATTGTTTTGATTCTCTATTCTCCCGTTTTTGACTCCTCGTTTTCTCAATTCTTCATCACGCTGTTCTCATCCGATGAAGTCATTAAAATCAAGTACGAGTGGGAATTTCATTTAGATCCAGTACAGACCCCAAGGACCTAAAGGAAATAGAAGTATTCCAATTCGCCTTTTTCCAGGTAACAATCAGCTTTGTTTGAAGGAATTAGTGAAAACTAAGCGACACTGCATTGAATTTTTTCAAATTTTTACTACAATATTGAAAAATATCTAGAAAAAAATTTATGGATAATTAGATTGAAAATTGATATTTCATGATTGAAACTTCACTTCATGATTCAATTAACGAATGAAGGTGAACAATTCTTCTCGTCTCCATTCATGTAACTACTATTCGAGAAAGCAATAAGAATCATGGGAATTATTATCTCTAATTGAATCATCATCAGTTTTGCTAAGTCCCACTGCGCAACTCCTTGCGCACGATTAGGTCCATCGTCTAAGATGGTTGACATAGTTATGCTGAAATAATCAATCCCACATGAAAATAATGGGTCAGAAATATCTAATATATCTAATACAAGCTCCAAAATATCTCTATAGGCATTGATTATTCGCTTCCTCAACACTTGTTGACAATTTTAATAGTAATTTGGAACAGGAATGGTGGGCAATGATGATATTGTTGACACCAGACTTAATAGAACTAGAAGTGATCCTTCACAATTGTATCTTCACATCTGGGCTACGTGACCCGACGTGTTTTCGTCGTTGAACCTGTGACGTAAAAGCTACGGGTGCTCGCCCCCGCAAGTTTTCTCATAGGAAAGAATGTCTTTATTTCCTCAAACCTCTGATATTATGGATACTCACGTTCTCCACCTACATCCCTCTGTTCTACAAAAAAATCCACCGATCTGGAATTACGGGGACTGAAGCTCCTCTGCTGCGTATCGTCAATTTCGACGTAAATGAACTCATCGTTGTCGCGCTAGGACATCTAGGAAGAGAAAGAAAGAGAGGTGGGGTAGGACAGTTACGATGGTAGCAAAGGGAAAGTAAGTGAGAGAGAGCGAGAGAAGGGAGATTGGACGCGTAAATAACATCCATTAGTTTCCACATCTACCGCATCAAGGGAAGATCGATAGCCACTTCGCGCCAGCAATATCCCAGGCGAAAGTAAGAAGAGACCGAGAAAATAGAGGAGAATAGTCTCAAAGGCGTCTTTTGAGCTACCAAAAATATTCATCAAGGAGTACTTGCATGCGCCAAAGAAGAAACGTCTCAAATCATTGGAAAACGTTTTAATTTTTTTCCCTTTCCTTTCCGTAACTTTTCATTTCTTTTTCATTCTGCACAGAAAATGTCGGACGTTACTTTCTCATCTCTTTACCGTCAGGAGAATCCTTTTTTGGTTGCTGGTAGTTGAGTGAATACAACACGGAAGGTATAGCCTCCACCTCTCTTCTTCCCTCTCATTCCAAAAAGAGTATACTATAGGTAAAGGAGAACGAGGATAGCTCTTCTTTAGACGCCTGTATGTGGTTTTATCTCACAGGTACTCGGGGATGTTGCGGGTTGATTTATCGCCTGGTGTTGCCATGGTAACCACGGCGTGACCGGCTTGCGCGACACCCTCATATCCGAGTCGACTCTCTCCTCTGGTTTGCAATATCCCTTTTGCTCTCTCACTCCCTCTCCTCCCCCCTTTCCCTTTTTACCATATCTATTCTATCTCCGTCCTCGTCCATCACAAGCATATAACCATGTAATTCTATCTCACCCTTTACACACCCTCCCATACTACTGTATTCCCCACTTGCAATCCGCAATTCCCCCACCTTATCCTCCACTCCCCCTTCCATTTCTATCAACCACTCCTCTTCCCACGCAAACTCGTTTTCTTCCCTCCTCTTTTCACTCATTTCCTTTACTATATCTCAAACTCAATGTCTGCTCCACTCTGTCTCGTTCAACATCCCATTTACCCTTTCTACAGAGTCTCTTCAGTGCATACCCCTTCAATATACCTTCCCCACTCTCTTGCCTCCCCACCCAGCTGCGATTTTACCTTAATACGAAAAACCTCGTACAAACGTTAGATGACATTGGGGTACTGTGAGAAAGTCTGGAAAGCCTCAGTAACTACAGAAACTTCAACATCCTTCGCTATTCCCCTCCACACTGCTTTCTTTTCTTAAACAGATTCTTCCATATATATGTTGAGCGTACTTGGCGAGACCATACCGCACTCCCGATATTCATCAAAGCTTTGACTTTTTGGTTTTTCACTGGAAAAATCATTTTCCACAGTATTTTTACATTTTCGTTTTATTTACTACACTATATAATACTTTGTCAATCGACTTAAGTGTTGCAATGTATTTTAGGTATTTATTACGATGTATGTTATAATGTGTGATTATTGAAGACCGTAGAGATTATTGATAAAGTGATGATTTCATGGGGTGGCTTTGGGGGTACAACAATGGATTGGCCTGAGGGGGCAGGCGGCAAGGGGAAGGGAGCATAGGCGGGAATAGTTATTCGGCATTGCTGATTGTATTGATCGGCTTGAGTCAAGTGGGAGATGGGGTTGATGACGGAGCGACGAGGCGTTGATAATGCATCCCCCCCCCCCCCCCTCTCCACTCTTCCCTGCAGATTGTACATTGCTAACTGAAATTAGATGAAGGAAATTGTTTAACGCTTTCCTTTTAATAGCTTAGAATTTGATCGAATCCTAGTTTTTTTCGAACTTTAACTTTTCTCATATAACTCAGTTAACGTATAATCTGTACGCTTTTTTCTTTCAATTTCTTGAGTTAATTAATTTTCATGATTTTCCGACGGTACTGGAGGATTTTGAATAAAAAGAATGAGGATAAAGAAGAAACCCAATTCCAAAGGTAGAAGTTCCGAAAGTCGCCGCTCGGGGCGTGCCCTCCCGGTACCACAAATTATTTATCTCTCTTCATTCACTTATTAAAAATGCCCATCATTTTTTACTACTCATTTAATTTGAATTAGCTGCAATTATTCAGTTTAACCTCGATACAATTTATTCTTCACTTGCTCACTATTTTATTTATAATTTTTAACATAACGTCCGCAAAAGGCGATTATCATGAGAGTATGTTGCTGAATTTGTAATTACTAATTCTAAAAAAGTATGTATCTTTCGAGATTATGGAGTTTAGTCGACTTCTTGCCGTCTTATTCAACAACCAGGAAAATTTGAGCCGAAACACGCTATCAGTTCAATGGTTTTCGAGATAATATAATCAATTATTAGTGATTGAACTTATTTTTGGAATATTCTAAAAACAATTGTTCTCAAAGGGATGATATCATAATATTTTTTTTTCAGGTCAAATTTCCATTAATATGAGAGGAGAGTAATGGAAGAAAAATATGTAGAAGAATATTCCGACGTTAATTTCGAAAATTGATCCATTAATTTACATTAATGACTTGGTATATCGTCCAATGACGTTGCATCCCTGCTGTTGATTTCCCTAAGGCATCGCTTCAGTGTCGTTTCACATGAGTAAACTTTAAAACAATATTGACGAGTTTTCACCTTACCACGAAGGAGCAACATTATTCTTAAGATTACGGTGTGAAGGTTCCCTCGTTTACAATTTTGGACTCCCCATCGCTTATTGCCCATATAATTAATTTCTCGGATGGTAAAAGAAGGTAGAAAAATATGGAAGAAAGGTCGTATCGAAATTGATGGATTTTCAAAATTCAGTTTATCTGCGGTCTCGAAAACTATTTGAGGAAAATCGATTTTTTCACCTAAATAAATTCCGCAGTACTTTCAAATTCGGGGCGGTTTCCATTTTCGATGGAATCTATAAAATTTTGAGAATTCCTCAATTTTTCAAGTAAAAAGATTAGTATCTTTGACCTTATGCAATGCAGTCATCTCATTAAATTCGTTCTCAATCGAAATAATTGTAAATTCCAACAATCATTACATGGAAGTGTTGTATTGATCGAGAAGATGAGACTTATCTGAATTTTGTATGGATTGCAGGGATTTTTTGAAAATGTGGGCATGATCATCCCGGACTAATTGACACATTTTTTTTTTCTCTATAAGAAGCTCACTATGATAATATTTTAGCCCCTCAATCTGAAACTGGTAACCGTATACAGCCTGACGCCTTAAATCAGTCGAAGAGCGATTCGCTGCAATGCTCTAGAACCACAGTGTTGTCAGATCATTTAGGAGCAATTTGTATTACTTGAAATATGTGTTTTTTTATGGAAAAATAGAAATATTATTTTCAAAAATGGATGGAAAACATATTGAGAGGATATCATTCATGTCAAATGAGAAAATTATCTTGTATTTTTCAACTAAAACACACGCATCCAGATATAAAATATATATGGGGAAAAGTCACGAGCATCCGAAAAATACAAAAATCGCGGCTACTGCGCTTGGCTGGAATGACGCATGCGCCGTGGTGCTTTATCTCATCCAAAGAAAAACTTCAATTCATTAACAACTGTCTTTCATCTGATATGAAAAAGTTGGGAAATCTGACCAAGAAACTGTTATGTACAATAGATATTTATTTGTTATTTATTATTATTTATTCATAAAAAACTATAGAAAGTGTTTTCAGAGATGGAAAAAGCATATTCCATCTGTTTATATACAGTTGATGCATCTCTGTGTTATTTAGCCATCGATATGAATGTAATTTGAAGATGAAAAGAAATGTTTTTTCTTCTTTCATTCGCAAGCGTGCAAAGCCGCGGATGGACGAGTATATCATCTACTTTCATCAACTCTTGAGTGAAATGCCAAGAGTAGACAATTTTTTTATGTTCAACGACAGTTTCAAAAGAATGATCATCAATTTCTGAAGCCCTGAAAGATCAAAATCCGATTTTCCTTCGATGATTTCAGTGAATACATCAGATGTTATTCTAAAAAGCATGTGATATGGGGCTGATATAGGGCTGCCATTCCTACTAAGGCATACAATTCGCTCACAGAATTACAACGCTTCATACGAGTTTCTACTGAACCTTTTAATGAAAAGAAACAATTTTGCTGAAGTCATGTCAATTATCTTCCTCTTATCTATGAAACGAACAAGTTCAGGAAAAGTTTTGGGAGACCTTTGTTGAGGAGAATTGTATGAATCTCATTAATTCCATAATTTCGAAGGTATTCGAGGAATCACAGATGGATTATTTTTCGAATGTCTCTGGAACGAATTTCTTTAGTAAAAGAGAGTGGAAAACTTTACTCTGAACAGAATTTCATGAAATACACAAAAAAATCTCCTGAAGTTGTATCTGAATTCACCAAATCCTAAAAAATTTATTTTGCAACTCATCATCCTGTATTATTCCACCTAGGTTTTGCCGAATATATATCACATACAGATGGTTACATGAAATCACTGTCATAGAGACGGAGATGCAAAATTGCAACCTCTTTCTGATTGCCTGAAACTAATCAAAAGACCATGAAAAATTCAGCAAAGAATACAATAATTCATGGTTTACCATGAATATAAATGAAGCTATCTTGTAAAAATGAAAGAAAAATTGCCTATTTTTCTGAAGTTTTCCGGTTCATGGAGTCCATATCCACTTAATCTCTTTCGCAATTACGTTAATTATAAATATAATTGTTCACCTCGCAAAACCAATTGCACCTGCAGTAGTTTCAAATACTGTAATAATTTGCGACTCATATTATTCATATTTTTTTTTACGAATGCATTTATTTACAAAGTTTTCGGATTTTCTGTTTGTTTTCTTTCTAATAATCATGATGTAATTTTAAAATTGACAATATTTTTTCTTGTGTCCACGTATTGAATGAACTAAATTATTGCAATATGGAGAAGTAACACAAATTTCAATTCTAAAATAGAAAAGAATCATCGTTAGCTTATTCAAATATTCATGATATCTGTATTGATTGAGAGAAGTAGTAATTAAATATGTCAGTAATTGAATTAAAAAAACTAAATGAGTAAATTTTACTTATTACATTTTTGTGTTATTTCAGAATTTCAGGACATTACAGAACTTTTCATGATGCCAATTTTTTTATGACCTCAATTTATCTCTACAAAAATATTTTCATGAAACTCTCCATGTTCACTATATTTTAAATTATCTTAAAGAGAGAAAAAAAACAATTCCAAAATCAACTTAGCCACCTTTTCCACTTCATTCCTGGTGATTCAATAATTATATTATGATAAAGTAAAGTAACATAAATGATATAATGAAGATAAATTATAGTTGACATCATAATGCTCAATTTATATTAGCTGGATAAGTTGTCAAATCTAACGTTAATACTTTACTCTCAAGACAAACACCAACTTCTGGGCAGATACCAATAAGAGCATCAGCATGACAGTAAAATTCTTCCTTCAGTGATATTACAATTGTCTGGAGGGAACTTGTTTTGTCCCGAATATAACTCGCAACTTTTCCAATATTGGTGTTATCAAGTGCAGCATCAATTTCATCAAGTACGAAGAATGGAGCTGGTTGAAAACTATGAATAGCAAAAAGTAAGGCTAATGCAGCAACAGTTTTTTCACCACCAGACAAATTTGACATCGGCTGAAACCTTTTGCCCGGTGCTACACAATTGTAATTGATACCATCCAAATAAGGTTCTTCCGGATTTTCAGGACCAAGAAAGGCTTGAGCGGATTGATTTTTCGCTAGACTCTTGTAAATTGGATCAATTTCATTGGCAACGTGTTCGAAACATGCCATAAATTTGTCGTGCCTTTCTTTCTTAACTTTTTCAAACATGGTCTTAGCTTTCTTCGCCTTTTTCCTCGATTGTTCGAATTCTTCATTAGTCTCCTGGAGTTTCTCCTTAGCTAGATAAAGCTTCTGTATTGCCTTCATATTGGGCGCTTGAATTCTTTGAATTGTATTCTGCAGGTCATTAATAACGCGGTTCAATTTATCAGTTGCTTTCTTCAAATCATCCTCTTCGATGTCTTTGAGATTATCTGGTAAAAGTGAGTAATCAATTGTGATCCGCGCTTCTCGTTCGTACTGTTGCTGAGTACTGAGCGTTGTGTCATTGGTGGTGTCATTATTCGTAGTATCGCCAGCAATGTCCTCCATGTTACCACGAATCATGGGTATCGCAACGTCTTCTATCTTGCACTGCATTAAAATATTATGACGCTCTGCTTTTCTTTGCTCAATTTTTGTCTCAATTCCATTAAGCTGTTTCTGCGCTGCCTGAATATCCTTAGCAATACTACCAACTTCTCGTCTACATTTACCGATCTCTTCGTCTTTCTGATCAACTTCGAGCTTCTTTGTATTTCTCGTTGACTTCAATTCCTCCATTTGCGATTCATCATTGTCAATTTCTGATTTCTGATTAGCTTCCGTTTGCTTAGCTGACTCGAGCTTGTCCTCAGCGTCTTGTACTGCTCTCTCCCAACGCAAGACATTACTTTCTGTATCTCTCTGCTTTTCAAAGTCCAATTGATTGTAAATTCTGTTACACTGATTCTCAAATTCCATTCGCTTTTTCGCACGTTCCTGTTGTGATCTCAATTCCCGCTCTTCATATTGACGAATATTAGTGACACCAATTTGCTCGCAGAAACTGGCAAACACGTCGTCCTCAACATTATTCATTTTCTCTTTGATGTTCTGAATTTCTTGATCTCTTTCTGACATTGTCTTTTCAATAACTGCTATTGTAGGACCAAACTTGTCCAACTCCGTTTGCAGAGTTTCTAGTTCTGCTTCAAGTTCGCTGATCTGTTTTTTCGTTGCTGCTAAATCACTCTTGTTGTACTTCAAACGCGTCTCCAATCCACGTATTTGCGATTCAATTGTATTCAGCTCAGATTCCTTACGGGATTTCTTCAAAGATTCTCGCAATTCTTCAGTCAACTTTTCCTTCTGTGATTTCAACTGTGCCATTTGCTTTTCGTCCCATCGCTTAGCTTTCTTCGCAAGATCTAGTGAACCACCAGAGATGATTCCAGCTTTTTGATAGAAGGTACCATCAAGTGCTACACTATCATACCTCGCTTTCTTGTCCATCTCATAAGCAACTTTATTTGCATCCTCTGGTGTTTCACAAACCAATGCATTATTCGTTGCGAATAAAACAGCTCTGTCAATGTCTTTCGGTGAGAAATGAAGGACATCGTAGAGAAGTTTGACACCTTTTGGCTCTTGAATGTTTCGCAAACGTTCCTTCAACGGTTTTGCTTGGATGTAATCAAGTGGTAGAAAAGTTTCTGGCTCAAGATACTGTTCTTTTAAATACTGAATACACTGTCGCGCTGTTCTTTCAGTATCAACGACAATTGCTTCCATGTATTTACCTAGAACCTTCGTAATTGCAACATTATATCTCTTGTGAATCGGTTCACACATATTGTACATTCTATCGTAAACGCCTGGGAATAATCTTTTGAAATTCTCCACAATTTCTGTCTTCTTTTTTGTCCTTGACACTTCATGCTTATCGACTTTAGCATCACCCAATTGCTCCGATATTCTCTCCAATTCTCTTTGTAAATTCTGAATTTTGTCCTTCGATGAGCCAACGTCCGACTGTAAATCTGTTCTAAGCTTTTTCTGATCCTCGAGTGCAGCCTCAGATGTTCTTATGTGTTCCTCTAGCTTCTCGACGCGCTTCAAAGCCTCATCTCTCATGTGGCCTTTTTGCTTGAGCTTATTCTCAATATCGGTTTTCTTACGACTCTCATTGTCCAATCTGTCCTGGTCGGACTTTTGTTCACGATTAATTGAATCCAACAGTTGCAAGTAACGTGCAGATTGTTTACCAGCTTCTTCCTTAAGATGATTGTACTCTTTGACCTGCTCGTCCTCTAGCTGAACGTCTCTACCCTGTGATTGGGATTGTCCAGCAATGCTGGCTTCATACGTAGCTTTTGCTTCTTCAACTTGACGAAGTTCTTCTTGCAGCTCATTTATGTCTTTCTTGTGTGCATCATCGGCTATGCGTGCCTGTGCCAATGATTTCTTCGCAGATTCAACTTTCTTCAACATATGAGCGACTCTCTCTTTTGCTTTTATAAACGTCGGTCTTTTCTTTGTTATCTCTACTTCTACTTCACGTATATCCTGCTCAATTTTTGCCAAATCTCTCGTTAATTTTCCCGCTTCCTTTTTCTTATCTTTGAGCGCTTCTTCAGCCTTCTCTTTTTTTCTCTCAATCTTCTCTACGTCATGCTGTTTTTTCTTTTGTGTATTCTCGAGATTCTCAATCTCCCTTTCATTGTGATAGAGGCGGAATAATTGTAATTCGACCTGTTTTTCAACGTATTCCTCCTTTAAGCGTTGATACTTTTCGGCCTCTTCTTTCTCAAGTTTTGCTTCTTTTCTCTCAGCTGCAAAACCTTTCTTCTTCTGATATGAAAATTGTGTTTCCTCTTCAGCTCGCAACATCTCCGCTCTCAAACGTTCATACTCAGTTTTTAATGCACCAGAATTACTTATCTCTTCAAATAATGCAGTGCGTTCTTTCGGGTTTTTCATGGCTATTGATTCAACTGCACCCTGGAAGACGAGAAAATTCTTTGCTTTTACATTAATACCGAGATGCTCAAGTTCTGTCAGGTAAGCCTGACTCGTCACGATGGAACCATTTATGCGATGCTCTGATGATGAGCCCTGCACTGATCTCATGAAGCTCTTTTCGGTACCATCTTCAAGTTCAAAGACAGCTGTTACTGAGGCACTGCGTGCGACTGGCTTGCCAATTGATGCACCGTGAATCAGCTCGCTAAATCTTTTCACACGTAGACTGCTCGTTTTCTCGCCCATGACAAAACTTATAGCGTCCATAAAGTTTGATTTGCCTGGATTTAACAGAAAAGTTAGAAATTAATTAATTGTATAGGAATAAGATGTGCTGAAAGATAAATCGTTACGGTTTCATTAGATGGTGAGGGGATTTTTTGTTAGAAAAATTTGCGTTATCCCCGTCATTTTCAATGCTAATGGCAATGCAATTTTCTCGTTATAAGAATCATTTTTGTAGAGAACAATCAGAGTTACAAAAAAGATATTTCCAGAAATGACTCGATCTATCATAGATTTTGAGATATTATAGTAAAGTTGATGTTGATAAGAAAGATTTGCCATAAGAGTGAATTCACTTTTTAGGGAATATCTCGAAATCTATGTAAGATAAGGAAATTTCACGAACGAGCTCCTTTATAAAAAGAGAAAAACTATCGGAGTGACAGAAGAAGCCTCTACATAATGTTCAATATTACTCGTATATTTTGAAAAATTATTGAAAAACTGATTTATGCCAAGTTCATTTGACGTATTTCTCTTTCACTGAGTTTGATTTTTGTCATCCCGAAGCCATCGATTGCAAATAGATTGTATCATACAGAATTTAGTAAAATTTAGTGAATCAGGAAAGTCTTGACGCTATAATACAGCCAACTTTGATGCCATATTTTCCAAATCTATAAAAAAATAACATTCACAAAAATTTTCCGAGGATAACTCATTAGTTGTCGAAAATGGATAATATTTTAGGATTTCTAAGCCAACACTCCGCGTTTGTAACAATGAAATTCATTGAATTTCAGTAGAAAAACTAAGTAATTGTAATAAAAATATATGACGCTCAAAGCAACATAACCAACCTGATCCATTCGGTCCAACAACAGCTGTAAATGATTTCAATGGGCCAATTATTAATTTGCCCTTGTATGATTTAAAATTTTCAACTTCGATATGCTTTAGAAACGCCGGCATATTGGCGATTTTAATTATGATGATAAATTAACAATCACAAGTTGGCGCCACAAATTTTTAGCCAAACGACATATTAGAAACCTTCAGGAAGTAATCCAAATAGAAATACTGTGAAGTGAGCGGATTCTGTTGAGAATGACCTCGGACATCATGAAAGATGGCGCCTCGAGTGTTTGCTAACTTCAGACAGCTTCAGAGTTAACTGTCAATTTTGTTTATGTTTATCGGATTCAAATGTATGAAAAACTATGGAGATTGTTTATCAAATTCGCCTGGATTATCAATTTTATTCGTACATATTGAAGGATCATTCATGTGGATTTTTAATTCAGAATTAACGTGAGTAACTGATCCCTTTTAATTGTACAAAGATTCAATAAGTTGAATTAGTAATTAATTGAACATTCTGACGAATAAATTAATCGACATGTACACTATGATGTATTTTCTTTTTTCTTAGATGGAATTATTTAATATGAATCTCCACCATGTTAGACAAATTTTTGCGGGTCAAATATAATTGTGAATAAATGCAACGTGAAACCTTTTCAATGAATAAGCACAGCATAAATCCGTGATATTTTGAGGCATGAGATTATATTCTACAACAAAGAACATGCCTCCAATTTGAATTTTTTGGCAGCATAGATTAGACGAATATTTAAATTACAGTCGGTTCTCTTACATGAGGTTGTATATGGACATAGTGAAATGCTTGATTTCCCTACATTAAAGAATGAGTCAATAATGAAGTAATCGTGCAGAAATGTTCGACTGTCTATCGATTTTTATACATATTTCTCATTCGAAATTTAAGATTCCATTACAGTCTTGAAAATATCCTATTTCAAACAGTTTCATTAATTCCAAACTATTTTAATCACCTGGAGTATTCAAATTTCAATTAACATGCAATATGTCCGTTTTGTTCTCTTAGACTCTGTGGGAGATAGAGTAATTGTTGTTAAAGCTTTTATTCTTCAAGAATAAAACTTCCCCAATGTTTCTCAGACTCGGAGATCATTCTTTAAAACTGATCTGTCTGTAGACTTGACTGGCCTAGCATTACTACTTTAGTATTACTTTAATTATGGCAATGAAGTTAATCAAAGAATTTATTTTATTGGACAGACATCTCATGGAAGAGTATGAGAGTATGGCTCTTGCCCCCAATGTCTCGAAATCAATTGGAGATATGTCGAAGAAAAGCAGTGAAGTTGACAGTTCTACGTTGAAAGTTCGAAGCGAGGAAGCTAATGAAAATATTAACAATAACTCACAATCAAGAGACCCAGTCCTACCACAAAAACGATGGAGTTGTGCTGACTTTAAGATGGGAAAGCAAGTGGGCAAGGGCTCATTCGGAGTATTGTACATGGCGAAAGAAAAAAGAACTAATAAAATTGTAGTTACGAAGATTTTATCCAAATCACATATTGAGCAGAAAAAATTGAAGAATCAAGTGCTAAGAGAAATTGAAATTCACGCACATCTAAAGTAAATTGTTATTCATGCCCTCAATTATTTTGTTCTCCGGTACATCAAGGTCGAACGAACTTTCAGTAGTGTTCGGTCACGTGACTAAATATCCATGAAAAAAATGACCAAAATATTCACAAAAAAAAGAAGCACTGAATTGTCGAACAAAAATACCTTCACCATTATCGGTGGAATGAAAGAATAATTGCAATTAATATCATTACCTCAAGAAGTACATCATGTATATTTCAAAAAGAAAGTTTTGGCCATGGATATTTTGACGTGGATATTTAGTTTTGGCATTGTATTGATGGAAGTTTAGTCGGAGAATGGATGTAAATTCAGTAGTGAGATGGTAAAATGAAATAAGTCGACTTAGCTTTGTGTTTTTTCTGATAGAATATTCTAAAGACTAATCCGGATGGCGAAATTTCCATGGAGATTTTTTTTACAGTTGGTATCTTGTTTTACAAAGAAGTTCCTTGCTAAAATCATGCGATCTTCCTTGATTCTCAAGGTATTGTCCATGGATAAAAAATGCAAATCGAGTTATTTTTTCACTATTTCATTACTGAATAACTTTCATGATATCTTTGAAACTACTGAAGTTGAAGGAAATGTTACAGAAGACACTTTTGTAGAGGATTCCATGGCCCTCCGGAAATGTCATCTTGACAGATCCTCATAAACCTGATTGTTCACCGGAGTTCTGCAGAATGGTATAGATGAACATTTTCAATCTCTTTGTGACCTCAGATTGTCTTTCATGAAGAAGCTCATGAGAAAAATTCCTCTATACTCCGGTGAACCAGAGGTCATCATGAAACACTGATGATAAACTCATGCCTTGGTTTTCAGTCATCCCAACATTCTGCGAATGTACGGTTACTTCGAAGATGATGCGAGGTTGTTCTTAGTTCTGGAATTGGCACATGGTGATCTACTCAAGGTTATGCAAGCAGAGCCTAATCAGAGATTCAGTGAACTCAAAGCAGTCTTTTATCTAACACAATTGATTGAAGCTGTAAAATATATTCACGAAAAAAATGTAATTCATCGTGACTTGAAACCTGAGAATCTGTTAGTGGACAAGAATAACGTCTTGAAATTAACAGACTTTGGTTGGGCCATCCATAAAATGATCCCTAGATTGTACACTCCTCGTGGTACACCAAGATACATGGCCCCAGAGATGCATTTAGAGGGAGAACATGACAAACCTGTTGATCTTTGGGCCATTGGAGTCATCACTTTTGAGTTATTAACTGGAAATTGTCCATTTGGACCAATATCTCGTGCTGGAGAACTCGTGGAGAACATTGTACATTTAAACTTTACATTTCCAACATTCGTTCCTGCAACTGCTCGTGATTTCATATCGCAGGTGAGAAAAAGAGAGAAATCCCTTTCAAAGGATGACAGATTCTCATGATTTTGACAATTTTATTGATAATATAGGAGAAGGTGAGGCGAAAAAAAATATAATACCGTCAATTCCAGAATTATACATTTTTTGTGAGAATATTTTCTCCAATATGCTCTACAGTTATAACGAATATTTTCCTCTATTTCACTCGCCCAATAATCTTTCCAAACTGATTTTGCCGAGAACACCCTCAATAAATCATCAATTTTTCGAAAGTTCTCACGAAGTGAACATACTATTATTGATAAAAAAAAAAAACATCAGAGAAAGTCATTTTGAAGTTCAGTCATTACGATGCCTTGTATAGAACGCGGTAACTCTGATGGATAATTATCTGTGAAGCATGTTTCGTTAACATCCTTCAAAATGTTAGGCCCATCTAAACTGCATTATACAATTTTTGCCTTGAATGCTCCTCACTCATCGAGGAAATTTTCAAAATTTTGAAAATCTGTGAAATTCATATAAGCATGTCAATTTCATTTGGAAAAAAAATCTCTTTCATTATGTGGAAATCTAAGCAAAATTGTGCAATTTTTATGAGAAACTTTTGAGTAGCCTAGATTGTTCTGAATTGTTTTGGAGAATGAAGGCGGTGCGAAGATTTCTATAGTATGATTTCTTTCAGCTCATTGTCAAGGAGCCAGAGAAACGATTGACCCCCGAGCGCATCTTGAATCACGATTGGATCACGAACAATCAGAGAAACATTTCATCATCTCATGAATTATAAGTTAAAAAATATATATGCATATACATATACTACTGATATAAACATTCTAATTTCTCAAATAAAAGAAAAACCCCGCCAGTTATTTTACCAACTAAATTCATTCAGATATCCCTTAGAGCCTTTATTTCGTATCAACAGAGGACACTACTTTGCAGTAATAATCGAACATAACCCCAACAGAAATTTCCTAACCGAGGCTGCGTGCAGGCCTGTGCGCAGAAGTCCGATAGCCGGCGTCGAGTGGCGTCGAGTTGAGTGAACTGGTTTACGGTGCAACGGGAAAAAGAAGGATTCATTGAAAGTGTGGTGCTCCCGCCGATTTTATCAAGGACATCGTTAATCATTCTGAGTGAGTTATAAGTTTAAAATCAAACTATCCATAACCATTACATCTAAATAATTATGAAATTATAATTATTGTAACATTGTAACGAGTTTGAATGATATCGAAAGGCATTTTTATCCGCCTGGGTATCCGTTGGAGACGCCGGCCGGTACGAACCCCCTCCTGCAAACTGTCTCTAGTACCCTTCATGGGTTCATAAAATCATCAAAGGTCCTGGATAAATAATAGAAATATTAACCTTTCTCTCATCACCATAAATCGCTAGACCAAAAATTTTATTCAAAAAACAATTGCACGTCAATATGTCGCTTCAAATCAATAAACAGAGAGAAAAAATGATTGTAACCTCAAAAAACTCGGAATATTTCATTGGTGACTGGTAAAATTTCGCCATTGACATAATCCCGTACTAATCAAATCGTTTCTCCATGAATAATTCTCAGTTGTGCGAATTTATATTCATAATAATAATAATAATTTCATTTAAGCCATGACACTTTTGCATTTTGTTCATTGAACTGAGTGTTATCGAACATGCACAATAAAATCAAGGAGTGTACGCACAAAAGCGAGGGTTAAGGGAAAAGCCCGAAAAATGTGAGTGGCACACGCACATTTTGCGTGTAACGAGAGAGCGAGAGAGAAAGGCAGAGAGAGAGATAGAGAGAATGGGCCCGGGCAGTTTCACCGGTGTGTAGAGTCCCTCCAGGGGCTGCTTCTTATGCACGGCAGTACGTGTGCAGTTGGATAATCGATTCTGCGCACGAACGTACAGAGTTCCGGTTCCTATTCGTATATAAGAGACATCCCTAGTTGTTAAAAATATCCTTAGCACCTGACTCCTTTTTTGCTTCGAATTCAATTTGCAATTTCATTGTGCTAGTAGAGTTGTAGAATGAGAAAAAATTAATTATCGATTGCTTTGTGTGAGATATCTTGAAGAATAATTGAAATAGCACAACTTTTGTAATGGACTTTTTTTTCTTGAAAAAGAGAGTTACGGGAAAAAGATTATCATTAAGATTATTCGATCTTTTATAAATTCCGGGACATTTTGTGATAATTACTCACGTCAAATGAACGTCAATCCACGGAACAAGAAACAATCTGAAAAGCTTTGAATTATCAATTGAAGCGGAAAAATAAATCATCACATTTATCATAATCGAGTTCCCAGAGCTATTCGTCACGTAGCTCTACCATGAATCGTATGGATGACTCAACTAAATGGTAAACAATTGACCCTGAGAGTTTTTCTCTATCCATCCATTTATTTTTTCTTCAGGAAAATTTATCTGTCGGTAGAATGAAACACAAGAGCATGTCACCCTTGTTTTTCAATGGCCTGTAATTCGACATTAGTTGGCCATTCGGTTGGTACCCTTGCCCCTTCCCTTTTTACTTGTCTTTCTCTCTTTCTTTTTTCTGCATGTGTATGTGCGTATACGCCATTCTCGTTGGTTCAAAAAAAGAAAAATAAGAGAATGATCGGGTCGCATTTCAGTGGTTCTCAATGCTGTTGACTTGATCACCCGTATAATTATCCCAATGAGACTTGTAGACGTAGCTTGATGCGTGAGAACCGTCAATTTAACGCGAAGAACTGGTTCTTCAGGAAAAGATGTTACGGCCTTATGGTGTACACAACTCTTCTCTTTCGAAACCACTGGGCATCAAAGACTGCTCTCGATCGGGATCGAACGCATTCAGTGAATCGACACGACATCGGATCTATCCTTTCTTTTTTTTTCCGTGAATAAATCTAGCGTGATTTCACTGGGAAGAACGGAAAAGTTCAGCTGAAAACTACTGTAATGCTACTAATTCGGACCAATAGTTTCCAAGATATTTGGGGGAGACTTTCTTCCAATCACTCTCATTTCCATTATATCGCTATTATTATTTGAGCGAAATACATAATCTCATACCAGTTTCTAGTTGAAAGTTTCCCCGTTCTTTTCAATGAAATAATTTTTTTCCACAAATTTAGGACACGTGAAATATTTCTATTTCAATTTTCCTCTTCTTTGCCCTTTCCTCCGGGCATTAACGAAATCCCAGGGAAATGCGTGGGTGGCGTTTCTGTGAAGCCAATTTCGAGCTCTAAGGTTGAAGTAACGGCCTAACCTCCTTTAGAGACCAATGAACAACCTCTTTATTTTTTTCACACTCTTTTCTTTTTACTGCACAAATTGGAAGGAAAACTTCATGAAAATAAATTTGAAGGATTAGTTGAGAATCCGTGTAAGTGAAGTTATAGAGATTTTCGGCTCCATTGGTTGTCCGAGATCACATGAGAGTTGGGTACAAGCGAGTGTACTTCTAGCCTTGAAAAAAGAAAAAAAAAATTAAGAGGGGGAAGAAGAGAAAGAGAGTGAGAGAACCTATCGCTGGTAGGTATTCTGTAGGGGGTTATGGGGGCACAAAATGTCCGCCACTGGCAAGCGCAGCTGTTCAACATAGGTGCCCAACTATGCTTACATTGACGGTCTCCTCCCTCTTGTCTGTCCCCCCGCATTCCTGACCCTCTGAAAGAAGACAAAAAAATCAAATGGGGGTGAACAAAACCTTCATTGTTTCTGTCATTATCGATCATATTTGTGAGTTACCTCCTCTCTTCGTTCTTTCTTTTCCTATGCAAACGGTGAATTAACGGGAGTAAAGAACTCGTTCATAGGATCTCCTTTTGATGCAGATCAAATTGTCTGGAGGCGTCGAAGGGATGATCCACTACGAGTAGATAATTAATTAGTCTCACACGAGAAACAAGGACTTTTGGTTCCCTCGATCTCTAACAACATCGTGGTATATCCTCTTTGCTTCATCTTCTTCCCTATCCTCTTCGTGATGTACTCAATTCCGCACGTGTGGATGAGTATAGCCCCGATGCCTTGTTCTCTCTCGAGGGTGAACTGGTGTCTAATTAATCGTAGTTAATTGCGGTAATTGCCGTGAGTAATGCAATCAAGCCCGAACATCTAACTGTACAGAAAAAATGCTCATTCCAGAAAAATTGAGACGAAATTTCTTGAAATTTACAGCATGTTAAATCCATAGATTTCTAAAAATGTCGAGCTGCTAGCAGAATTTCTGCTAAGAATAGTTTCAAATCCGGCCCTTTCGCCTGAAAACTTTTAAAGTAATACAAAAAAAAATGATCTCAATTATTTTTTGTTCAGGATGAAAGCATTGTCATTCATTAAATGGAATCAAACGGTCAATCGACTCAGAATTTCACCACATCATTCTGATTCTTATGAACTTTCATCGAAAATTTATCGGTTTTCTTCCTCCATTGTTTCATATCCTAATCTTTAAGTTCGTCTAGTGACCAAATTAGGCAATTGATCCGAATGATTGGGAATAGGGGAGAATGAACGAGAAAAAACCCTATGATTGAGGGGGCTCATTGCTGAGTGGAGCATCATTCTTCTTTTGGGTTAGTGAGCTATATTCGACCATCGAGCTTGTTAATGAGTATATTTGTATGATGATGAGTGATGTTTGTAGAGTTAGCTGCTAGTTTTTGAAGTATCGCGATAAAAATTCTTCATTACTCTCAGAAATTCATTTCAGGTTATTGGCAATGTTGGAGAAGTCCAGGCATTATTGTACAAACGAAAGGATTTTATGAACACTTTGGACATTGGAAATATTACACATTCGGTTTCAGACTCGATGACTGCGGTGAATATCATAATATTTGGCGCAGTCATCGCAGTGATCTAATCGCAGTTTTGGGGAAAACTGAACCAAATGATACAAATATTAAAAATAATGAAGAAAAATGTTGCTTTGATAACTCGAAAACTATTGATCTGGAAGAGAGTATATAATATCAATCTTCACTAGAAATTCTCTGTCCTGATAATGAAATTTATCAGTTTAGATGATTCATGGATTTGGTGAGCTGCTGAATTAATTTTCTTTACATGAAAAATGAAACACAAGAATGCCCATGAGAGTAAATAACTTTGGTACAACCCTGCCACGCGCCATCATAAATGTAAACAGCAGCCTCTCTGGTTTACAATCCTGAGATTTACCATGGGCTCTAGTCCTACAGCAGTATAAATATTTGTAAAAGTGATAAAAACCATTCTTCCATAATCTCTCTCATGTTTGTCCTCTCCAAAGCTTAGTTTACAAGGCTTCATCTTTTTTCCTCTCCATATTTTTTTCATTTCCCATTTTCTTTTCTCATCGATGATGCACGAAGGAAAAGCTCCCTTTTCCAACTAATCTCTGTTTTTCAATAGAATAGAATGCGTTTATATTTGACTCGTTCGTCCATGATCATTCTCCATATTTGACACACCCTTTTGACCCACTCATGCCTTATTACGCAGGTCTGTACTAGTCTGCGCAGTCAATTTTCAGGTTATGATTTATATGTATTGTAGGACTGGTGAAAGAGTAGTCTTTGGGTTTATTCGGCTCTTATGCTACACCATGTGAATTTACATTTCGGCACAGCTTCGGACGATGCTGTTTTGCCCAAGACGGGCCAAGATAGAACGAAAAATCCGTCAAATTTAGAAGGAAGTCTATAGATAGAAGAAAATGGAATTTCCTTATTTTTTCTCGTTCTTCTACTTCTTAAACAGTTAGTCTGGTTGTCTTTTCAACGGGATAAATAACCTAACCCGTTGTCCAATGGACAATAGCACGATTATGGTTGCGCTTGGTGCACACGCCTTTTGTGCTACGGTTTAACTCAATCAATGTAGTTGAGAACATGAAGGAGATTTAACGCATTACTTTTTGAATATAAGAATTCTGCCTGTGAGCTGACAATGAAGTTGATTGCTATTGAAAATTTGAGTTATATCATTAGATACCTAGGAACATTATTGCTTGGAAATTGGAAAAATGGTATGAGACAATCTGTTTTTGTTTGATGATTTCCAATATACAATGAGAGAAAAAAATACCTGGTCAACTTGTTTTTCAAATCTAAACCCATATGTAATCTCCATGTGGTCAACAGACCTTCACTGACCTCGGAGGGCGAATCGTCGACATAGGTACAATTCAAGAAATAAAGTTTCAAACTGTATATTTCCGTTCCCTCAGTTTCTGCGCGTCATCCTTCAAACTGCTCTTGTCGCTTCTTGTCGATTCTTGAAATACTATATATCTATTAATCGTGAAGGAGGAAAAATAATTGAAATTCGAATTATTTCACCTATAGTCTATTTCCTGACGAAAAGGCAAAGTTTTTCAACGAGTGTGAAGTTGGCACCTGAGCCCAAGGCGAGGGATGCCAATCACACGAGCTGAACTACTCTGTCTCTCGTGCGAGAACATAGTTTTTCGTTAGTGACACTACGTTCTCAAGTTCGAGAAAAGTTTTCCCGCTCTCTGGAAATTTTTCTTTTTTCGATTGAATGAACGTAGCAGCAGTAATGAAAATAATGTTTTTCTCGCTATGACTCACAATCCACGTCACGTGGTCATTTCCTCCAGTTCAATCTGCAACCATTCGAGCCCATCCCCACTCATCAAAATTCACAGTTCCCCCAGGTTCTTGCTCATACATCCTTGAAATCATTTGAATCTATATGAAAGCATGGGGGTTGAGACTGCAACACGCATTGCCATTATTCTAGAAGACACTCTGGATATTGATACCCTGTATTAGTTGAAACTTTATGTTGGATCGATTTTTTTCAATCTTTTTGGAATATCGCCGAAATTATCGGCCCAAAAAGAGTTGCATTATGGCATTTTTCCATATGGATATCCCATCTTCATTTTCCTGCAACTCCAACAGTTAGGGATTATAGTGATTATGGTATAAGAAGAATAACTCCAACTGTGTTTGAATGGAGGGATGTTTGAATCACTAGTCAGATATCATTGGTTGCTATAAATGTCTGCTTTGCATCGCCATCTTAAAATAGTTGATGTATTCGCCCCCGTTTGACACTAACGACCTTAGTTGAATGGGTTGAAGGTTAAGGTTAAATTGTACATTATTATTTTTTTACCATTAATTCACTTTTCTCTTAAATTCCAATATGCTAACATTTCTATTAGCCTCTGAAACTTCATGATTTCCGGTTAAATAAATCGTTATATTCTGGGTGAAGGAAATAACTCAAATATTTCATTTAACATATTTCTAAAGTGTACTTTACCTGTTCCACCAAGGATTACACGTGTACATAATCCTCAAGACGTAGTCCAAACACGCGTTTGCCCTCTTTTACTTCTTCTCAGTTTTAATTTAGACCACGTTTTTTAGGCGAATTTTAAGAAAGGATAGACTCTACCAGAGGGAAGATTACACATTCCCTCGCAGGTAAAACTCTCGTATATATATATATATTATACAATAATCTATGAGTTTGTGGGTCCCTATGCCTCTCACGACGGATTTATAACAACCGGTTTTCAGTTGACCGTTTTCGCGAGATGCCTTCATCGTCACGAGCGCGAAATGGCATTTGATTTCTCTACAATTTATACTAGTGAATAATTTTTTTTCTTCCATTCAAATAATTATGACGTTTCACTTCATTTCATCAATTGTCTGGCTTTTGTAATTTTCCAATAACGAAAGTGTGGGCAATCTTAATTGGCAATGCACCAATCCTAAGAACGAAGAATTTTTTCACGATTATGCTCCATACTGTGAATGATGAAATTTTTGAGATAATTGAGCAAATATAATTCTAAAATCAAATTGTTTCATTATTTTATATGTCTTTTTTTTTTCATGGAATTTTGCAAATTAACAAAAAAAAAACAATTATCTAGCATATCTGAAATTCATCGATGTTTGCATTTAGAGAGGCCAAAAAATGACGAGAAAAAGAAACTAAGAGGATAGATAACGTCATTTACCAAGATCCCGTGAAGCGGTTTACCGTTTCTTGTAGCCACTAACCCTCTCTCCTACCTGCTTCCCTTCTCTTCCAGTTCTTACTGTACCTTTTCTCCTCGATTCTCCTCACAAAATGCTAAGAGCAACGTATCCCCCCTCTCCCTTTCATTTCTTTCTCTCACTCGAATCCTTGTGTTAACGTCAAACGTTTTTCACTCAAGCTTAGGGAAAAGAGAATGGAAGATATCGCGCACTCGGGAGTATTGCACTCTCGTAAAACACAAGTATGACTCATAGCTATGAGTGTCCGCGTTAGTTACAAAGAATTGTGCGCAAAACATGCAATCAACGATATTACTCCCCTCAACTTCGATACATACGTGCTCAATTGATAATGAAACGATACTTGGGATTATTTGAGAAGCTTAGAGTATCATTTATTTCAATTAATATTAATTATTCAACTAGAAGAAAGAAGATTTTCATCGTACATGTGTATTTAAATGATGAATATGAATTCATTTTTAATTAAAAAATGCCTAGCTGCCTGTAATTAAATGTCTTTCATCTGAATTTAAAGTAGTATGGTCAAAATACAGTGGGATCGTTGGGTCCAGGTAGAAAAAGACCGAAAAAAAAGCACGGATAAACGATCCGTTATGATGGGAAAACCTTCTGCCTGACATCGAAAGCTAATTTGAAAAATAATTCCTGAATTATATCAATCATTTGTCAATAGTAACCTAAACAATATTATGCCTTTGGACTAGCGTATTCACGTCTGTGATAATGCAGCAACAGCAATTATTTATTACAAAGTTATCAGGCGGTCAATGATTTTCCGCTATTGCCTCCAATTCATACAGACATTTAAACGATTCCAAAAGATTAATCTTAAAAAATCTCAACTGTTAAGTATCCAATGCCTTGCAGGAAGTATCGAATTAACGCTTATCTTCTAGAGGCATACGGATAAGTGGGCTTACTCGTTGTCAAGAGTCATCAAGTTGGAGGAGTTAGTGCAACTGTGTCTGTATATATATGTATATCTAGAAATATTAACCATTTTAGCTTGATTTCTGGAATCAATCAAAGAGTTTCTTTATCATTTTTTTTTCTCAATGAAAGTCTTTGATCACCTTTCCGGTGATGTGATACGGAGGATGAAGAATTTTTCTTCCTCTTTTTCATAACCAAATGTAAGGCACAGTGTGTCTCCTATTTGAAAAGTAAAATAAAATCAATGATCAATAAATGTGAAAAGGTTAGCAACCGGTTTCACTTATTAGCAAACGTGCTAATAATAATAATAATAATATTATAGAATCCGCAAATAATAAGACCAGATCTTTTTCCTTCTTAATAAAGTTATAAATATACTGAAACATGTACAATTTTATTCTTTTATTTTCTCTTATTTTCTGTGTATATGAAAGTTTTCCTTTGTTTAAATGAGTGGGGAGGAGGGATGATATGACCGTTGAGAGAATGTTGAGATGATCTCGGCTGGCGTACAAGTGCCCCAGCAATACTGAAGAGTTTATTGGCCGGCCTTGAATGAGCAGGCCTGATGCGTCGGTCAAGTACTTGGTGAATACATATAAAACATGTGTTATACCCATCATCTGAGATATTTTCATGAGTTTAAATAATCTTAACTGATTCCATTTACAAACTTCTCTCACTACTATAATTAAATTGGAAATCGCGAGAAATCATTTCCAGGGATCGGAAAATTGAAGAATTTTCAGGGTTTTTTTTTTTGAAAAGTGAAGGGAATTTGTACTGAAATATCTAATTTTGTGATAAGAGAGGAAAAAAGAGGAATTAACTAATCTGATTTGCTATCAAAATATCTCGACACATTATAGAATTTTTTGGCAGGATACTTTTGTTCTCCTCAATGAAAATGATCAAATTTATAAGATTAATTTTTCTAATTCAGTTAACAGAAAACCATTTTGTTGAATTCAGCATTTAACTTCCAGATTTCATGTCTCTTTGTTTGATATTTTTGATCATGAAGAAAAAACTGCGAGGAGGGAAAGAGTGTAGACTTGAAATGATAAAAATAACCTCGATTTTACCCTCTTCCATTTTTTTTTACACATTTCTCATTTTTCTCTTCCCCCTGAGACACATCCGAGTGGTTTATCAAAATAACGTCAAAGTTCGTATATCGTTTACAATTTTCGTTTATATTTTCGTATTAGAAGCGAAATTGATATTCATTATCATCAAAGAAGATATATATTACCACTGAACTATTAACGGATAAAAGTTTGCAATCGAATACTGATAAATTGATTAACTGCAATTAATTTAATCAACATTTAATGCGCATACCACTTGACAATTCATGTTAAAATACTGTAATATGATATCATTCCATTTAATGTTCACTTCGAAAATTTCTTGAAAGTATAATATTTCTGGAGAGATGATAATATGTCAAGGTGCACACTATTTTGTAACAATGTTTTTTTTTGTGATATCTCTGTTGATTGTCAGCAAAAATGGATTCACAAATGGAATAATTGATAGCATATAATCCTAGCTCCCATTTAATGTCAAGTTTCGCCGAGTAAGATCATTAGAATCAGAAGCATTTGTAGAAAATGCAAGTTTCCCTTTGGGATATTCCCAAGAGAACAAACTCTCCAAAAAATTATAATTGGAAAAAATCGTAATAATTAATTTTTTGAAAAATAATTCTTATTTTTTAAAACTTTTTAATTGTATAATGTGAAACGCAAAAGTTTCAAAGTTCCGTTAAATTGACTATTTTCCCTCGACATGGTGAATCAAGACTGGACGTGTGTTGGATAAAGAGAGACGCTCGTGAGCAATTCCGGGCACTTGGAATACATTTGAAGGGCTGCGTGTGACTCGTCTCTCGACTATCCCCCATGAATCATCAGTACTGAACAATCAATACGACGCGCCTCAAAGAGACTCGGAGACTCATTTCAAACACTTACGACAGGAGACATAAAAATACTAAAATTATAGATTTGCTTTTTTTTTCAAATTCTTTACAAAAGTATGAAAAAAGACGAAGCTTATCGGACAAATATTTGGAGGCGTACATCTAAATTTGCACGAAGCATATGTCATCATCATAATATTTATGATCTATCCTTTATGGGAAGCGAATTCATGAAAACTATGAAGGATAGGATAGGAAAAATAGAAACAAAAAAAGGAGTATCTTCCAACGTTAAGTTCCTAATGAAAAAGACCTTGACAATGAACTGAAAAGTGTAACTTCTTGCGAATCTAACCATCGATCTTTCTCTCAGTGCTAAATTCGCTGCGAAATAGAAAGTACAAGCAATAATTTGGAAAAATCAAAGAATTGTTAATGATGTGAAATTCTAACAATCCTCCAAAAATAGCTGCTCTCCCATTTCCAAAACACCTGGCAGCTAGACGTTATCGACCAGCAGCAAACACCATTCAAAACTTAGAGCGTCATGAAAAAAATATAGAACTATTTCTCCCCAGTATCTGCAATAATTCCCACCTAGGTTATACAGTGATATAAATTATCATCCGATAAATATAATTCTCTATTTACATTTATTCCTTCTTCCATCAGCATAAAGATGGAGAATTCTTGTGATGACTAATCTCCATAAATTGAACATAAACAGAAACTCACTGAGCCTCATTATTAACATGAATATTTCTATTATACTGTCTAATTTCAGCATCGCCGTATCAGTCCTCATTAGACCACGAAACAATCGTCTGAACATTGAAATATTTCGCATTCAACCATTTTTTAAATTCAAATCTGTAATGAAAAACTGGTGAGAAATGTTTTTTTCGAATTTTAATGATGATGCTCATATTTTTATGTTTGACGTTGAATTCATTTCGTTTACCAATTATGGTGGTTTTCAATGTCGAGCACAGAAGGAAAACTGAATCGACACGTTTGGGTACCCCAAGTATCCGCAAAATGAAACCTGCCACACCACTATGAACACACGGGTCGATGGGGTTAATCGTCACTTCCTGTTTCCTGTCCGAATACGATCAAAGTGTGTGAGGTGATATCGGGCAAAATTCACATTTACACTCACCCCCTTCTCTTCCCCCTCCCTTCCGCCTTTTCTTTCAGTCTGTCGCGTTCCGGAGTGAACTAATATGTTGAATTTTCGATTCATCAAAGTAACACGTGCATTATAAAACTGCCTTTACCCTTAATTGATTCCATGAAACAGATTTTTTTCTTCTTTTCCATTTCCATTTCCATAGTGTCGCGTGCTCGTTCTCTTTATTTATCGCATAACTGCAAAACTCAATCAAGAAAATGCGCATTTCCTCAATTATGTGTTTAAATGTAAACAGTTTATATAAGGAGTTTAACTTTAGAAGAATGAAATGGCACATTGTTCACATGAGACGGGGAAAAGGTAATTCGGAAGGGATTTGTTGCCAGAGCTAAGCGAGGATGGCAAATGACTGTCCACAAGCGAGTGGAAGAGCGTTAGAAACGCAGTTTACTAACATCCTGTGACATAAATTTAATGTCTACTTTGTTGGAATACTTAAATCTGTAAGGAATATTTATGTGATAACTCTTTTTGTGGGAGAAGAACAAGGCTCAATGTCAAATCTGACAAACAAAAAAACAATCACTCATAGTTTCCAACAAAAAAAAATGCAATATTTAACCAGTTTCATATAGCTCTATCCCAAAATTTATGATAATAATGATTTTTTTCGTGAGAATGTTTTTTGGAGCTTTAATTCTACTGAACAAGAAGGTCATCATGGAAATTTCATCAACTCTCTTAGGTTCCAAATAATCCTAATCCGAAATAGGAAGTTAAGCCCTAAAATGAGGGAAGTCCCTTAACTTTATTTAATGATGAGCATTAAAGACTCATTAGTATTTTGAGAGAAACATGAAAAGAATACGGTCGCGTTCAAGAGAAATAGTTAGAACTTGATGTATGTCACAATTACCCATATCCAATCGTACGTGCCGAGACTCACGTGACGTGTATAGGTTCCATTGTGGCGCCAACATTAGGACGGGATTTCAGAGTAAATGTATTGCAATTGGCAAAAAGAATGAATGAATTCACGTGACGTTAGTCACAGGTCCCTAATTGGAAGTTAATTGTTAGGGTGGGTCTCAATTATTTGTTTCCAGTGATAATAATATAACTCAAGAAACTCGACAATAACGTCGTTAGTCTAATAGCTCTATTTTGAAATTTTACGATATTTATCGGGTTAGTAAGATTGACTGTGACGTGGCACAGGCGTTTACTATTCCATCCACATGATTAACGACTAATTGATATTACAAAAATTATTGGTTGACATAACCATCCAATTCTCTACTTTTTTCAAAGAAACAATCTTCTCATCATATATATATATATATATTTTTATATATAAGGAAATTGAATTTTTTCTGAAGTAAAAACATTATAGCTCCCATTCTTTAGAGTAAAAACAGTGAAGAATTTCTTGATTCATTCTTTTGATATCTTACTGAGTTAATTCTGTATGAATGCTTTCGCACGTCATTATGCATTGCCCTCATAATATTTCATAGTAATTAAGAGCGTGTTCCGCATGCCTTCATTAATTTATAACAGTTTAGAAAAAACAGTCATGATTAAGATTATTCAATAACATTTTGATCCTGGACAAAATGTCTTTGGCAATTTTTGTCTTGAAGCTATGGAATCATTCGCGACTGAACGCTTCTTCAATGACGTATAAACGATTATTCAATATAAAAGTTTAAATGACGAACATATATGTTTGATGAGCATACGATTATTTCGTTTCATCTCCTTTAATTAGATATGATACGTGTTATATTCATATTGGCTCGTGGCTCATTTACGATATTACATTTTCTCATTACCTCAATACTGGGTATTCTCATGATGTTTGGAAAAAAGTATTTTTGGGACGTCAGCCGCCCACAGTTCCGACGGATGTGTATTGGGGTCTACTCTACCGCGACACAAGGGATAATTCACTGGGTTTTATTCGGAAGTCGATGTTTAGGATTATTAAAATGCCTCTGCTACCCACACACACACATACACCCTCGCATACATATTCAGAACTTTTGGGCAACACCAACAAAGAAAAACATTTTGACAGAATCAAAGTTCATGGACTGCGGATGGGCATTTCAAATGACATCAGAGAATTCCTATCATGTGAAAATTACAGATGGTTTTTCAAGAAAATTATAGATTCTCGAGATCTTGTTGGTAGTATTGCACAGAGTGGGGAAAGATGAATTGAGAAAATATTATAATAAAATTCCTGTTAGCGTAGTCGTTTCCAAAATATGCGAAAATCTATTTTATTTAGGATTTTCTGTTTTTCTCATTGACACATATGTTTCTCAAACTGGTATCTCCCCCAGATACTTATTTTTTCACGTATCCCCGTTTGAACTATTCTTACCAACCCTTAGAATCACTTACATGTATGTGAAGTTCAAAGAAACAATCTGGTTTGAGCTTGAGAAGAAGTCTTTCTTGTACATCTGATTATTCAGAACCGAAGCGAATAATGAAAATATCTTTTTACTTGGATTATTCTTCGAAATATTCAATCAAGTTAATAAAGAAATGAGGATGATTCATTCTAGTTTTTATACCCCGAGAACTTTTCATTTTTTGGCAAAATTTTTCCTGACTTTCCAACAAAATTTTCGGAATCCCTCTAACTTAATAATTAATTAGAAGACAAATTTATTAATTGCTGCGATCGTTTCCGTTTTCATTTTCACTATTCGAGGAATTAAAAACAGTTTATAATCAATCGACTGTGTTTAACTTTGTTCTCGCATTGTGAACGGTTCAATAACATCACAAGTCGTGTTTACGCGAGCCATTCATTCCGTGGTATCATATCGAGCATCAGCGATTTTTCGCATCGGAGACGGTTACACGAGCGTTGAATTACAGCATGCCTCATACGATGGATTAGTGTTTCACAACATCACCTTCCTTTTCTTTCTTATGCTGTTTCTTCCCCTTCTCTTCATTTCTCTTTTTCATCCAGTATATGTCCCGTACTACCGCTAAAGTGGGTGGCGATCATGAAAGCTGCATTCCATACGCATTTAAGCACCTCGTGTTCAGTTTTTAAACGAGAAATTAATATAATACAAGTAAATTTTTCTAAGAGTTAAATTTCTTTTTCAAAATAAAATCATGGCTAAAAATCCCCTGACGGGATCATTATCAATCGGGGATCGATTGTATTAGAGTATTTATGAACCTAATTTTTCCACTCTATTCGATAACACTGAAATGTCAATGTCACATTGATGAATTCAAACATCGATTTTCTTCGATGAGAATTGTCCTATCCCAATTCGAACTCACCGCACCCATCAAGAGAAATATTCTCAGCAATTCATTTTAATTAAAATACAGAGAGAAATATTATAATTAATGTTTTTCTCCTTCAATTATTTTTTATTAGAATTGAAGGAAACTATTCAGTGTGGAAATTCTTCGTTAGCAGCTGAACTACGTTTAGAATAACCGTTAAATATTTTACGGTTAATTTGTGATTAGAACACGTTAATATTTCTCCAATTTCTCTCGTAGCATTGTAATCACGATACGAATTTCCTTATTACTAACGACTAATTTCACCTTCTCGCACAATATTAGAACTCTTACTGAAAAATTGATTACAAAGTATTGGATAACTCGCCAAATGATCCATTGAATGTAAAATATCAAAATGTTTTACTTGAACTTTCTAACATGAAATTTGTACAATTAGCATTATTCAAAGTTTACTGAAACGAAATATTCTTTGTGCGCCACTGCAAGAGTCATGACGTCTACCGCTAGGGTGGAGCTTCCGGTTTCCTGCAATGAACGTGCTGTTGTATTTCCAAAGACTCTCTAATGTCTAGGCGAAAGGAATTTATCTTTGACACAGAATGATGAGAGCCCATATGATCTTTAACCTTAAATAAATGGAAATTGTATCACGATGACCAATGAAAGAATTCCATCGATTAAGGACAAAAAAAATGAGTCAAATAACAAAAGTTGTAAGATGAAAAATTGAGAAATTAATCATGGAGAAATGGAAAGAGAAAAATAAATAGCAGGAGGCGTGGGAATCAAGTGAGGGTATTAAGTAACGATTCTTCATCCTTTTATCCCTCGTTGACATCCAATTTATTAATTTATACGAGGGGTATAATGGATCGTGGAGTTATTGTCAAAAGACACATTCAGAGTCTAATGTCATCCACCGTTTTCTCGTTCTTCACAGGCTGCTCTTGCCCCCTCCCCCTTATTCTTTTGTCGGATAACTTGAATTAATCAGAGAATTAACAGGATGAAACAAATTAGAGCGAGGAATTCCTGATGTTAAATTTGAAAAATCAATTTCGAGGAAACTCATGACTTTTAAGCAAAAATGATAACTTAATTCTAAAGTACGGAGAATCCCCATTGACAAACACTGTGAAACAATTAATTTGTCTCGACTAATTTCCAAGATTGAAATGAAAAATCGCAAATCACGTAGTTTTTCAAATATCTCAAAAACTACGGCGTTTTTTCAGTTTAAATTCATTACTCTATGCACTGAACCATTATGGCATTAGATGAAGAGGATGAAGTACATCATTAATTTTTTGTTTTTTTCATTCCATCATTAGCTTTGTTCCCAAAAATATTGTTTCGGATGAAATTTATCAAAGTTATTTAGCTACAATGCAGTAGAAAACAATCGCCGAGTTTCTTTGTTACATCAAGAAGTTTATTTGTATTTATCGGTTTGAAATTATTCAAGCGTAACTCATTTCACTCGATTTCCAATTCTCTGATCTCTACCAATGATACAGAGTTACCTTGTTTTCCACTATTCTCCCGAATCAGTTTTGAATTGTTACAGTTGACTTGCCTCTTATTATATTTGCCTTTCATGTTCAAATGACCATTAAACTTCAATGTAATTTTTATAATTTTTCGTGATCATTCATCGTGATACACACGAATCGAAGGACGCTTTTGGCTAAATTCACGATATTTCAAACTACAATACTTACTAATTCTCGAAAAAATTAGTCCGTAAATTGATATAAAAATAATGTGAAAATATTCCATTGAGAGAGGAAAAAAAATAGTAACAATTGTCTGGCAATGGGTATTTTGTGCCTAGAAAGTATTAGTCATCGCTGGTATGATTAGCAATAGCCCGTCTGTGATTACTTGCCATTAAAAAATCATGAAAGAAGAAGTTATTTAACCCTTCTCATTCAATAATATCCGCTACGTGAAGTGCAACCGGAGAAACACGAAAGACCATCTCCACTTGGCAGTCACTGATAACATTGTTTTTTCTTTCTTTTCAATTATCATTTCCTTATCTGTTGACATAATACATTCACCGAAAGACTGGTGAGCTAAAATAACAGTGAAAGGATTTAAGAAATATATCTTTTGATTTTCGAGACGAAGTTATTGTTAGACAAAAATAATATTTCAATGAGTACTATGGAGATTCGAAATGAACACGTTATTACATTTTATTCTTAGTCCTTTTCTGAATTTTTTTGCCATAAAATGCATTGAATAATTGAAAAAATTTCACGTGATTTTCATAGAGAGCATCTTTCCCTTTCTAATGAAAACATTGAATCTCGGTCCCTTTTGTTGTGCGGTATGCATAGCTCTTTTTCTTCCTCCTATTATAATTTCATGATTATATTATATTACATTATTTCTAAAAATTATTCATTACAGGCTATCAGAATTCAATGGCGATAAATTTTTTTATAGCGAGCTTCTCTGCAGCTCAATTCTTCCTTGTAGATGCTCATATGGAAAATTTATTTAACTCTGCTAGATGCCAAAATATTTCACAAAAACTAGGTGGCAAATTAAACGACTCAATAATCTGACGATTGACAATTCACTGATTTCCATTAGTGCGATGAAACTATCACTTGTACGAAAAATTCTATCAATTTAATGACAAAGTAATTGAGTCACTCCTCTTCAATAGAATTCTCCCCTTCCTGAACGAAAATGTAGTACATGAGCTAACAACAGAAGTACCCATTTGTACCATGATTTACAAAATTTATGGCAGGAGCTTCCGCACGTGTATATAGTCTCATAGACCGCCTCGTAAATGCCACCATACTTACGATGATTGTCCTAGTGAATACATAGCTGCCTTGTTATCTTAAAAAATATCATATTGATCATGTAAAAAAAATGATAATTTTAGTTTGAAATGCTTCGGCTGAATGTAATATTTCACAATCAAATGTTGAATATTGTGTTGAAGGGCCCCGCCCTGTAGCGAACCAGTGTTTGCTCCCTTCTCCCCTTCTTCAACTGCCTCTCTCACCTATGTCCGAGACATCAGGGGTTGCCATGCACAATCGTGCTGTGCGCAAAAACCCATAATGCGCCACAGCTTTAACCTGCTGCATTCCCGGGGCTCTCTACTACCACCCACTTCATGATTTTTTTTTTGTTATTAAAAAGAGAACGAAAAAAAGTAGAATCCATAGAATCATAATTGAGTTTAACGATTTTTGGGAATTATCCAATTCCATGCGTGAACCAAGAACATTCACCGTACGGAACGCTATATAATATGACGCATTTTGCCCGAATATTTTCAAGGTAATGATCCAAACACAGATAACTTGAAAAAATATCCAATTACTCCGAAAACTTTTTTGAATAAAAATGAACCGTTATTGTATAATTGTCAGTTTGAACTTACTACCCTTTTTAATAAAGCCAAAAGATTCAGTGAGCTCATCAAATTCACGAAATTTTAGAAGAAATTTTGAAATATGAAAGTAAAATTTGCTCGTCGGAAAGAAGAAACGAAGGAAAATAAATATGAGCAAAAGAGGAGTGAGAAGCATCACAAGTAAATAGAAAAAATTACAGTAAACTGTAAGGAAAAGAATAAATGGAAATGGTCAGAAGTTGAAAAGATAGAAGTCCCGGGAACGTACGGAACCGAAACGGACGACGCCACCATCACCAACACACCACCTCCACTTTTCTTTACTTTCAGCCACACCGCCGGCATTGCTACCATCCTCTGTGTAAGTGTGTGTGTTTGTGTACGTGTCTTTCTCTCTTGTTCGCCTCGTTCGTACTACGCTCACAACTAGTCGGTTGCGCGTTACCAAGCCAAGTGGATGAGTTTGTAAATGTGCTCGCGTTGAAACGATATTCGTGGTTTTTTTTTTAATTTCTCAAATATACTTTCGTTCCGTGCAGTTAATTTTTTTTTTTTGTTCAATTTTCATTTTATTGAATGTTCAACAAAGTGTACTCAAGTTTGCTGCCAAATTTTATGCATAGCGAATTGTTTTATAGAAAAAAACTTGTGAGTTTTTTGCATTGCCCAAGTGTTTTGGTGAAATAAAGGTCCGTTGTGCCACAAAACGGATATAAAAAGATCATTCAATTTCTCAAAAAAACGTAATTATCACGTTTTTGTAGAGACGCTTGGGTGAGTACGCCCTTTTTCGAAAATTTTCAATTTCGAATCACTTTCTCTATACAGTTCCTCGATATTTTTTACCTATACCTCTATTCCTTCTCTTTTCTATTCGATTTCGTAGTTTTGCAATGAGGATTCGAAGCTTAACGGTACACAAGATTGAGGAGACCAGATCGAACTTCTAGGCCGGGCCGTTTGTGGAAGGACGAGTGTGCGCGCGTACGACTTCCTGAATAGTGTACTATGATGTGCTCTGGAGAGTTGAAGAGAAAACGGTTGAAAAGCATTCCTTCCACAATCGCCGTTAACATGATTTCCTCCTTGTCGTTTCGCTCTTGTAAAGTAGAGAAGTGAATAATTCATCAATTCTTAATGGTGTCCAGTCCCTGTCGGGTTCACCGGTTACAAGAGGAAGAGAGAGGATGGAAAAGAAAAATATATAAAAGTAAAAAAACAGACCGGTCAGAATTTTCAATGAACGTGAGTTTATTTGATGGAACATTTTATATCCCGTGTGGTATTCGCCATTTTGCAAATGGTCAGTAATCGATAGCAGCAGCGGTGGGTGCACGCGGATGTACGACCGTTTTCTAAAGAGACGGTGAAGGGGAAAGGAGGGCCTCTGAATAGAGGACAGGTATAGATAATGAAAATAAAAATTGTCGTCAAAACCTGGCTGTTTTTGAGAAGGGAACGACCGAGTTTTTTTTTTTTACCTAGACTGTAACGTAAAGATGTTTGCGGTATGTAACCTATTAGTATTATTGTTGCTCCAGTTGGACTTCAGATGTGAAATCATCCTAGATGAGTGTGTCGTTCTCGAGGATTCGATCGACTCTTCGCGGCATGTGATCGACGTAAGAAAATTGTTTTATGTCTGGTAGGGACTCGTAATTGGCGTGGCAACGTTGCGCCATTTTGTGAAAATGTCTGAAACAGCCCCTAAAATCAATTTCGTTACGTTTATTTTAGTAAGCATTAAAGTATGAAATTATGGACATGCAAGTTTTGCATGGATCGTTTTAACTAATCAAAGGACTAGAATACGTTATATTTCTTTTTTCCTCGGTGGTCTCATTTGTCTCAATAGAAAATTAAACACTAGTCTTTTTGTACTTTTGTCAGAAATTATGATATCTCAATCAATTGATCCCAATACGATAACTTTTTCACCAGATTAGTCATTTCTCTAAATCTCAAAGTTTTCATTCAACAGACAGACACTACAATTGCTTTGTAACCATCATGTCTGTAGATAATGCAGAGAGTGAAAACTACTTCACGGAATGTGCTTCCCTCGCCATCTCTAAGATAATTAGGCCAGAGAGGATTATATTTCATTAGTGTTCGGTTAAAATTTTCAGCTCTTTCCAAAAAGAAAAACCTCAAAACTTTGAAATTTGATCCTGTCCTTCATCCCACAAATGTATCTTCTTTCCATTGCATCGTAAAAATCAATACTCTGACTTTTATCTCTCAAACTTTGAAGGTTCCTCATTGTTTTGAACAATACTGTGAAATAAAGAGACCCTCTGTCAGACTTCGTGCTAGGCTTTCTTTTCATAACGGATTTGTACTTGACAGTTTTTCGTCGGTAGTTTTCCCACTTTTCTCCTTTTCCCATTTTGCTTGAAGAGACATTCTGTTGTAGTGGGATTTTTCATTGCTTTACAATTGGAAACAAGGTGGAACCTCGCTGGTGCGATCCGTTCTTTGTTGCGATTTTGCATAGGCCGCCAGTGGGGCCTCTACCTGCCGTGCATTCAAAATGTATACGATCTTCGGGGATAAGAGTTGCAAGGAGGGGGAGCGAGAGAGAAAGAGAGATAGGAGAGAAGGCCGCTTTTGCCACCGACACGATTGTGTGTCAGTTGGGTTGGGTTTTAAGAAAAGAAGGCGAGCCGCTTTTATTCTGTGTTGGAGATTATTCAGAGGCTAGCAATTCCAAGATTAAATGGAATTTTTCCTCTTTTTTTTCTTCATATTTTCTCTCTGTTTCTTTTTCGTGATGCTAAGAGTATAAATTTCTTGATTTTTTTTGCGCAATTGACAACGCTGTGATAAAAGTCGTTGACTCTTGGAGACGTGGGTTTTACATACCACAAGAGCAACTGCGCTGAAAAGAAACAGGGAAAAAAAAAGTTGGTTGACTCGTCACGATTTCTTATCTCTCAACGTGGAGAATTGGAAAAAATTTCTGACGCCTATCAGTTTTGTTTCGATTTTTTTTTTTTTCATTTTCATTTTGTTCCCGTAATGCATTTTTCCATCTCCATCTTTCGCACAGGCTAGATACTTCCTTCTCTGCGATGAAACTTATTTTTTTTATCATTTAAACAACACGTGCGCGTTCCCTAATCGTCCATACATGCGGGCAACATAGAAGCTTCGCATACATAGTTGAGCCCTCTAGTATTACAATAAATTTTCATTCTCAAGGACATACAAACTTGAATTCATAACAGATGTTCCCCAATGTTGAGAAAAAAGTCATTCGACAACAAAAAATGTGGAATTAAGTGTAGACGAACATAGAGTCATAGTATAACTTGCATGTGTCACTATACTTCCGTCCATGGAGATTAAAATCTTTTTAATTTATTTTTACATTACTTTTCATTCTTACGGATCGAAGTTGTTGTTCAAATGGTGGAACAGCTGCGGCATTTAATTTACGGAGAGGATTGACGTCGGTACAATCAGCTCATTGAATTAAGTAGAAGCATATAAGTCAACTTGTCTTTATTATCAGTTTTTCTTAAATTTTGACAGTTTCAATTTTTTTCTACCAAAAATGTATCTCTTTTACATTCCAACATATTTCAATAAGACATCGAAATTAAATTGACTCAAGTTATTTCACTTTTTTTTTTCTATCCATTTTACTAATTCATACTTGAATGGTTTTGGAAAATTGCGCAAAGTGATTGAATTCTATGATTTTTTTTCGAGAAGCCGCCTCCACCCTTTCATAGATATCGCGTTCTTTCCACTCTTGACTTGCAGCCGGTGCTAGTGCGCTTTGACTGTAATAGTGAAGTAAGAGTGAACGAATCTGTTTGAAATTCACAGACGCATGGTCAATGGATAATCTGTTGAATTAAGAAACAAAAATAGAGCTCTATATTTTACGAAATTGCACCAATATCATACGCACTTAACACACTATGATGAATAAAACAAATGATTTTCTCCCGGCACTTTCTTTGGATTCCGAGCAGGCTGAGAAAGAGTGATACACTCGGTTGACCTTCCATCTTCTATGGGATTTACCGGAAATACATGTCGCCAATTATAGTGGTGCTTGGTTAAAATACCACTATACTTATTCAACTCAAACCGAAACGTATTCAGCATAGTCTGAGGGGCAATGGGAATGAAAATGAAATTTCAAACGAATGCACAAAAAGAAGAACCTCCAGTAGAAAAAAAAAAGGAATAGGGAGGAAAGTGAGACAAAACAAAAGCGAAAGGACACTGTGACTAAAAAACGTTTTAACTGCAGCTACGTCCTCACAGGCGGTTTGCTTCCCACACACAGCACAACTCGTTCTTAATCGCATAATAAATTATCCGATCGCGAGCCGAGGGATGCGTACGTAGGCGAATTATTAAGTACTTTTGGAACGGAAAAAAAATCTTGTGACAAAACAAACTAAATTTTCATTCTGAAGTTAATGAAGCTGATGAATTTTCGAAGTTTCATCAGCGTTGGTGAGGGGCTCGAATTGAAATCCAATGATCCATTAAAAAATTCGGCGTTTGCAATCCAATGAGCGAAGTATATAGCATATATTGTTTCATTCAACGCCATAATGTCGCGGACATTCAGTGCATCCTCTTTTTTTTATATCGAGAAGATCACCTTCCCTCATGAATGAGAAAAAACTGGAGAACGGCGAGAGGTTTCAACAAAATACCAAAACTACCTTTTGTTTCGAAACCTATCGCGCTTTTCCAGAGACGAGATAAATCGATGACATTCGAGGAAGATGAAGCCGCTCCCAGCCACAAGGTAGAAAGCCTAGTACAATGGCCTGGAGGGCTCAAAGGCCAAATGGAAAAAAAATTGTTTCCTCGAAATATTCTTAAGGGGGAACAGGAGGAGTCCTCGTGTATATTCCATTTTTTGGCGGATTGTTTTACCTTTTCATTGACATTTTCATCATAGAAAAGTGTTAATGACTTGGGAAAATATTGAAAAAAATTGAAACTACCATTGTTTTATAGAAAAGAAACTGTTAATATCACTGCGAGAATTGCTTTGGAAATTCAGGACAAACAAAACCTTCCGCTATCTCTTGAAGGAAACTTTCAGGAGGTTTCTGATATGGGAACGAATTGGTACAAAATTCAGGACAATATATCCACGATAATCAGGAATGTCTGATTAGGTTGCCCTCTTCTCAGCCTGATCCGATTCTTATATAACGATAGGTTAGTCCCATCAAATTCCTATTCGGATCTACCCAACTTTGAATAACCGAAATTGATCATAAGAGAATAGGATATATATCGTCAAATTATTTCTTTCTGAACTCTCTTTATCATAGACGACACTCAGAAAATGAAGTTGGAGATGTTATTATCGTAGTTCACTGCTTTATGTGATTTGTTCCGATTCTGAAATTATAAACCATTAAATTGATATATTTCCTGAAATCTGTCGAGAGCATATTTAATAGTAAATGGGAATATCTGTTTTTTTAGGGTAGTGGCCCTTATAATTTTCTGAAAATAAATTTTCCAACAATATAGAAATGCTGAAGCATCTTTCTTTCTTTCACTACACTTTGAAAAAAATCCCCTTCACTTTGCCCCAGCTTCACCTGACGTAAATGTTAATTTTTACCTGTTCTTTCCTTTGTTGTTTCATTTTCTTTAATTCATTTTTTTCCTCCTTAATTTGTAAGGTAAATTTCTTTCTGCGCGAAACATACGTCGCTAACGTCAACGAAGTATAGAAATCTTCACTGTTGCATCACAGGAATTGCTATGTTTTAGAAGCATCACCGGACAAATTCTTATATTTCAAGTAAAATCCACCATATAGATATACTTAGAAATGTATTAGAAAATTTCCAGGGAACTGTCTGATTTTTCGAAAGCCCCTACATTTTGCCCCAACATCCTTAAGGTTTGCAATTCACGATTCTACAATTGAGATCACGGCCATGCACACAGATATCCGAAACTTTCACTGAAATTTTTCATTTTTTACGTTATCTGGATAATTATCGAAGGGGAATGCGCTGCAAAAATTTTCTGCTATTATCCATAAGTTCTAAAATTTCTAAAAACACTTCAGTATAGTTTTTTTTTATTCTCAAAATTTGATGAATTACCCATCGGTATGGACGGAAAGTTTCTGTAGTAAAACGCAATCACAAAAACAATACTTCAAAAACAATTAATCTATTTTTTAATTATCCACACACAATCCCAAAAATAATTATGTGAATATAAATGGCGGCATATCTTTCATCAGCATAAAAGTCCCTTTCTTTTTAAGATAATTGTAAAATTGTCTGAAATCCACTAAAAGTAAAAATTAATGCGATGCCCTTTGACTGGTCTTTTTGAGGGGTGACGAGTGAATATGTGTAAGCATACATGGTAACTTTAACGGCTATGACCTATTCCCATTAGCAAACACCAGCTGAAAAGTTCTGAATAGCCCTGTAGAATAAAGAGTGTCTCTTTCCTCCACTGGAAGCCATTTCGTTTGAGCCATGTATATTCTTCATCACATATTTGATCTTTACTCTAGAAAAAAGAAAGAAAAAAAAATAGAGCAATACTTCAGTAAAACTGTAGTTTTTTCGAAGCATATAATAACGGCCATTGGGAAGAAACAAAATATCTGTCTCAGACTTACCTTCATATACAAGTTAGGAAATTTAATTTAAAAGGAGGAAGGTCTTTATAGCTTTTGTCATGTGATGCACCGTTTATGAGATATACAATAGAATGCGTTACCTGCTACAGTGGCGATCCCTCAAATCTGTATTTGAGAAAAAACCCTCCCAACGAAAAATTATACCCAGAAATCTACGTCATTTTATGTATCAATATCTTTTTTTCATGATTTACTGGACTATAATCATATGATTGTAATCGAATTGTTTGAAAAATTAAAAATTTCCAGTTAATGCAATTGGGACGGATGCATCCGTTCCATAATTAATCGTGGAGCACATAATGTTGATTCCGACCTATATGCATAAAAATTTTTATATGTGTAAAGTTCTCTATACAGTCAGTGTGGAATAGAAATCGTTTCCAGAATAACTTTTCAGAGCTTACTAATATACCAAATCCCAGTGGGAAACACTGCATGATTGTTTTTTGTTCTTGTTATTTTTACATGAAAACAGTTAATCATTGCTGAACATAACAACTGTGTCTGCAATAGTTTTGTTTCTCAACGTGTGAATATATTAGCTGATCCTGCAAAGAAAGATCCATGTTCTTCAGTACTAATTATGTTAGTTTCACAGAAGTTTTTCTTCCTCAAAATACTATTTTCCCTCAAGGTATTGCACAATTGTCGCTGATAGAGTGATGGGAATTCTTGGGATAGGTCGTATTTCTTCTGGTTTTAATTATTTTCATGTGAGTGGAAGCTCAAAAATCGAATGTAGGTTAATTTGAATATTATGGCTCTGGAAGCATTGGTTTTTTTTTTGTTGTTTCTATGAACTACCGTTTTCGGAGGATTTTTCACGATAAATATATTTGGAATTGCTGGGTAGAGCTCGGGCTTCCGCGAAAAGGATGAAATTTGTGAGATGAAGTTATCGCCTAAGGTTCAGTTGGAGAGGTTTTACAATGGAACAGAAAGAGGTGAAATGCTGCGTGACTGCCTTGCAATTCAAGTAATCAAAAGACAGTTGTTCTCTTCGAGTGACTAGGAAGGAAGAGAAAAAACAATATCTAAAAGTTATGATTTTTTGTGAAAAACTTGTTCCCTAACGTTAGAAGTGACTTCGGAGAAGAATTAGAAAATTACGGTGATTTTCTGTCAACTATTACTTGAACCAGAATCTATCATTTGACTAGCGTAGTGATCTCTGCGGCAAAGTAACAAAGAATACATATTCATCACAAAGTTATCAGACGGTCAATAAATTCGATGTTGGATCGTAGCATTTTTATTTTTCCCTACTTTTTAAATATTCTTCAGAATATTGCCTTTTACCTAGCCTAAAATCTGGCATGGACACATAAGACACTGCTGTTACTAATTCGTTATCAATTATTATTAACCATACAAAATTCTTGATTGACGCGGAAGATAACCAGAATGTTCAGATTCATATGTGCTTTAATTTCAAATTTATTCAATATTTTAATATTATCCACAATCAATTCAAGAAAAATTTATAATACAACTAAAGAATAAATAATTAATTTTTACTTATTGTTTCAGGTAAATTGACGAGTACACAGCTTTTCTGGATCAATATTTTTAAATAATATCATATAAAGAATTCAAATTAAGGAAAAACAAAGATGGGAGCGCGACACAGCAAAAGGTCCATGGATGTTACAACAACACCTAAGAAAGAAAGTTTACCAGCTGAGGGAGCTGATGCAGCAGCTGTTGGTGATGGTAAACTTGAGAGGATCGAAGAAGCTGACGTTAAACCAACTACCAATGGTGTAGCACCACATACTGATACGTCTGAGGATAAAGATGCAAAAGACAAAGATGCGACAACTGAGAAAGATGAGAAGAAAGAAACGAAGGTGAATGATCCTTTTTCATTTTTTGGATTAATTTAATTGATGGTTTTTCACAACTATGTTGATGTCGTTGGGGAAAATAACAATTGCGTTAGTTTCGACACCCTGATATTCCAGTGAGCTAATCGGAATTGAGTTGAGAAGCGCAACATTTTCCATGTACCTTCAGAGATATTTTAGCATTAAATTGTGGATAGGAGGTGCTTCACGGCACAATGAATTACGCGGAGAAGAATACTCTACATAAGAAGTAAGGGTGAAGATGGGATGAGACTTCAGAGAAGAGTCTTGGACAGACATGTAAACTTTAATAGAAGCCTAATGTATTTCAGAAGCTATTGGACTGAAATATGAATGGTATCATCGCCTTTTTCCCGCTCAAATTTCGAAATCTTGTTTGCAACACAAAATATTTTCAGCCTGATTGATTATCGTCATTAGCGAGTGACGATAAATTACATTACACAAACCTCCAGGTGAAAATAGGTCTCTTTAAAAATGGAACCTTCTCAGAAGTCTAAGGGGGCAAATGCATATATACTGTTTCCATTGTTCTAACATTTAACATCACACTAGTATTTCAATTTTCAGTAGCTATGAAAACTCATTGATTTTCAATGTTTCATGAAAAAGCACTGAATTTTTTATGGGTTTTTTTGACTCAGACAAATTTGATTTTTAATATCTGCCATATTAGTTTGAATCCCACTTCGCGTACTCTCCATAGAAGGATCGTCTCAGAGTGAAAAATAAAAGAGCTGTAAACGACAGAATATTCATGTGAATTCCATCAGGTGTCTCTAACCGCCGGCTGTGCATTTTTACTGACCAGCAGGAACGCTGATCTTGACCTTGGTCCTGTTATGCAGGTCGCACGCTTGCAAGCCTTGGGCAAGTCAAACTACTACGACCATAAACTCGTTGGCTCTTTCATGGGGCAAAGCGAAAAACAATGCAGTTCAGAAGGAATGTGATTTCGTTTGGTCAATACCTGACGTTCCAGATGCAGCGAATGATCCTTCATTACCTTATTCACCTCCCTTTTCTTTTTCTTTTCCTCTCTAAAGGTCCTGAATATTTTTTTTTTCTTAACTCAAGAACTATGCGGAAAATTCAGGTTGATCAGTTTAATCTCTTCTCCGATATTTTAGAAACTATGAGACAATTTTTTTGTAGGTAAATTTTCAATGTTTATTAGGTTTATTTTCCTTATATTACGGAAAGGTCAACATCAAAAATCCCTAGTTCTCTAAAATTTGGAGGTAATTGGAAAAAGAACTGAAAAACAAAATTGGCTCACCTCTTTTGTGCACCCACAGTCTTATCAGGTGACTCGCAACTCCTCGGAATTACAAAATTCTTTAATTCCGAGGAGTTGCCATTTTTTATCTGTTAACTGATAAAATCAACATGCCAGATCAGGAATAATAATAAAATACTGAAATGAAAATGGATTCCTTCAACTGAAAAATCGAAAATGATAATTCTTGGAATGCGATATGCAATGATACGTGATAGTAGAAACGAAAGAATATTCAGGCCCATTGGAAAGTTTTTTTTTTTTTTAATTATGGAGTTTTCAGACAAATTGATTTCCTTTCATCATTGTTTTTTTCTAATATTTCGGAAACTAAGCAGAATAGAGACATTCTTATAGAGGCTTTCTCTCGTTGAAAATTTCAAGGATGTACGAGAAAAGTAATAATGAAAATTCTCGCCAAATTTCGGAGATATCTTTGAAAAACTGAGAAGAAATAAACGCAGAAATAAACTTTGTCTAAAAATTTCAGATTATTTTTTTCGTTGTCGGATGATGAATCACAACTATGCTGGGTCTTTTAAACGACAGAAAGATCAATTTCTCGAGTAGTTGAGTCAATTGCAATAATCCGTATTTGTATAAAACTTATTACATTTGTTTCCTTCTTCCACTCAAGTTTGAGCTGCATGCAGGCAGAACAACGATCATGATTCAGTTCCAAGAAATTTTTCATTCTTCCGTTAAATTCTTTTCTTGTCCATAGGGGGAAAAAAACTTTGATCCCCAACTCTCTTCTACCTCAGAGTTTCGGACTCTAATTATCTGCACGAAGAGGGCACACGCGTGAAAGCACAATTAATTCCTTCTTCTTTTTTTTAAATCTTTTTTTTACCTTTGCTGGTTGGTATCGCGTGTCGAAAGTACGCGGCCTCGGTAAATGCCGGATGCTGGCTTGATTTTAAGGTTTTTTTTACCATTCCATTCGCTTTCAGGCTAATCCGCTACATGCGTCGGAGGTAGGAAAAACGTGCCAGAAGGTCACTGTAGTGAAAAATATATTTTTTAAAACCGTGCTATCTTTACGACTCACTCTTATCTACCACCTTTCGACGATTGGTTCAACCTCAATTGAGAATTCTTATTCATTGTTTTTTTTTGCACTCGCAAAACTACATGAAGAAATTACTGTCATATCCGAGGTCTACTGCGTCGTATTTTTAAACCAAATCAACCGAGAAGAAAGATAAGTTAGAAATACGGAAAATCACTTATAACTTGTTGCGAAATATCCCGAAATTAAAAAGAAATTGAGGAATTAGTTCAATGATATTCTTCTCGCTCTGAGGAGGGGTGAATTTATTCAAAAAATTATGACAAAGAATTTGTTATTTCTTCAGTTTTCTGGGATATTGAAAGAGAAAAATTAATCTCAAGTGATTTTTTCAAGTATTAATCTGTATTTCAGCCGTAAATTTCCTTTCAAAGGTGACTGAACACAATGAATTCTCTGTGCTTTTATTTTTCTGCCAGACATATCGGTTGTGCTGCAGATGTCACCATCCTGTGGCTATTCCGGTAACACAATGTATTTAAACACTCTCCTGTCTCATATCAATCAAGAAATGCTATAGCGTCTCTCGCCAAGTACGCGTTTTCACTAATGCCCCAAGGCTTCGACTATTCTACAGGGTGAGAGATTACCACATCACTTTTACAGCTAACTGAGAGTCAATCACACGAAGAATGCTACAGAGAAAATTGCCTACTCATCATCCGTTTTCATCTCTTTCTTGTCCTTTTCCTATATAATTCAAATTATTCGAATATATATTAGTTCCATGAACTTTTCTTATTGATATAACTTTTTTCCAGGAGGATGAGGAACCAACGGTAGATGAAACAAAAGCAGAAACACCGGTTGAAACACCAGCTGAGGGTGGTGATGCAACGACACCAGTGGAGGGTACACCAGCAAGCCCAACCTCTGTAACTTCGCCCGATACAAAGGAATCAAAAAAGAAGGAAAAGGTAATAACTGTACATGCAAATTACATACTTTCATATTTCTGAATTTTTAAAAAGTAAAAAGTTACAATAACTGCAATACTTCATTTTTTCCCCGCAAATATTTAATCTCAATGGATATGATTTGTTTAGTCAAAGAAGAAGTGGTCCTTCAGGACGATAAGTTTTGGAAAAAAAGACAAGACCAAGCCAGTACGTGAAGACACACCCAAAAATGGTGATGTTAACAAAGAAGAACCTCTGCCAGAGGTAAGTTTTTCACAATAGACTCTATATATTGAGTAAATTATAAAGATAAACACGAAAATTTTAGTAGAAAGGTATTCTGCACTCGACAAGTCCTTCTAGTTAAGTTAAGCTGAGAAGTTCTGTATCTCACAGGAAGCAAATTTTATCGCTCAACACAACTTTTCCCCTCCTCGTTCGTTCTCTCTCACGAGACTTAATGAAGAACAAATATTCTAATCCTTGCTCATACAGTTATGAAGTGGTGGAAATGGATAATTTTTGTTTTGTGTTGAATTTTCCTGAAATACCACGGAACAGAATTGAAATAGAATAATTTTCGGTGATAACCTCCTCGGTCGGAAGGTGAGCAATCCGCGGCGATTGCGAGATATTTTCGAGATATTTCGTAAACATATAGTCAAAATGAAAATAATTTTTCACATCATTTTAATTTGAGAGTAGTTTTCATAGAATATCTCGGAATGTATGAATGAGCAAAACTTCTGCCATTATCGGTTGAACATATCATACACAAATTCTGCAAGCTTCCTTGTATTCCGAGATAATTCCTGAAAAACTATTAAAAAATCGACTAACCTTGTTTTGTTTTTTATTTTTCTTTACCATTTTTGTTGAATATGACACCTAAGCGGACCAATAAGAATCTAAGCGGACTAAAAAAATTCCTCTCAAAACCTTTTTCTATGGATGAAAATGAAAGTGACGAAAAAGTCCTTCGAGGAATCTCACTGCTTGTCATAGATATTTCCAAAAAAACGATAAATTCAGTGATACATTACATTGACCACAACTGTATGGACATGCCTCTACTTCAATAAGTTCCTCGAAGCTCTGTTCCGATATTTCAATGGCATTGGATTGTTTTTTTCCCGCTTCGAATATACCATAATACTAGAGTGCGAATGCTATTATAGGTGAAGGAAAGAAAAAGAGTCGAAGAGAGACCATCAAGAGGATGAAAATGAGAGCAGTTCTCTTCATGTGTAAATGTCAAAACGAAGAGCACAAAGGGAGACCCATAGTTGGCAGAAACAAAACGAGGCCCATCATGACTCATCCTTTTGGTGGCCTCTTTCCTCTAGTTCACCTTAAAGAGTGAGAAGAGAGAGCACTCTTTTTTTTTGTATTGTTCTTATATCATCGATTCATTTGGATTGCACGTTTATAAACGAAGAATCTCCTAGCCGCGTCCCGGTAAAAGGAGAAGTGACCTTTCAAAAGACACCCGATTTACGACAAGTCAATTTACTAATACCAAAAGGTATCATCTACTCCATTTTGGTTGAAGAAGAGAAGATACAGGATTTCTGTGTGGGTCGTACCGTCCTCCTTTCTTCCATTCCTTGTTTGACCTTTTTTCTCATTCATTAACCGACAAACGACTCCACATAGCTCTCGTACTGGGAGTGGTCTTGTGGGGAAATTTCATCCACATGATTTTTCATCGCTGAATTTATTACTGAATCGATCTTTCCAACCATTATCCACTCATTGCACTGATCTTATCACTCAACATTTCCTCTTCTCGTTGCTCATGTCACCTCTCATTCCTTTTTTCTCTTCAATTTCAACGGAAGAATATTGGCCTTAGTGAGGAACGACAACTAGTCAAGTTTCAACCCACATAGTTAGAGTTACGATCGGGCTTTTATGACAGGGAAAAGAAAGAAGAGATAATTCAGTATCTAATAAATCATACGAGAGTGACGTAAGAATGCTCATTCGAGAATTTAATGAAGGGCAATTAGCGTTCACGGGTGATGCGACGCCAGAGTGCATTATTATGTTTCGATTGATCACACTACTTTCTTCTAATTTATGTTATTTCATCGAGTTCAATCGATAACTGATTCTCCAATCGATGATGCTTAGAGTTTCCAGCGTTTTTAAATGATGAAGGTAATTGATTTTTCATAAATTTTTCTTAGGCCTCTTGAGAATCGTAACACATTTCAAGTGAAATTTGATATACTGAAAAACTGCAATCATTCTTCAGATACTAGAATAGGAAATGAAGGAAATTTGGAGGAAATTTTCCTCTCTCTTTGATGTTTCCAATCGAAATCACGATGAATTAGAGATTACGAAATACTCAAAAATGAACTGTGATGGCACGTCATCACAAAGACGTAGACGTGAATCAGAGACTTTATATGGCTTAATCTGCAATTATTTTCCCATCCTATTGTCATAGTAACGCCACTTTTGGCACTTGTGCAACTATAAATTTCGTTTAGGGACACCACATGCGCTTTTAAGCTGTATAAAAACGGTAACATTGAATTTTTGTCATCGATGGAACTACATCAACAATTAGAGTAAAAATCTGATCTCAATGTTGCTTAGGAAAAGCTTGACAACTTGTCTCACCGAAGCTGATAAAAAGGGAGGGGATGGGCATGGAACCTACAATGTATATATACTGTGCCCTGTTGCTACATCAGTTTATTCAACGACATACATAAAAGCAACGGAATAATCTTATTCCGAAAGCAAGAAAATTCAAACACTATATTGACTAGTTGAATTCTCTCAAACTTCCTCAAGCGAATGCTATGCAGGAATTGACTGTTTTTTCTAATTAACAGAAACTTAGTGCATGTATGACTAATGGGAATATCTACCAGGAAAAAGAAAATCCCATCAGGTTGCTGGAAAAAATAATATCTTCATCACCGGCATAAATACGGTAATCCGCACTGGAATTTATCACCCTTGCTCTGTTTAGGTTGTTGAAATTACTTTTTCCCTGTGCTAGCTAAAATACATATATACTATTCTTTACAGGACTCATGGAATTTCCCTGCTTTCATAATCCATCAATTTCATCATGCACCAAGAGTTAATTTTTCCTCAGTTACAAAAAGATCCCGTTAGTTTAAATAATTACTCCTGTAACTCATTTGTTTGAGTACCCGGCCCTAATCCAATCATCAGGACTGATCGTTTGTGGGTTATTGTTAAAACCATTTTTTACTCCTCCCCCACTATCGTACGGTTCAGCGGCCCAAACTTCCCGGATATACTGACATCAGTTATTCCAGTCTAGTTGGTTGAAAACCTCCGTGCTACCCCTTTCCGACATTACAAAAAGTAGGATATAATGTTTTCTTGGTTATTAATCATTTCAACAAAACCAATGAGTTTGATATACTGATTCGGAGAAACTCTTGGGGAAAAAACGCATTGTATTCCTATCTTCTTCAATTTTTCGAAAATGCCGACAGAACATCTCAAGTGTATGTTGCACTTGCCACTCTAGGGGATATGGCCAATGGAGGAATAGAGAAAGAGAGAGAGAGATCTTTGAGTGTATGAGGATCGATAGAAGAGAAAATTTCACCGGCTTGTTGGTCATTAGGGTTGATCTCTCCTAGCGCCTCGATGAATGTCACATTGTTTCCGCCACACCCATGATGTACTTCCTCCATCTCTCCTTGCAATTTACACACGAGGAAATAGGGGAACACGTTATCAAAAATCCTTAGATGTTTGACACTTTTTTTTTTCAATGTACAAGAATTATTCAGGCAATTAATCATTCCGTTTAATGTGTCAATGCTTGGGATAAGAAAAAGAATTTTGAGGAAAAAACAACGGTATTTATAATCAAAACGTGAGTGTTATGACTTGTGGTTCTCCGATTTTCACATCTGCCGACTCGACGCTTGCACAAATGTCAAGATACATGGGAAACCGACAGGTGCATTTCTCCCCTGTCATCTGTCGAGTGGAATTCTTATTTGTTTTCCAAAAACTCGTTGATACGCTCACGATGAATCAATGGGAGGAAAGTATGTTTTTTTTCTGCCTTATTTCTCATGGTTTTTTGTTTTTGGAACTTCGAGACTCCTTTGTGGAGATAGTCCGCTTTATTTCACCCCCGACAGAAACGCCGATTTACTGAATGAAAAAATCAGTTTCAGTGAATGGGAACTCAGTCACACTGATACTGAAAATTTGGAGTCACAAAATGACAATTTAGTGATAGAATCGTAAAAGTTGCATATACTATAACTTTTATAGTATTTAATTATCATTATCATTTTAATCATCATCCATTTCCATTCACCTTTATTCATGATTCATGCTAAATATGAAAAAAAAAATATTTCGAATTTCGTTGAAAATCGTTCAGAGTACTCTAAGAATGCCGAACAATAGTTGTTTCAATTATAAAGTTCATAACAACCTGTGTGCTGATCTAAAACAAGATAATGAAATTTTCATGCAATGATGGCCATTTCTTGTTCAATGGAAGTAAAAATTTAATTTTGTAGAAGTCTTGGGCATCTTCATCACGAGTCATAATAATCATGATCATAATCATAATAATGTGGCCAACTGCAGAATCTTATCCTTGAAAATTTGAATAATTCCCTATTCATATCTGATTTTCTTCATAGACGCTTTTTATGTCGTTCTACAAAAATGACAGATTCAGTATGGCGAGCCTTCCGAATTTCTCACAAACACGATCGATTAGGAAAATACTCGGAATAAATCGATTGAAGGATGATTGTAATAGAATTGACTACTCAGTCCCGTAAAAAATAAATGAACGATAAAACAAAAATTCTAGTTGGGTCTTTTTTTTTTTGTGGAATACAGAAATAAATTTTATGAAGGGCTACATTAGTTATGAAAAAAATTCCGATCAATGAACTTGATTTTTTCACTCCTATAGGAGGACGTTCCCACTCACAAAGCTCTATGTCCCAAGATTACCGGACTAGAACAGCAATTTGTCAGGGTTTTGTTGCTCCGTATACGTTGGTGTTAGCGACACGTCTCTTAAGTGGAAAGAAATTTCCATTATAAATCGCAGGGGAAGGGGAAATGCATTATATGAAATCTTGAAAGAAAGAAAATGGGAAAAGAAATAGAAGTGAAGAATAGAAATTAAATAAACCCTGACCAAAAGTTTGGATTAAAAAACATTTACATAGGGTAAATGTAAACTTGAGAAGATTGAAATGAAAAAGTTGCATAGAAGTCCAGATTCATTCAAACTTTTTCATTTCATACCACAATCAGTTCATAAACAGAGAAAAACATTCGAATTCTAATCTAAGAAAAAATTGGCTCAAATTACCTACAAGTACAAAAAACTTATCAGTAGCTGATACTAATAATGAAAATGATAAAGGACAAAGAAGAGAAGGAAGAGAAAGGGAATTAATAAGGGGGATGAAATTCCGGAGAATCCCGATACGTGGCAGCCCTGGCGGATTTGGGCGTCGTCTAGTATCGAGCGAAGACAGAGAGCGTGAGAGAGTAACTCAGGAAGCATGATGCCGGGGTACGCACTCTGAAAGCTGGTTGCTATGACAACCGACAGACTCGCGGGACTTTTCGCATTTCTCTATGAGAATGAAGCTGTCTCCTTTGAAATCGCCAACACACGACCAATGCTACCACTTTTTATCACTAATGATTAATATTCTATTAGTAAAGTGATGGAACACGATGAATCTACACGTTCCAAGAATTCCTTTTCAACCTGTTCGCTTTTTGAATATTTTTCCTAATTACGTCAAATTCAATTGATAGATGAATGTGAAATCTCTCATTGCATTAGTGAAAATTCATGAAAGGGGCTTTTTTATGTCAACCAAAGTATTTACGAAGAAAGTATTAAGGTATTTTTTTGTACACTTGCTCGACTCTGAGATATTGAATGATTATTCTCGATATAATTTTGAGACGAATGAAGAATCTCAATGATGTAAGCGATTGAATGTGCAATACTCTTTCAATATCTCTAGAAGTATCAAGCTTACAGAAATTTGCCGAGGGACGTTTGTAATCGGACTTTTATCATTTAAAATTATTTATAAAAAGGCAGTTAAAGTCTATTTCCTCTAAACCGGTTCGATTTTGGATTATTCACAAATTATTTCTGCTCGTAACTCTTCAAATCGTTTTATCATTACACTCTTGATTTCTTTAGGAGAATAAGAAACATAGAATTAACTTTATCGACAAAGGTTGGTTGAACCGCAGACAAAGATCTCCGATAATTTTTGCTCCTGGAAGATTGCCAGGTTCCTGGTACAAGCCAATCGACATCTAAGGGTAAATAGATAAAAAGAAAAGAAAGAAGTAAAGCAACGAGTGGAAACTCGATACGGGTGAGTGTACTGAGAGGCTCTCCAGAGCATTGGGGTTAGACCACTGGATGGAATATTAACACGGTGAATAAACGAAGCCCCCATTGCAGATAATTTGGAGGATTCAGTAGAAAACTTCTTGAGGCCAATAGCTCTCAATATTTTTCATTTTTCTGTCCCACTTATTGTAGTTTTTTTCACCAACTATTTTTTTCCTTCCTGGATTTATATGGTACCGGATTTTTTTTAATGGGCTTTCTCTATTCTCTGTAATACCTCCATTGGTATAATCCGTTCTCTGATGGTGAAAGCTCACTGACCGAAAAACGGTCTCTCGCTTTGTTCGAGTGTATCCTACTGAATTATTCTTCCTATTTCCATATTGTTGCACCCACCATTACGGCGATAGAAAAAAGCTCTTAAAACATTGAGGAAGAGGTAAAATATTTCATTCCCTCCCTTCATACAAGTGAGCACAAGTTTTTACTCTCCTCATTTACGGAGTCCTCACAAAAAAGAAAAGCGATATTTCTTCAAGAAAAAAATGCCAATTTCTTGGGGTACTCAATGGAATTATTCTCGCAACACTTTGAGCAAACTTTATTACTATTGGTCATGATTATTTCCATCCGCGAGGGGAATTCTCGAAATGTCTATTTCATTACAAAGCTCTAAACTACTGCCGGTAAAAATCTCTTACAGATTATTTTCACGATAATACCAGCTGAAGACGGTGAAGAAAATATAGGAGAAACGCACATGGATTTAATGCTGCCATCGGTGGCGATTCCCGGAGTTACAGTTGGCAATAACAGTGAACACTTCTCTGCGAGATTAAATATAATCATTGGGGTGGCACTAAATCGGTATCATAAATTGTTGCACAAGATGACTTATTGCGATATATTTTGGATTTCAAGGTAGTCCCGAGAGTTTAATTAATTACGTATTTTCAATATTCAGGTACATGCTGTTCCTACGTTGTTGAAGGGTGGTCGAAAGCATATACTCTCTTCTATCATGTGAATGATTGTACAGTATACCAATTCATAAAAATTGAGGTTCCCAAAGGAATATTATCTTCTGAAGCTTAAGATAGAGCTCTCCATTCGTGTGATCATTTTTTCGATAAATCAAAGCACATTTCTCCTAATCATCAGCAATTCCCTTAGAAAGTATCATTCTTTTCTGTTTCATCTGTTTCATGGCCAAAATCTAAAATATTATCCTACGGAATATCTGGAGGGCTTTGTGTATTTTAAATTTTCTAACCAATTGTTTGACAATATTTATCAATATTTTCATACTTGAAGAGTAATTTTCACATTGGAGAAGGTAATTAGAACCTCGAAACTACTCTTATTTTGTGAAAAGAATTATATTATCGCTGAACACTGGCTCGGAAAATTTATAATTCACTCGGTTTTCGGTTACTTTTCAAGTGGAATAGATTTTTCTCAGTTTGAGCTTCGTTGCTGTTAAGAATCAGAGCTCCAGAAGAGGTTCCGACGATAAATTCCTTGCTCCTGGAATTCCAATGTTATTTTTCTCATTAATTTGCTCAGGATATCCAGAATCTATGAAGATTTATTTTCAATTTTCTTCTATTAAAATAACTACTAACATTATCACAGATTCCAATATATTGAAAAAAAAAACATTGTGATTTTTTTTTTTTTTTCAAATTTTCATTTTGTTGTTTGGTTTTTTATTCTACATTTTCAAATTTACGAAAGAGGTTATCACGAAAATTCATTTATTCTCATTGGATTTCAAGAGATTTCCATGAAAACCAACTAATGAAAAATAACTCATCTTGTCTCTCTCCTCCTCAAGTCTCCACAAATAGAAAAAAATGATCTGGAATTTCTTCGAAGGTCATTATTGAACATTTAATGTCACTCATTATATTGAAAAAACCCTGATTTTGTTACTTGTAAAACAATATTTCCAAGGCTGATCCTCACACGCGCGAACAAACTTTCTGGAACTGACGTAATCGAAAGTTTGTTACACGATCCTCATCTCAAATTACATTTTGTATTTGTTTTCTGTGTTGCTTTTAATTTGATACACGTTAGTTCACATATAGATTTTTTATCGCCATTTATTCTTCTCTCTCAATTTTATTGAAATAAGCAGTGGAGCAGAGACAACAATTGCGTCGCCGGCATTCTGATCGCGGAGAGCACGCGCCGGGGGTAACCAATACGAAGGCGTAATATAGCATCGTATTCTCGCCGGTATCCAAGAATAGATACGTGGTTTTTGCGGCAATCATTTTTTTTTTATCATCTCTGACTCTCTCCCTCTCGCTTTTTCTTCTACACTTATTTTCGAATCGACTGGTCATAAAAAAAAGGCCTCAAAAACTAGAATCGAAAAGTTTTCCTTTATAAATTTGACGGGTTTTACTCAGCTAGAAATAGGGCCAATTATGCATTTTACCACCTACATGTCTGCTTGTTCTGCTGCTTTTTGTTTCGCTCGCGACCGTATCTCCTTGTTCACTTCTACGCCGTGGGACGATCCTGGGGGGACAGTCTATATAAACTACACTCGACGCCTCAGCAACTTCGAGTCATCGAGTAACTCTCAAAGTTAGTGCTTGTACCCCAGAAAGTGAATATTATCCTGGATTATTCAATCAATAAATTAATTGAAAAAACTTCAAGATTTTTTAAATCAACAAGGATGGAAACAGTGGTGAAGGTAGGACGAACGGTTTCCAGTGGTGCTTACCGAGCGGCCGGTTATTTTGTTAACGGTGCAAGACGTTTATTAGCCGCGATACCCTTCCTAGGTTTTTACGCGGACGAATCAATTGACGAAACTACTGAGAATTCAGTTATCATGGTATGAGAATATGAAATGCACAATCTCCGCATGTTCTCGTTTCTAATTGTTTTCTCATTTTTACTGACCTAATTTTTTTTCTTTTGAATTTTGAACACTTAGTCGAGTGATAAAGCGAGATGGGTCAATGGAAGTTGCCAGTTTTCCATGGAATATCTCAAAATGTATTGGAAATAGTGAAATTTTGAAAAAGATATTTCACTTAATTCCGATTTTATCCTACTGAAGAATTCTCTAAGGAGAACTTTTCATCCTTCTTTTATTCCACAGTATTCCTAGAAAACTGATCGCAATGTCGAAATGACTTCTCTCATATATTTACAAAATGTGTGTGAATTATCACATATAATTGAGGGCTCAATTTTAACATCTGGGTTATACTTTTTTTCTTAAGTTTTTGTATCCTATCCCAACTCATCTGATACTGATCAACCTTAAACGTAGACTGAAGCCTGGTTTGTGTTTTGTTCTGACCCTTTCGCTAATTATACTAATTACATAATTGATCCATGAGATTTCCACGGTACAGTGAATAATTTTTTTTGTTGAATTAAAAAAAACTATTGTACCTCTAGTAACCCTAAAAAATGCATTCAGTAAATTAATTTTTTTTTTTTGAGCAACCTTCATGATCTCATGAATTATGACGCCAGGCACTCATCTTCCGGTATCGCTTCAATGCGCGACGTGATCAAAATAGCTATATCCTATATTTAAACAATCAATGCATTTTTGTTTACTAGAATTCATGTAGCAAAGAAAACGTCAATATTCTTCCGAAAATATTTGCAGCTACGATCCAACAGAGAGTGGACTGTGGTCTCTCCATCGGTGACACGCTCGCACACATTTAATCACGGCATCATGCACCGATCAATTTAAAAATTCTCGTATCAGTCTTGAAAACTCATTAGGGCTATTTAAGCCGGATGGCAAACTGAAATAGGTTTATTGCCGTTTGGCGATCAAGGAAGAAGAGAAAACATCCGGAAGTTATTGCAAAGAAAAGGAAATCATGAACAGGGGAGACACTTCTGTTAGATTAGAAATTTAACCGAGTCGCGTATCGTGGTAAGACAGAATGATAAAAGGAGGGAAGGAGCAGGAAAAACAATGTAATTGAATAAAGAACGATTTATAAAGGGAATTTTGGTTCGAGGCCAACGTCGCAGTTTATTCCCAACTGACATATACTCCAAGACGGATAATTGATTCCAACTTTGTTCATAACTTTGTTCATTATACACTAAGAGAGCCATGGAAATAACTACTGAAAAAAGATACAATACGATCCATTTTACGATAACAGCTGCTAAGATACAGTAAAAAAGAGGTAATTAACGATCAAAATCATAGGCACATATCTCAACAGTGAAAGTTTGGGTAATGTGGATTTTATTAAAAGATTTTTCAGTATGCATTCCCATCACTCTTCAATGAAATTGTGGAAGGAGATAAATGAATGAATTGCATTGATTCTCGCAAGAAGATGCAGTGGACAAATAAATAGAATGGTTCCATGTAATCCCTTTACGATTATTATTCTTTTCGAAATATCTTTAAATCAAAGGGAGATAGAAGACTTTTTGTTACATTTTTTTCGCTAGCTAGAATATTTCTCAACAAGAAAGGTCTTTATAAACATTTCTCTATCTTCCTCACATTCTGAGATATTTCATGAAAATTTTCCTGATGATAATTAAAATCCGTCGAGTGTAGAAAACAGTTGAAGGCAAATGATTCCCCACAAACTAATCTCTGAAGAGTTGAATAATTAACAATTAATTTGATGATTTATAGGGCGGAGAGGAAACTGAGATTGTTGAAGAAACGAGCCCAGCTGAGGAGAAATCAGCCGTTGCAAGCCCAATAGCGGCTGAACCACCAATAACTGAAGCAAAGGAAGCTGATATACCAATTGAGGAAACAAAAATTGAGCCAACCATCACAACTCCTGCCCCAACTCCTCTTCCCGATGTTAACAAAGAGGATGATAAAATCATTAAAAATATTGAGGTCAGTCATGTCGAGGCTGAAATTGTAGAAACAATGGTAGAAGTTACAACAAATACCCAGCCAATTGTAACAACGTCTATCATTGAGATGAAAACCAGTGAGGACTTCCCATCCCAATTTCCATCAAGTCCACCCCCAACACCCATTGATCCATCACCCATACAGCAGGCTGCTGCTAATGCTAATGAGCTTGCTGAAGCACTCAAATTACCAGCTGAAAATGAAACGAACAATTGTATGAATAAACTAGATTCACAAGTTGTTGCAGAAATCGATAAAGCAAGTGATAATGAAGCAGTAGAGCTTGTTGTTAGTTCTGAAGAGGGTCCAGTACCAGTATCAAATGACATGCCAATTGAAGTACAGAAAGAAATAGTTGAAGTGCCAGAAGAATCAAAATCCATTGAGGAAATATCAGAAGAATCCGAAAAAGTTGATGACAGAATTGTTGGAGAAATTGTCATTGAACAGATTGATAAAATTGATGACAGTGTGGTAGTTGAAGAGGTCGAAAAAATTGAAGAACTATATGAAGACATTCCAGCACCACCATCACAAGTTGAGTTTGCTGCCAATGTGGACCAAGATAATCATGATATCATAGTAGAGGAAATACCTCCGCCATTGCCAGAATCACCCATTCCACTACCAAAAGCATCTACTGATCTTCTGAATTTCATGTCATCGCAAATATCCGATAATCCACCACTTTCTGAAATTATTGACTGTGTAGCATCAGCCCATGAGACTATTGAAGAAGGAAATGCTCTGGCGTTACCTACCCAAGAAAATGATGGAAGAATGCAATTACCTGAACTACATGGACCAGCTGATTTTAGTAAAACTGAAAACCTCCTGACACCACCGCGCAGTCCCTCTCCAATCCCTCCACAAAATGAGTCCTCACTATTAAAATTAAATGACAACGACAGCAATGAATTGAGAATTGATACAGTTACAAATAAACATACAAATAATTCAGAAATTAATCATGAAGAAAGAATAGCTGAATCAAACAACGTGGAAATCGTCAATCAGTTGCCATTAACTAACGACATCATGATGTACCAGGTGACTAATTAATCAAAAAAACAACACAATCCTGGCATGAGGAGCACTGAGTCGTTGTTTTTTTTTCTCAAAAAAAAAAAAAAAAAAAAAAAAAAAAACTATGAAAAATTAATAGAAAATATATAAAAATATTTTTTAAAATGGGGTCGAATTCTTCGTACTGTCTGTGATACAAAAAAATGCTGTCTCTGTTGGTGTAGTCTCGAATCAACATAAGTGAGGTCTCTTGCATTGATGATGGCCTTCCTTTCTCCACAAAAAAAAACATTCCAACCAATAAAAAAAACACCTGATTTCTGAAGAATGGATGCTGCTAGTGGGGTTCGGAAGATGTTTTATCTTTTACATATAATTATTTTTGGCTCAACACTCAAGCAAGTCGCCCTAATTTCAGGGCTTTCATCAACGAACCCCAGTGGACACGCCCATCTGCCTGCATCCTTGGATGACTCTTCCTCTCATTCATTCCTAAAAATTAACAAAACTCCTTTGAAAATTTTCCAAATGAATCAACCAGTGTTGTTAGCCTCTTGGTTTTTCCTTGATGAAATTATTAACATGATTTTTTTTTGTTCTCTAATTGTAGAAAAATGTTTTTTTTCCTTCTTTTAACTGGATTATATATGAAACTCACTGATAGACGTATACTATTGAGCTATTTTTTTGGATTTGACTGAAGTAGAGAACAGTAATATGGTTGATTACACATTCACGATATTTCACTAGATATTTCATGTTTTACTGAGTTTTTGCAGAATATTTTGGTATATAAATGAGATAGAGTAGTTTTAGTTATTACCTTTTTGGAGAGGACCATTGAAGCTCTAGATTCTGCAGCAATTGAGATGAATTATCTTTGTATTTTCATTTTGTCATGAGTTTTTATAGAATATGCCGTTGAATAACTGAGATAGAGAATTCTTTATTGGGAGAAATCCGATTTTCGAAGGAGACCTTTATATGAAATCGTGGGATCGTAGAATATTTTATGAAAATTGATGACAAAGATATTGATTGATATCCAAAAAAAGCATTCCTCAGATTGTAAAGCTATCTCCTAGCTTTTTATTGAAATATGCTGTAGAACAATCAGTATTGGTCGAAGACTTTTTAAATTATTGACAGAAATGAAAATATTAATCAACTCGTTCATCCAAATAACTCAATAACTCATGAAGCAGAATAGATTATATTATTAGAAAACCATTCAAATTCATTATGAACGAACTGAAAACTTCCATTAATGATGTGCCACTTACGGATTCAGATTTAGGTTGCATTGTCGCGATAATAATAATAATAATAATAATAATAATAATAATAATAATTGCATTTTGCGATTTTGTAAGCATGTGAAGAGTGCCTTGTTTCTGGGGATCATATGCTCTGTACATAATGATAAAATTATATAGAAATTAACATAAACGGCTGTTTGAAGATTAGCATGCTAGGAACAGCAAATTTTAGAAGAATAAATTTTTCATTATCTCATTATTTGTTTTTAAGACTGCTGTATTTATACATTGTTCTGATTTTCTTCAATTTATAGAGCATAACCGAGACAGAGACACCAGTTGAAAAAGTCAGCGAGGCAACGACTGAAAATGTTGAGGAAGCGCCCAAGAGCCCGGCACCAGTTGAGGCTCCCGCACCAGCAGCACCCGTTATCACTGAAGACGTCGCGTCAGTCACCAAAGTATGTCTCATGTTCAATATCATAGTTAATGTGAAGTGATGCATGATTAAATTCGTGATGAAGCAGTGGAATTAACGAAAATAGTCAAATTGTTATCAGTTTGCGGGAAATTTTGGCAATCGCCTTATTTGCAACTCATTTTCTTACTAGATTATTATTCTTTTTTTATTCCCATAGACTTTCTACTGTTTTGAGATATTTTGTTCTTCACTCTTATCTCTCAAATATTCCAGAATCGATACACTCTTTTGAGAGAGATAAATATTACTACAGAATTATTCTACTTTAACTCATTTTGCGCGATATTTACTGACAATAGACTGCAATGAAATCAATTGCATAAATCTATAATAAATAATTTTCTAAATGATATAATGATGATCGCCAAATGGCCAGTGATTCGCCGAGCGATCATTGGTTCTTGAGATTGAATTAGTCTATGAAGACTACAGAGCGAGGGGCCATCTGATAAATATGAATATAATTTTAAAAAAACAATGCAATTAAAAATCATCTCCACTTTGGAAATTATTAATCAACTATCATGGATTTCTTTATAGGCCATTGAAGAAATCGATATCAATGAGAAGGCAATTGCAGCGGCAGTTAATGAGAACATTGAGAGCATTAACACGAATGTAAGTATTACGGGACAATGAATCCACAAAACAATTGTTTTTAATTTGAAAAGTTCGTAGAGTTCATTATTGCAAAAACCAAAACTGTCTTAGCGTATTTTTCCTCCAAATAAATCATATATAAATTTCTAAAAAAAAATTATCTCCATTTTTACAGGAAATTATTGCCGATATGAATCACCAAAACAATCTGAGCGAATAAAGCGCCACTAAATGGATTTGTATTTTCAGAAAAAGAAACTTTTTTTTCTCGTTAAACCAAAAAAAAAGAAAAAAAAAGTATATTATATAGATATGTATATTTGGACCATTCCTGCAAACTTGAAAATGTTCTTTCGTTAATGAGCAGCAACAACAAAAGCAATATATATATATATATGTATATAGATATCTATATATGTATATATATATTCAATGAAAGAGGCAAACAAATATGAACACTCAAACAGAAACGTCAACAGATGTTGCCAGACAACATCGCATGAGGGCATATGATTTACTCATTTAAAAATAATAATGAATAATCTGTTTATTTTATTTTTTATCATTCATTCATAATTAGGCCTATTGATTGTACAATTTATAGAAAAAGGCAGGGGTGGTGAAAAGATTTTTTTTTTTTTGGAAATTATCGAGTTAATAACATAAAATCATTAAAACGAACTGTGTCAACAATTTGAGAGATGAAAAAAAAACAATTGAATGATGATAGTCAACAAAAAGAACGCAGGGAAATTGAAAAATCGATGAGCCAGAAACCTAAAAAAAATGAAATTATAACTGACATCAAATGAGGCCGCAGGTTAATTATCCTGTTTTTAAACAAAAGCGAAGAAAAAAATATGTAGAAATTTTAAAAGTGTCATTAATTGTTATTAAGATAATTCTAATGGGAAATGAAAACTATTAATGTAGGAATATGATCAGGTGAGCGGCAGAGAACTGGATTCGTAGGCAAACGAGATTCAATTGAAGATTTTGTGAGTGTGTTGATTGACAGAGTCGTCATATTTAACAAATTAAATACTCATGAAAGAATAAAAGGAATGAGGGTGTATACGAAGATTCTACACCCTTTTTAACTTGTGTTTAAGAAAAAGACATAAATGATTGAAATTATCTGAGTAAGGGGCGTGAATGGATTCTTCTGTGAGGAGAGATGAGTGCATGCGTGTGAAAATACAGGTGAGATAGAGGGTTATTGAAGCTGGTCGAAAGGAAGCAAAATCTTCGAGCATGAGAATTTAGTAGTAAACTGGGAGACGTTAATCCCTTTTCGATGTCGGCTACTTTGTGAATTTCGAAATCTGTAGGAGATGGTGAGATTTTCATGATTGCCTCTTTTGTAAGAAGACAAATCACAGTTATAAAAAAGGTTATTCGAACATTTTCAATCTCTCCCATCGACTTAGAGATACTTCATGAAAGCTGACTATCAGTTTAAAATTAACTTATCTGTTTTCTACCCATTTTTATTCTTAAAATGATATTGGAGCGGCGACGTGACACACTAACAATTTATTTCATAACTTCGTGCTCGTGAAAATCAATGAACATCGCTCGAATTATATACTTTTGTTTTAGTTTTTCCGCAATTTATTTCTCCTTTTTTTCTGTTTTTACATTTTTAAATTTTCTGGTATTTCTTTACTTTTTGTTATCAAACGAGAAGATGCACACTTCCACAATGCGACGCACATCGATCAACAAAAAGCAAAATAAAATTTATGGGAGATTTGAAACATAAAAATACAGTAAGTCAAGCAACATAAGTGATATATAATCTAGACGTAGAAAACGAAAAAAACTCGTATGTGTAAATTCGACATTTGTTCGGAAGACTACTCCATTATCAGACATTTCGTAACAACGCCTAACGTAATTTTATAATAATCACTTTGAAGAAGGGAAAAACGATTTAAAAAAAGAAAATACAAAAAAAAATATCGCCTAACTGATGAAGACTATAAAGTAACGAGACCCGCACAATATTTACCAATCCCCCCCCCAAACATACAAACTTTTTCAAGTTTTTACTACAATGTTTCTACGTTTATACGAATCTCCGAAAATAATAAAAAAAAAGATGAAAAAATGAAAATTAATCAACGATTGCCTACAATTAAACGAATTTTGTTCATAAGGGCCATAGTATAGAATTCGCAAATATGTATATGCCTCTGGATCGAAAATATTCCTAAGTGTAAGAAAAGAGAGGAAGAAACAACAGAATCTCCTCTCTTTTTTTTTTTAATTATCAAAATATCGATCACTTTGATGAAACTTGGCATGGGTTTGACGAATTTGATTTGAAGATACAAAATAAATTAACTTGGAAAAAATAGGAACGAAGGAAGGACATTGGAAGATTGTATAATAAAACCTTTAAACGTATGGAGTTTAATTAAATATTGTCCGTAATGATAATCACAACGAAATAAGGACGAACGATAATTTTTTTTTCGTTGTTATCTTCAATAATGTAACAACGAGGTCGATTTTTCTTACTAAAAAAGTAGAAGCAAATGGACCCGGCCGATTTATGTACCATCGCCAATTATCAGTCGTCACTCTGAGATGTTTCCCATTTTGTCGATTTCTCTCTGAATGGTCATTAATAAATAATATTTCACAAGGAACGTTTTTTCATCCTTTATTTCTTCATATTTTATGGTTCTCATTCACTTATTTATAAATTGGAGACATCTCGGAAGTGGAAGTACCAGTCTTCAGTATCTTCGATCAGCAGTTATGATAGTAACTATTCTACATTTATCTATATCCTATAATAAACTGTGAAACAAGTGTACAATGTCGTCTTTATTTATTATTATTTAATCCCCAAAGGAAACTGACATATTTGCTTTTTTACAAATGAATTCGTCCTTTTTTCCTGTTAAAATTTGATTAAATAATACAGATATTTCCGCTAGTAGTTATTTATAACTTTTTCAGTAGTGCAGGCAGGATGAGTTGCTTCCAACTTTTTCATCAGGTCCCTAACTACTTCCTGGACGAAATATGTCGAAAAAAGTAGTTGAGATGGAAGGGAAGTACTGTCAAAACTTGAATTTTATTTTAAAATGAAAATCGGTTGAAAGCGGAATATTTCAAATGACCGAGGAAATCCGTTGGTTCCTCAATTTCCATTTGCACTACAATGATTAGAGTTGAAAATTTTTTCGAAAAGAGAAAGAAAAAGCCAATTATATGCTGAATTATCTCATATCCTGTCTACTACACCCTTTTTTTCTTCCTAATTGACACAGAGAATAGATATTACAATACAAGCGCAAAAAATGTTTCATAAACCTCTCTTGTATCTTATGTTTTCATACGTATGAAGTTACATGAATTTCTTTATCAATTTTTTTTCAAATATTCTATAAAAATTGAACCATTTTGTTAGAATATTCCCATTTTTTACTTCTTCTTACAAATTATTGGAATTTACTCCAAAAATTAGAAAAAAATAATTGAAGATATTGTGAGATTTTTATCAATGCAAAATTGCCTGGTTTTGAGGAAAAACTTCTTCATTCTCCGAACATCAAAGTCGATTATTTCTCACAAATATTTCTATTCTTCTGCAGACTCTAGAGCTTTAATAAATGCATCTAATTTTCCACGATTCATTTCAATATCCACAATCCTTTCATTGTCTTTGTCTTTTATCCTAAAGTCCAGTTGCAGAAGAGGTTCTTTTAATGATGCTACTTTGCTGGAGCCCATCACCACCTGAAAATTCATAGTTAATGAATTGGGAAGTCGAAGCTAATGTCTATCGTATTCTTATGGAATGGTAAGCTAACTTCATATGCAATTGTTTTGCAATTTTTTCGAAAACCATGGAGTTTTGATACACCTATTGGAATTTGATACATCTATCCCTTCTCCAAAAGTTTTCAAAATAATATGCCTTAATTTTTTTGAGTACTTCTTTTACTATCTCAGTACTTAATGAGGAATTAATTCAGGAATAAATATCAGTCAGTTACTTTCAATCTCCAATCGAAATCGATCATAGTCGGTACTCGTTTCTGTGAATAATCCATGGCCAGCGCCTGAGCTAACTGTTCCTTACGTACTTTCAAGCAATCTAAAATAATATTCTGTGCTCTCTCAGGGATTTCGAAAAATTCCTGAGGCATCTGGAAAAATAAAGAGGATCCATTAATTCATTTCCTTCACCTAAACTGCAAGACGAGGGAAGACTCGAAATCAATTCAATGATAGTCTAAGATTCCGATTGAGGTGGACCTTCTGTCTGCCACATCTGTCTATCGCATGGAACGTATTTACCATCCATAGTATGTAAACAAACAGGTCATGGATGGATTGCCGCCGAATTTGATTGGGATGAAACTCTGTTTCATTGAAAATAATTCAATTAATGCCTTCTGCAATTCCTACACTTATCCATTTCACCGAAAAAGTAACTACCAATCAAGAGTACTTAGCATAAGGATCAAACAAAAGTTTGATTACATATCTTTATCGTTCCCTATCCTTTCGCTTGCCAGATATGAGGAGGTGAATTGATACTATAAATTCCCACTCGTTTGTCATCTTATTGAAATATGTACCAAAATGATAATAATTTCATGACAAACATGTTGATATGAGGTTGTTTCTAGGGAATCGCTTAATACTTATAGTTGTCAGGCTTTAAATTTCAAATATCGAAGCAAGTGAGCAAGAGAGGTGTTCATGACCGTCTAAAAGAATAATCGGGAGGAGACGCGCGCGTCTTTTTAAAAAATTTAGGATTTCACTATGGGACGAATAGATATTGAGCTTCCAAAATTTATCAATGTTATGGAAACAGCTATCAAATAAATGAAAGAATGAGATATTTTACGGAACTATGGAAAATTAATAGCAGATTATTTTTCTAAAACAAAATCAATGAAAAGAATGACTTCCATCCGGTCAACAGATTGGTGGAGGTCAACCATAATCGGATCTTGTACTATAAGGTGGTACAATGGAATAATGCCATTTACTTTTTGCAATTCCATTTTTTATGGAATATCCGAATATCAGAATCTGAAAGCGATAGGAAAACCAGGTGATCTGGTCTGTTGAGAAATTTTGTTACTACGAAAAAGATGGTTACATGAAATATTGTACATTCTACAAATTTCTTGGCATGCTTGAATAATAAATGTTTTATCATGTTCTATTCCCGTATCATTCTTCTGGAATATTATGACATCTAAGTGAGGCTAAAATTCAATATTTTTTCGAGAAAATATCAATCCCCGTCGATTGGAAAAAAAATGATGGCAGGCATGAATAAAATGAAAATATTATACAATTTTTCATTGATGGAATATCTTGGAATCTGCATCAAATAGAAGGCTTTACGGTTTTCTTATAGTTCCAATTATTCTCCACAAGGAAAGTTTTCCCGAAAATCATTTTTACTTCCCACATATCAAGCGATCAAACGACAGCGATTGAAATCGACTTAATTTATACTCTATTGATTTACGGATAGTCTTCAGTGTTACAAATTTTATGAATGGAAAAATTCTTTACTTTTCTCTCATCAAATTTTAAAACTCCTGGTGTTCTTAATAATGATGATAATATTCTGTGTGTGTGATTATAGTCCTCCTCCGCCCAGCCGATCTTCTTGAATTGTTGATAAGAAGGTCCTGCGTATCCGCAAATTTCATTCATACATGAATGTACAAACTGTCAAAGAAAAATAAAAGGAAATAACATTAAACAAATTGATAACAAAAATCCCACATAAAAATATCGACATACCTGCCTTATTAATGTATTATTTGTCTCCTCGCTGAGACAATAATTCAACTTTTGTGTTTCCATTGAGTAACCTTTATTTAATACTCTCGACAACAACACCTCTGCCGGGAGTGTGTGCAGTTCTTATGAGAATATTCAGACGAGCGACATATACTTAGCAGACAATTGAAGTATTTTATAAAATAATTATATTGTATAATTTGGAAATCATTTGGACAATTTTGGAAAGTGGTATTTATGATTTGGGAAATAACTCCTGATTAATAATTAACGATAATTCATTGAGCGTATAGCCAGCAAATATAGCAATTTTTTATTTTTTTTCATGCATATATCAGACATGATTTGGAAAATCATTTGATGTAGATTCTACTATTTGGAAAAGTATATCGATTATTTTATTAATCAATCAAAAACAGAAACTTAATTCGCTGGACGATACTACAGTATCGTCCGCATAATATATTATGCGGATACGCCCTAATTTTGTATGAAAATTGTCGATGAAAAAATACATTCCCACATCCTTTATAAATTTGAATGGTCATTTTTTCAAAAATCCTTTCTTGGTGGTTTTCATAATTATTTTCAATTTTTTCGAGGGTAGTGAAGGGTTTGCAATATTCTTCTCTCATTCTACACCCTGTCCTGCAACCTTTCGTACATTTTCAACACCTTTCCATTTTGCGTTGAATTTCTGAGGGAAAAAAGTAAATCACTGAAACTTCCAACGAAAATGTTCAAATTCTCAAAAGAATTATTATTATCAAGCGCAAAACGAGAATGAGTTGAAAATTCACGGCAATTTTTTCGAAAATTGAATAATTTGCGGTGAAAATTTCGAAGGTTTACTTGTTGTTTTATAGAAATTTAACGTAAAATGGGAAAGAGTTGGAACTCCATGTGAAGCTGCAAGGTAGAATGTAGAATGAGGAAGAAATATTACAAACCCTCTGCTAGCCTTGGGAATATGAAAAAAAATTATGAAAAGAAAAGATTTTTGAAAAAATGGCATTTTCACAAAATTTCATTTTTTATCATTTTTTCTCCACATTTTCAAGGGTAGCCGAGGGTTCGCAATATATTCTCCTTATTCTCCATCCTGTCCTGCACCTTGTCGTAAAGTCTCAATTCTTTTCCATTTTGCGCTGAATTTCTATGGAAGAAAAAGCAAGTCACCGGAATTTTGGCCGAAAATTTTTTAAATTTTGAAAAAAATATTCTTATCAAACGCAAAATGGGAAGTAGTTGGAAATTTACAAGAAATTGCAGGTAAAAGGAGGAAAAAATATTGCAAACTCTTCACCAGCCATGGAAAAATGAAAGAAAAAATGAAAACTGTGAAAAATGAATTTTTGAGAAAATGTCATTTAAAAAAAAAAAAAATCCTTCGCGGATTTCATAATTTTTGTTTTCATTTTTACAAGGCTTAGCGGAGGCATTGCAGTATGTTTCCTTCATTCTACACTCCTTTCTGCAACTTGTAGTAATTTACAGTGATTTACATTTTTTTCTACAGAAATTTATCACAAAATGGAAAGATGTTGAAAATTTATTACGAGTTACAGGACAGGGTGCACAATGAGAGAAAGATATTGCTAATTCTTCGCTACCCTTGGAAAAATTAATAATTATTATAAGAATTCTTCATATATGAAAATGGCCGCGGAAGGATTTTGAAAAAACTGAAATTTTCACAAAAGTCCTTTTTTCACAGCTTTTATGATTTTTCCCATTTTTCCAACAATTTCTAGAAATTACTATTTTTCTAAGTTTTTTTTTCATTTTTATTCCATTTGTTCAATAGATATTGCATGACATTATCGTCCTCCAGCGACTTGATTTTCTATTTTTGATCAATTAATAAAACAATAAATATAGTTTTCCAAATAGTTGCATCTACGTCAATTGATTTTCCAAATTATTTCTGACATATGCATGAAAAAAAAAAACTAAAAAATCGCTACATTTGCTAACTATACGCTCAATAGATTTTTGATTAATTATTAATATAATTACTTTATAAAATACTTCAATTGTCTGCTAAGTATATGTCGCTATTCAGACGATGTCTTTCGAGGGGGCACCACTCGGCGCACTGCTTGCGAGTGAGATACGTGAGAGAGTAAGGAGAGATTTGAATGTGGAAGATGGGAAGAAGTGCTGTATACCTCCATTACAAGGAATCTGAATCTTTATAAAACAAGAAGGAGAGGAAGCAATCTAAATCTAAGACACGGAGTGTATTACAATATTATAGTTTCATTTACTCAGACGAAACACGTCATCTTAGCTCTGCTGCTGTTGGTCCTCATCAAGAGGTTGGAGATGGGAGTAAAAACGTCCTGGGATGGTTCCCCCTGGGCCCTTCGTCTATCCTAGCGGACTTGAACCCCCTTTCCCAACCCGAAGTCAAGCTAGTTGACCAGTCTGATCTGATCGTCACCGGCAGGATCCCACGATCCTGTCATTGGGTAATTACTATGTTGAAATATTCCATTTTAAATTATTCATAAAACTATATTTCTTAGTTCGAATTATCTAATCTATCAATGGATTGAATTATTGAGAAGATTTTATGATTCAAACTTGGAATACTTTTCTATCAAAAATCCGTCATCGAATATGAGAAAATTTCGCAGTGACGTTTTTCTTTTTCATTTTCATCATATTATTTCTTCATTCAATAAAAAATTCTATAGTCGTTCAAATTCATACAGATAAATCGTGTACTTGGCCACATTTTTTTAACGAGAGTTTAAGTCCTATTCGTTCTTGAGCTTCGCTGATAAGATGGAGAGAATGTCCTCCATTCAAGTAACTGATTATATTATTTATCTCTTTATGAATTTCCCGATTGTAGATTTCGATGGTCACAATAGCATCCAAAATCAATATGAGTATATGAATTAGTATTATGGTTCTCTCATACAAATCTAGGAAAATTCCATTTAGTTTTTCACTAAATCGGCAAATATTTCTATAATGTGGATCATTTCGATCCTCTGGTTCATTTTTGTTTGAAATAAATGGCTCATGAGTAAATCAATGCGGTGAATCATATCTAGATAGAAAATTCAATTTATTGATGTTATTATTTCTTGCTTGATAGATATGCTGAAGAATTTCAAGTAACTTATAATAACTAATGACTTAAGAAAATATCGTCATAATGTGTAGTTTCCATTCTATTTCAATTTTCGTAAGATTCAGCACCTAGACGTGCCAATCTATCAGCTTCTTCATTTCCATGAATCCCACTGTGTCCTCTTACATGGTTCTACACAACAAAAGAATATTCTTTTAAATATAGCAGTCAAGATTAATTTAATATTTCAGAATGTACATAAGCTACAATAATTTTAATAATCTACTTTCCTCTATGAAGAAATGGGAGCAACGAAAGAGGTTATCAGATGAACATGAAGTTTACCTTTTGTATTAGAAACTAAAAAGGCATTCATTCGAGGTAGTTCACAATAAAGCATATGATGAAGATCTGAACGAAATTGCGAGATTATTGACTTCAAAGTTATGAACGATTACGACAAAAGACTGAATGTTGTCAACGGGACTGCTTCTCGATGTACACATATATGTATCTATGGCACATTCCACCAATTATGAGTCTACGCGTAATAACCGAATTTTTTATTTGTCTGCCTTCTGCACAACATCATAGGAGTGGCGAGGGAAGTATCTCTCAAAAATTTCAATCACCCAGCTCTATTAGAAACAGATATACGCGATGTCAAAGTTTCTTTGTTTCCACTTTTTTAACGAATCAATGCTTTTTACCGCTTATACTTTAGTGTTCGGAAAAATTTGCAGCCCGGTGTTTTTTGTGTGAAACAGAATTTTCAGAAAAGGAAATCATAATTGCTCTATCAACGAATTTTGGGTAAATATGTATATTAACATACCCATGCCATATCTCACGGCAAAAGGGGTGTTTTTGGCCAATATGGTTGCGTTCATTATTCACCTATAGCGTTAGACACGACTTTTTTCATGTATATCGTAAGGCATTTGATGATACTAGTGAGGGAGGGTGTTTCTAGATGCATGGAGTGTGCGAAAGGGTTCCCTTTCTCGAAATTGTGCCATAAACTCACTTCCACTTCAAGTGGTGTTACAACTCACTCTCTTCATAATACTTTTTCGTAATGCTTAATGCTAGATTCATTATTCTCAAATATTAACTCACAAATTCAACGTCCAACGGCGCTAAAGCATCTTCCATCTCCATTAATTCCTTTTTATTGATCACAGGTTGATTTGAAGAAGTTTTCCAATTTCTTCGCTTCCAACCAGGCATCCACTTTGTCATGCAATTGATCAAAAATTGAGAATCAGTGTGAATTCTTATTTTCGTCATGCCATGCTTTTTTGCTAACTTAGCAGCCTCTGTAACTGCTTGAATCTCGGCATTGTTATTGGTTGGACGACCTATCACTGGCTTAGCAATATTCCTTCAATGAAAAATGGAAAGAAAAATTTATTCAAGATAGGTTAAGATCAGACGTGGACAGACTTCTACTTGTACTAGTAAGAGCACATCTCAGCATCCTCAAAGTCTCACCTCCCCGTAGAAAATTTACGCTATTATTTCTAAACTGAAATCTCGCTCTGCGCTAAGCATATTCTATCCGTACAGAAGTCATTAAACATCTCCCAAAAGAGAAACCGTTGTTTTTCTGACTTGTATCATAAACTCTTGTCTCATTCTCCAGTATTCTGCGAACTGCAATCGAAGAAGGATTTGACGTGAGGCCTTTCAGGCTTTCTCACTTAGTTTCAGAGCTGTGTATTTGACTTTTGCACACCATTTTTTATCATTCAAAAATCATACTTAATGATACACTTGCCAATGCAGTTGAAACTTGCAATTCACTACGAAGCATTCATACGTCGTGGTGAATCACAAGTGAACGGTGCTCCATGGGATTCAGCACGAGTAAAAGTATGCCCAAAATTGTTTTGAAGTTCAGTGTATTAAAATTGTCACTCACAGAACATGATTTTCTCCAAAAAAAACTCCATAACCTGCCTTGGCCCCTCGATGTCCATTATTAGAACATGCTCCATCTGTGAAAATATCTACTCTATCCTCATTCTTCCCATTCGTTTCAGTCTTCTGCTTCATTAAACGTGTGAACTCATCAATATCAGGAGCTTCTCCGAAATTCTCATTCGTTGCATTTCTCTTCGGAGAACTCTCCGGATATGGTTGAAATCTGAATGTACAAGACAAAAAAAATCAGCCATTATTTCAATTAAGGTTCACAGCCAATTCCTCCGGACAATAGGCTACTTGGACACTAAAAATATTCTGTCGGCAAAAAAGAATGGTGAAAGAAGTTTTCTGGGAGAAATTATTATTTAACATAATGATTTGGAAATCAGTTTTTTCGGTAAAGGCCATAAACTGTTCAGGTCTTTGATCGTTACGCACAGAGCAAGATTCTCTTTTATAACTAGGGAGGGAAGAACTAACTTGTCTCCCTCCCTTCGCTCGGTTAGATTAATATACTATTGCATCAATTTTTTTCCCCGGAACATTCTTTTGCCAGAGTTTTCTTTGAGAATTATTATGCAGACACCGCACTAGAAACTGGAATCATGATTGACTCTGACGAATTTTCAGGAACAATTCAATTTTTTTCCTCCGACCATTTTTAAGGTATTGGAAGTATTGCTTCATGAGCTTACCTCGAAGCTATCTTGCCGGAACTTCTTCCTTTTCTGCCAAAATTAGAAGATTGATTGCCACCTTTTCCAATAAAAACGTCAGCCTCTGTTTTTGATCCAAATTTCTTGAAAACCGCTCCCGGAAATTTGTGTATCTGTTCTTTACACTCATCCCTAAATGAATAGAGATTTCTTTATCATTATTTCATCCATAATGAAAGAAAAAAATTGTTCTGCAGAGTAGAAGCAGAATGAGACGTGTAATCTCTCATTGAACTAAGTTTTCCAATGGGAGAAGATGGTGCAAAACGGACCATTCTCAAAGTTTTCGAACAGGATATTCTTGAACAATACTAATAACAGAGAAGGAGAATTTCCTAATGTAAATCGAGTGAAGCAATAAAATTTTCCGAATTCTGGACGAAAAAACAAGTTTTCTATCTTTCAAAATTCTACCAAAATTGAAGATTTTGCAAGTATTTTATCAACTGAATTTTCCCAAGCGAATTCAAATTCGGAGTACAAAAAAAATATTATTAACGATACTTTTATGGAACTTATTGTTTTTTGAAAAAATTCCTAGAATAATTGTCAACATTGTTCAGAACTTACCAAGACCGGTAGATTCCAGGATTACGTCCTTTAGCAACAGCATAATAACTCATTGCAAATAATTTGATGGGCGAATGATGATACAATTGAACAATCAATTTATTCATTCAGTAAAAGTAAAACCTTCCTTTCTTAATATTCTGCAACTTTCTGAAACATGAGATCACCATAACACTTGTCAAATTATTTAACTCATTTTTGAGGTTAAAATAAACGAATTCTCATCACCATTCCGTGATGTCCCCACTCTTGTCATTCGTTCTCATGAAAAGAATACAGATCTCCCACCATTCTTCTCATATACAATCGTCCTGGCAGAAGACTAGGCTTCGGGTTTGTCTGACTCGGGTTTATTCGACCATGTGAATCTCGACTTCGCTACGGCTTCGGATGATCTCTCTTCGGTCAGTACGGTTGTTTACATGGAAACAAACGCCATGTTTGTTTATATGACAGAGATGAGGGCTTGACGAATTTCCTTTTCAGTTTTTTTCTTTTCTTTATTCTTTTATTTTCGTTGATTTTTCAAATCTATTTTATTGTTGCGTTCAACGTTTTAAGTGTCTGGAGCTTTTCAAATAATGACTAATCTAAAAACGAGGTATGTATTTGTATAAAATTACTGTTAATTGTCTGTAACCTAAAATATCTAATGTCCCCTTGTCTCAGATTTGAGAAGAGTAATAAAATTAATATTTAAAATATACAATCCTTCCGTGATTCTTTTGCTTTCGATCATTTATTTAGTTTATTTATGTGTTAATCAGCCATGTAAGAGAGACAGTGGAGCGTTTTGGTGACCAGGACGGGTACTTCGACGTTGTCGTGAAACCAATGTTCCAACAAGGCCACGAGGGTGAACTTCTGAGCTGGCTGAAAGAGACTTCTCTTATCAGATCTTCATTTTCTTGTCCTCAGAGTGATTGTCGGGGTCGTAATATGACTTGGACGGGAGCAAGAGTGCGTGACAGATACAGTTGGGTCTGTCCTGATTGTAGCAAGAAACAATTGATACGAGAGGGATCATTTTTCAATGGCATCAAGACTGATTTTAAGAGTTGTCTTATGACCATCCTTGCTTGGTGCCAGGAGTTTCCTTCGGACATAACCGCACAATATTTAGGTAGGAACTTGTTTCTAGCGTATCACAATAGAACAAGGGGGAAGTTAATTTTTTACAGACCAGGAATAAATAAAACTGATGCCTCATTGCTCTTTCCAGAAATCAAAGAACACATCGTCAAAAAGATTTATGAAAAATGTGGAAAGATTTGTGAATTCTATCTTGAAGCACATCCAGAAGAGTTCCAAATCGGTGGACCGGGTATCGTTCTTCTCGTTGATGAATTCCCTGGTGGTTATATGGTGTCAGAAAGTGCAGACTTAATGGTAACGAAAAAAAGGAACAATAACTCACATACGATACTCTGCATAGCTGAAGCAAATTGTATTCCTCCAAAGATGTGGCTCCACATGGTACAAACAATGCCACAACCAGTACCAAAGATGGAAAAAGGACAAATGGGCAATCAGAAATGTGGAATGGTTGAAGAAGCCATTACACAGATTAAAAAACAAGTTTTACCAGGAAGTTTTTTGGTAGCAAACAGTCGGGCTCGATGTTGCAATTATGAGTCGCTATATGAGCTCAAGCAATATGGGGTGTTCAGTGTTGAATCTCTACAGAAGTTCGATGATCCAGATAGCAAAAAATTACTTGGAAATCTAGGTGGACTTTTTTTTTCAACAGTTATAATGAAATTTGTAAGATGAGGTATTATATAGGATTTCGGTTCTCAATCAAGTAGAATCAGGGATTTTGATGTTATTTTCTGATTGATTATTGATAATTTTATGTAACTGCTTCATTTCATGCAGAAAAATAACATTTCGTAAAAATCATGCCTGAAGCTTCAGTTCATATCTTTTTGCACTTTTCTAATTGGATCTTTGTTACTTTCATCGAATACAACAGAATTAACAGAGAAATGCAAATAGATATTTCTCGACTATTTTATCAGGAAGTGATTTCTGCTGATAGTTCTTCATTTATACACAAGAAAATTCACATAAATTAAATATTTTTCTTGAATTCAAGATACCATGCCTCGGAAACTATAGTAACTACTCATTGGGTAAGGCCGATTATGAAAAATGTAAAGAAGGATAATTCTTATGATCCAATTAAAAAAGTCAAAGGTTCATTCTGAAATCCAAGTCCTATATAATATCTCAAGAAATGGAAAGAAATCTTTTGAACAACAAAGCCGCCTTCCAGGATCTTTTTTCATTTCATTCCATCTTTGAGATAATCTATATATATTCATTTATATTTTTTTTTGCTTCTCTTGTTTTTGATCACGATTGTTTTTTTTTATTCAGCGACAATTTGGCAGAACGGTGTTGATATTTGCGAAGAAATTCAAGAGTCGACACGGTCTATGGGTCAATCCATTATTTCTACTCACCTTTGGAAGCAGAGATTTGGTTACTCATCCTCCTCCTCATCAGCTTTTCAGTATATGCTCAATCACATAGCTGAGAATTATCGTTTCACATAAATCAATTTTTCTTATCCTTTTGATATTCCATTATATATTTGATTTAGAAGAAGAAATTCATCTATGGAGATGAGAAACGAACAAAAATGTTTTTTAACACTTGTTCAATTTGCAAAAGTATTCTCTTTAAGTTGCAAAGCAATATTCAGATTTTCTTGAGGATTATATTAAATATGTTAAGATTAGGTATGTCTTCCAAATGAAGTGCGAATGATCCTGCGACTAACCTTAAGTGCCTTACGATATTAGAATGAAAAAACGAATGGTTGACGTTGGAATGTAGAGTACGACGATAATCGCAATGGATTTTCATGATATTGTTGAACTATTTTTGATATTTTATATCGAGAGACTATTTATATAATTGAGTGCTTCTATTTAGTGAATAATTATCATCAGCTTAAAATGCACAAGTTATCATTTTTTTCATGAAAAAAAAAAAAACTTAATTTGGTTATATTATAATATAGTTTTTCTTCTATTTGAATAATTCAATAAATATGAAACTTAAATGATTTTTTTTTCTTTTTTTTCCAAACCTCCTCATTCTACATATATTTGTAAAATAATGTTCACATCTTTTCAAACAATTACTTTGATTGTTGTAACGCTAAAAAAATCTCAGAAACTATCGAAATTAGACGAATTTTACAAGTCACCTGCTTTGCAAATGAAAATCTTAATAAAAAATGTCCCCTGACATTTTCCTCTGATTCTTTTCAAATAACGGAATTTGATAAATTAAAACTTTTGACCGGAACCGGGTGAGAATTTCCCTAGAATAATTGTCCTCGATTGTCTTTCCTCTATTCTATTGAAATTAATTGATACAACATGCAAATATCACCCCTATCGGATAATTGTAATCAATTACTCAATTATTATGACCAAGCTATTTATCAAAAACTCAAACTGTGTACTTTCACATAGTGGAATAATAATTTTTCAGAAGGTTCTCACAAGAATTTTTCGATCTCAATTATTTGCTGCGATATCCTTCCGGAACGTGAATAGTGAAATCGACTCATTCGTTTTTTTCCAGATTTTTTAAGAAATGAATCAGAAACAAACCTCATTTGAAACCTTTATTGCGGCTCACATGCTGCTCCACAACAAGTCATACTGAAAAATTTTCTATCCTCTCTAATTTCCCAGATACTTCCTAAAGTGCGATCGGAGTCAATTCATCTCGTTGAAAGATCCACGGATCCAATCGGATCTGACTAGATTCAAATAGATCTGAACAGATCTCATTTGATCCGTGGAGATCCGACCAATTTTGAGATCTGACTGAATCTGAGAGTTTATCCGTTCCGATCTAATCCGGGATATAACGCCCCTGCTTGTTTTTATACTGAAATTAATTAAAGACCACTTAGCAGCCGTCAACAAATCCCAAAATAAAATAATATCAATTAGTGCGAAACAACCGAACCTTGATAAACGCAATTATATTCAATCAACAGACAACACCCTGATGTTTCACTTCATTCATCAGGATTCCAGAAATGAATGCATTAACTATCTCCTTAAGATGAATAACGAAGAATGCAATAAATTATGGAGGTACAATGAATTCAGGTACAATCTAGCTGAATTCAATTGAAGCAGAGATAACAAAAATAAACATTGGTGGCCTGTGCGAGCCATCGGGTTTCTCCTGTGCAAGCTTCTCAGCAGGTCATTCAGCAGTATGAGGATGTACCTAAGAGCAGAGAGGACATGGGCATGAGGAGCACGATCAAAAGTAGAATTCCTTCCAAAACGCAAAGATTGGTATTGGAGCACGATGCTCTGGCGAGCCGTCTCGTAGAGGATGTATGCGCAACGAATACTTGGTTACAATTATTCAATTGCGTTTCTTTTGTTATTAAAATTCATTACAATTACTCTGTTTACGTTATTTCGAAACCCTTTTACGTTCCTGACCAAAGATAAAGACTAACGTTCATTGATAGAACATTGAAAAAAAAAATGAAAACGAGGAACTTTTGTAATTTTTGTGGGAGACCTTATGATTTTTCTATGCAAAACTATGAAACAGTTCATGCGTAAAAAGTATCGTGAGCCTACTCGATTTTATGGTTCTCGAATGTGAATTTTTGTAGCGCTGACGTCAGTTTATACCATCTTAACACTTATTTTTCACTTTCCAAAATGTATACTTCACCCCTGTTAGATTGAATTCCCATATGCTTAGCATTAGAAACTTCAACAGCAGCAGATTGCAGAATATTAAGAAAATCTGTTGAAATTTGTAATATACCAAGACTAGGTTTTCATGTACAGTCCAAACGCCACACGATTATGATGTATACGACTTTTTCCGGGACTTTCTCGATAATTTCTCTCATTTTTTTCTCCCTGTAGAATTCCTTGAAATGAAGATAGTCGTAAACTTTTTATCCTTTGATTCAGGTGAATTTTATTTACTTCAGCTTTGAAACAGTGATTAATGTCATTATTTGGGAGCCGTAGAGTTTCCTCCAGCATACTCTCTCTTGGATTGAAGCGGACAAATGGCTTTGAAGAGTTGGTGAATGTCCTCTGGAGCCACTTGCATTGTTAACAGTTCATTGATAATCCTGAAAGTCCATATAATTTTTATTGAATCAGTTTATCTTTCCGGAATGAATTACTTCTGTTAGTACACAAGATCAAAATATTACCTAACAAGTGCGTTATAGTGTATAGTACGTATCTAAGGAGTAAAGAAGTCCACTGCAGGGAAAACTTGACGCCCGAGCGAAGCGAGGGTGCCAAATTTCGGCTGAAGTTGACTTCCTTCCATCCGTGATGCGTACAATATTTTTTGTACCCATAGACTAGTAAAGTGATCTTGAAAATTGCAATTTTTCCGAGAACCCTGGTTTCTATCTGATAAGTGTTTTTCGATGCGTGGAGAGAATTGAAAATTGGCATGAGGGGGTTCTAAAAAAAAATAAAAACAACTCCAAAAAACACATTTTCTCCCAAACTATGCCAGTTAGAGAAAACAATTTTAGGCAAAGGAGATATAAAAAAAAACGCTACAAATTCGATCTGAATCATTTTTCTCCAACTTGCAACCCGGAAAGAGATATTCGCGTTCGAAAATCCTCATGTAACCAACCGCGGTCGGGAAAATGCCAACCGCGAAGCTAGCCAAAAAAAAAATTTTTTTTTTTCATTTTCATAGTTTTGTTCCAGAGCCCCTATCACTAGTCAACGGGTGCAGAAAAAGAGCTAGCCTTCTAACTGAGCGGAGCGAGGAAGAGGAGTTACTTTCTTGCTTTTCTAGGTGCAAAAGAGTCTTTTCCGAAGGGTGCGGGAGTCGCAGAACGAGCCAAACAGAAGTTTTGCAATCACATGAGTCCGAAAATACTGTACCGTACATGTATGGTACAGTATTTTCTTGTACAACGTATGAAAAGTGCCACTGAGTCCATGGCATGTGACGAAAGAAATTAATTACAATTAGTAATCCTCTCTCCAGACAGTATATTCTTTTTTCATTAATCAAAGTAAAGGGAAATCAGGGTAATCGAAAACTGAAATTATAGGGTCCTTTCACACTTTTCCCTGTCCCATATTCTTCGACCATTACTCATGCATCAGGTTCACACAATTCCTCGAAATTCACTTAAATATATGCAAGAGCCTGCAGGCTGCAACTATAGCCATAGACAATATGTTGCTGTACATAATTTCCAGCAGTTGTATAATCTTATGTTCATAAAATCGTTGTATTCTTAAATCTTGCATCATGAAACCTTAAAGAAAAATCTAGATCTTTTCGATGATCCTATGAGACAGGATGTTCTCTAGTCTCTTAATTATTCGACTTCAATTTAAATTAGAAGAAAATCCTTTCACTCGATGGGTTCTGGGCCAAATTTTCCTGTTACATCTATAACAAAAAAGATAATGCGCATATACTGAGATGAGTCAATGAATATTAAAATCAACCCAATCAAATGTTGTGAGCTGGTACTTCTCATGAACGCAAAGTTTGATATTCAATCTGGACGAAATCGATTCAGTAGTTTCTGAGATAAAATATTTTCGCGAAAAATCACTTTCAGAAAAAAGGTTAGATCCCCGGAATTATCCCATCAATTTCATTCAAGTGTAGCTCCAAAAATTCATCCCAATGAGTTCAACATATACTGAGGATTTCTGATTTTTCTTAAGTCTTCTATAAAAGATTTCAAATAATTGATTTTTTCTGAAATTTTCACTTTTCTCCATTTTTCTCCTGAGGACACTGTTATCTTTCATTCTATCAGTAGAAAGTACGACTTGTCTAGAAATAAGAGACCGTGCATTGCTACATAGGATACGATAATCCTTTGATACTCCAGCGTCTCAGATTGATCTGACATCATCATTTGAGGATGATAATCAGATGAGGACGGCTTAAAGAGCACCAAACGAGCACTAGGAAACATTCTCATTTCATTCTCCTCGATGTATTCTAGGAAATAACTACATCGAGGAGAATGAAACGAGAATGAAAAATACATTGATTTCATAGGATACGAAATTCTCATATAACTCTCTAGATTCTCCCGGCTGAATGAATTTGGAGAATCAAACGAGCTCCAAATTTTCGACTCGGGACTCCGAAATGGAATATCTAGTGTATGATAAGCAGGTGAAAACTGGCTCTGGTTATTCTTCTTAGAGTTCAATCTGCTAATTGATCGGAAAGTCCTTCCGAATGGGTCCTTTCATTGGTTTGCATTTTTCAAATCGTTCTTTCTATTTCTCATTCTTGTTTTAATTGTATTAATTCATTCACTTATGTATTGATGTATTCTTGGTGACGAATCAATATAGTTCGTTTGATCTTTATTGCTTGTTTTAAACTGACACATTTATTTATGAATTATTTATTTTGATTTGAAGAAATTAATCAGAAGTTTGATTGAATAGTATTATAGATCAAACAACTTTCACCCCTTTTGAGTTGTTCAAGGGCAGATTACTCTGCTGCTATTCTTATGAGCACATGGACAAGGGTAATACTCCAAAATCAAAAAAATAACTCCAGAATTAATGACCAGAAAAATGGAAAGATGTTCATGCAATTAGATGATATATCAAATGTTATAGCTCAATCTGGACAAAATCAATTAAGAGCTCGATATTTAAAAAAAAATCAAAAAAGTGGAAATTTAGAAAATCGCTCATGTCTCAGAAGAATTTAAATCAAGTTTATCAAATAACAATATTAACCTATAGATTGGAAAGATCAATATGTGCACCGAATTTGAATGTCTATCATCCCGCTTGTTATCGAGGGCATAGCATTTTTCATAAAAATCAGGAAAATTGAAATAACCCTAGAATTAATTAATAACCAATAAGATAATTTAATAAAATAAAAAATGTAAAAAATTGCTCGAAAAAATTACAATCTATTCCATTCAATAACACTACGAACTTATAGATTCGAAAGATCAATATATGAGCCAAATTTGAACTTTCTATTTCATTACTTCACTTGTTATCGAGAAAATGATATTTTTCATAGAAACCCATCAAAATTATTCCAAAGTTAAAGACCGGAAAAATCTGAAAAATTCACGCAATTAGATAATGTGACGTCAAATGGTATAGCTTAATCTAGAGGAGAACGATTCAGAATTGTACAAGAAATGAATCAATTCAACAATCCAAAAAACCGATTATATCTCGAAAACTAGAGCGAAAACTGCAGCAATTTCACTCGAATGCAATACAAAACTGTTCGTTCATTAGAGAAACAAACTGACGAAATTCTAGGTCTTTAACTCTAATAGTTCTTAAGTTGTTGTGTGCGACAAAATCTGAGATAAAAATCACAAAAATTCAGATCATCTTCAAACGAAAAATCTGAGTAAAACTTAACTTCAGTCAAAGTGAGGCCGTAAATCAATTTATTGCGAAGAAAACTCGAAGAAACGATTTTTTGAAAACTCTATTTTCCGCAAGAAGTACTCAACCGATCTTCCTAAAATTTTACATAAGAAAGTAAGATACTGTTAATTTTAAAGATCGTCAAATCTATCCGGAACTTTGATGCCAATATTGTCAGAATAATGCATTAGAAAATAGTAATAAAAATTTACAACGATTTACCATCTAGATATTAAGATATTTGATCTCAATGTGGTGATGTTTCATAGGTTAAACTTTATATCTTATGGCGTTCGGGATGAATTTTGGAATTGAACATCTCCATTTCTAGATGGTGAATCATTCTGAAATTTCTCTACGACCTGAAAATTGTCTCAAACTTCTTCTTCATCTTATGCAATTAAGCTAGGAAATAAGTTTCACGTGGATATTCCTCAGCGGAGCTATAGGGGGCACTCCTAAGCGGAGCTATATGCAAAAACTAAGCGAGATAGCGATTCCACCCTAATCCTATTTTGTGGGAATTTCAAGAGCTGCAAAAAAGGATTCCCGCAAAATTGCTCCATCTTACTTAGTTTCAGAGACATTTCCCAAAAGCCAAAAAATCATTAAAAAGTGCCACCACGCGTGAACCTCCTTAATCAATTGTGCACTAAGTTTGAGTTCAAGCAGAGAAAATGAGAATCGAACACATGTAAATTCAAGATGAATTTACATCTGTAATTCTGTTCCCAACAGAATAACTTCTATAGGTGTTACATTTTAGGAGTGGATGATGAAGCACCGTAATATTTTGTGAGACGAGTTCAAGACGAGGAGAGAATACTGATTATGATCATGGTATTGTTACAATTTCAAAAAATCACATATTAATTTACAATATACTGCAAATCAATTTCCAAAGTGAGGTATGATTTTCCGGAATCTCTCAAGGAATGACCAGTGATTTTGAAGGAGAACTACTAACCTCAGATGCATTTGCTTGTAAGCACTATGATCAATCCGATAGAAATCTATAAAGCAGGTAATCATCCACTATGATTTGTCAACATTATTGATTAGAGTCCGACTCAACCGAAGCTTGTAATTCATCCCCGGAAACATATCTCTGAGTATAGTGATGTTAAGAAAAATGTGCAAGCAACGGGGAAAACAAATGTAATGCTCATGTTACATCTGAACCAAATGAACACCGATAAACAACGACACCGTCAAACGGTGGCAGCTCCAGGCTCCAGTGTAACGCCAGAAGAAAATCCTAATGTTAATTGTGTATGAGAAAATGATTTTTCACTAATTTTCCAAACATAAATGTAATTGTCAATAAATTCCAATTTTCATCGGATGAATTCTCCAAGATTTCATTTAAAAAAAATCGGTGCACAAAATGAATTTTGAAAAGGAAATAACAAAAATTGAACCTTTTTAGAATTATTAATAGTCCATTAAAAGTGTAGTCCAATCCAGGCTCTTGCATCTTTTGACGTTTTTATTTGATCAGCTCTGTATTTAGAAATAAGAATTTTAGAGGTTAACATTGAGTACAACAAACCTGAGAACAGCTGGAGGAGCATTGACTCCTGCTAATTCTGCCAACGAAATCAAATCAGAAGGATAATCCTGTTGTCCAGACATTTTTAGGAGAGTATTGAATATTTATTTTATTTTGCATTAAAAACTGTTTACAGCATTCGACGAATGACAGGACTCTTCTTTTTCTTCGTTGTGCTGCGTGGGGGCGCAGCTGGCCTTTAGTCGGCTGACTAGACAGCCATCTTGAATGACAGGACTCACCTTTTTGAATGTTCAAAAAACTCTACTAGCGTAAGCTTCGGCCATATTACCAAGTTTTCAGCAAGTAATAGGGCTCAGACAGAAAGGGATGTATTTTAAAAACTTTATTTTTTTTTTCTTTCCATCTTACACAGGTTTATATTCGTATGATCAATTCACTGTTTGAAACCTCCGAAACATGCCCCTGATACATTTTTTTAGTTCATTCTTAAACATTAAAATACGAACTCAAAAGATAAAAAGTTTTTTCCATAACTTCATAAAAAATTTCTTATATGCTGTTTTTTTCCTTTTTGGTATAAAAATCCTAAGAGTCTTTTCCATTAAACTCGAGATTTCATTTTCTTCAAACAAAAAATGAGAAATAATTTTCTAATTATTAATAACATAAAAACGTAATAAGAAGTTTTTCTCGAGTGAAGAAATAAAAGTCCAGAATTTGAAGAATTTTTCTTCATCTTAAAAAATCTGATATTTTTTAGACACCTTTCGTTATACACTCTTGTCAAGTCTTGAATTTTTCCAGACATTTTTCAATGTTTCTATTTTCTTTTCTAGTTTTCAGCGCTTAATTTTTCACTGACAATTACGTGAAAAAAATAATTGTTCAAGGGACAAGTGAGAAAGGATTTCTTCATAGTTTTTTTGTTCTTTATGATGATTTGAAGATTCTTTACTTCTCTCATTTTGTCTTGACTAGATTATTCACTTGATGCTTTCCTTCCTTCCAATAATTCTTCAACTGTCATATGTCGTTAAGAAGTCATCACGCTAGCCAGAACAAACTTCTGAGTGTTCGTCCCAAGCAGAGACCTGAAAAATCAAAATAAAACGTTGTTATTGATGGTTTCTTTTTTTCTTTAAGGGAGAAAAAAAAACAATTTAACAGATGATGAATACTTGACACTCTCGACTGCAATACCACTGGTTACCACATCCAGCGCAAACAAATTGTGCAGCCCGTTCGTGACAGCCCTGACACCTTGGTGGAGTATCTCTATCTTCTCTGTTATCCCTAGAAGAGGTACGTCTTGAATGCCTCTCTTCAACTAACGGATTTTCCTCCTCAACATCTTCCTGAAAAGAAAATTTCTAGTGTCTTTATTCAATTCATTGCCATTAATTTGAATTCAAACGATTAACTACTCATAATTTTCTCTGACACAAGATTTACTATTCTTACCACATGAACAACATTGTTGGAAAGTGATGACTGATTTGGAGTGTTTACAACTGGAGTTATTGTGATTTCAGTTCTGGCCTAAAGGGGGAAAAGAAAGAAAATGATTACTAAGAATTCATCATATCATATATATAAAATTTCTGTCTGCAAGGAAGCCGTTCTCGTCACGGAATGTAACACATAAACAATCTCTTACGTGCACTGCAAACGAAACGAACTGCAGATTTCAATTTACTGAGATTTGAAATATATTATATCATGGATAATATGATCAAAAAAGACAATGATAATATGTTCCTGAACTACTCACTTTCGAAGAGCTCAAAAGATCACTGATTGAAACTTGACTGTTCCCTTGAAAGCCGTGAACAATGTGAGCTCCTTGGACATGCACTCTTTCTCTCTCAGGTGCAGTCAGAAGTCGGGCAAGTGTTGGAGAGAAGGTAGTAGGCCTAGGACTCTGACTTTTTGTCAAAATCCCATGGAGAAGAGATCCACTTTGTCCAACACTAGCAGCACTACTAGGTGTACCCGGAGTAGGTGCCACTGGATGAAGTGTTACATCTGGATAATTCTGCGGTGTTTTCACTGGTTCTCCTTGTTGCTGAGAAAGTTTGGCAAATTGAACTAGGACATCCTTGAAGCTCATACCCTCAGGGTTCGTGCCAGACTTGCATGAATCAGTACTAGATGGTCTTGAATCATGAGTTGTCTCAACAATCCCACCACCAGTACCAAGACCGATATTAACTGAATTCCTCATCCTTCTACCTCTTCTTGGTACAGCTTCTGGATGACGTGAACGATAATCAGCAATTATTGATCTGACATCTACAATTGGACCCTGCCTACCTTCTCCAATTTGTCTCGCATCTAACTGAACATCGAGTATCCTCTTCTGACGTCTTTGGTCAGTTGGAAGCCTATTTGATACTGCTGTAATGTTCAATTGTCGATTCTGTAATTTTTGAGGATTACTTTGTGATTCTGAATCTTTCTTGCCGGACTGCGGTGATGCTGGCTGATCCAAGCAACTTGAATCCTCTCTAGGTGGATTCTGTGAATTTTCTAAGGTATTAGAAACGTCTTGGGGAATTCCAACCATTGGGCTAGCTGGATTCTCCCAGTCCGGGAGCAGCGATAGACTTGCTGCTGGAATAGTGTCATTAATTTGGCCATTTGTGTTCTCGAGATAACCCATAACCTGACGTTTACGTTCTACCCTCAGATAAGCCTCTTCTTTCAATTTTCTCATACTCAATATTTCATTCCACTCCATTTCTTTTGCTCTCGCAAGCTCATCAAGTGCCTGTACTTCTGCACGCAATTCATCAGCTCTTGTTGTTAATTCTTCAGCACTTACTCTGTCACAACCAACTAATGAATCAATAAATCTTTCACGTTGTTCAAAACATATTCTCTTTGGATTACCATTAGCAAAACCATCCTCTTTGGACCTTCTTTTACGTTCTTTACTACGTGTTTTTTTCCTTATTTCTGGTGATTCCTCATCGTCGGTTTGGGTTTCCTGCTTAACAACTCCAGGTGCTGCTGTTTCCTCCGGCAATGCGGCACCATTCTGACGATTTTGTGGTACTTTCGGGGAGCTACTCGATTTATCATCACATTTCTCTCCTTTACCACTTTCCAGTGGACTCGATGTTGCACAGTCCATTGCGTGCATTTTGTTCAAACTAGAAAAGCAATATTTGTTATTTTCATCAATCAAAAAATAGGGACGTCTTGAATTAATTATTTATATTGAAAGAAAAAGAGAGAAAGAGAAAAATGTATTATAGAATTTTTATTCTAAAATCCAGATTTCTGGAAATACTCAGAATTTAAGGATCATATATCAATCTTGTAATATTTCTTATCCCCTGAGGTCAAATTTTCCTAGGTTTGAGAAGTTATCGCAAAATTTCTCAATATCACACTGATTTCAAGATATTCCACCTCACCTAATGTTAATGCCTAATTAATGGAAAATAGACATAACACGATAACTAGCTGTGAATATTAGTAAGAAAAATATCTGATATTTCGTATCTTCAGAAAGATAATTTTTTTTTCTCTATCGCACAACCACCACTCAAAATTTTTACAATTGATTGAGCAAATTATAAATTTTAATTCCGACATTCATTAGCGAATAGCTCTTCAGATAATAAAGATAATCGGAAACGTACGAACCAAAAGAAAATTAAACTTTGGGAAAAAAGAATTTTTGAGTTTTACCATCTCTCCTACGAACCACTTCTTACTGACAACAAAAAACTACTCTTTAAGGACAACGCTCTATTAAGAATCGTTATTTAATCACAAAAATTGAAACAGTAAAAAAGAAAATACATATTAGATAGAGATGGAGAATACATTAGGTAGCAGCGCCAACTAGAGTTCGTTGCACCCTGACGACGTTAGCGAGTTTTGGTGTCATTGTATTTTCCTACTCATAGCCATCAAATTCATTCTTCAATCTCTACTTACTCTCATTTTCTACGCTCTCCGCTCCCAGCCCTCCCTTGTCTTCTTTTATTTTTTAAATTTCAACACTGACGTTTACATTTTAAGTTTAATTCGATTGCCTTTTGTTAGGAGATAGAATGATGATTGATGCTAAACAAATGGTTTTCTCTCTGATGGAAAGTGAAAGGGAAATTACAACCATAAGGGACTGTGTAGTGGTTACGTGTACTATCCACAAGTCCAATCGTAACTAGTAGCGTCATCGAGACGCCTGAGGTATTGCCCTAGCAAAAATGAGTGGGGGACATATGCACGCTTGTTAGAGAGAGGTCAAAGACGAAGGCGAACTGGCGAGTGTAACTTTCGATTTAGAATTCAATTAAAAAGTTGGAATAGGTCATGATGATTTTTTTTTCATCTCCATTTTCTGTACGATTCAAGATTCACAAAGGATAGAAATTTAGAAAGAATGATTTCCCCAAATAATAGAAGAAGGAAAGAATGTTTCTCCATCATAGAAAAGAAAGGATATTTGAATTATTTCTTTAGCCCCAGTATTGAAGAGGATATTGCTAAGGAGAGAAATCGTTGGGGAACACTCAAAAAACCCTCAATACGCGTATTTGTAATCTCCAATATCTTTAATTTGTTTTCTTCAGCATTGAAGATAAGACATTTTTGTAAAATATGAAAAATATTGGTTCCTTCAAGACCAACATTTTTTTCCCGGCTCATTGATCCTATCAACTCTTATTTCCTCCAAATTCCCCTAAAGGTCCTGGATAAACTCACCGTGACGCTGGTTTAAGCCCGAGCGCAAGTAGTACATCAATACCGGCCATTTTCTGTTGGTCACCAATATATCTTTGTTGACAGAGGCCCCCATCATCATCTCCATACTTCTTTTTACTGTAATACTTGATTCCTTCGTTCATGTCATTCATTTCTTCAGCTGTGTATTTAGCCTCTTTAACAACTTTTCCATGTGTGACCTTGAGAATTGACCTCTTAGCGTCCTCAACAAGCATCTTTGTTACAGGTTGTACATTAACAGGCACACCAATTGTCGGTACAGCACCTCTGCGCAGCCTACTGCGCACCGGAAGTCCAAGTACAAGATGCTCCATGTCTTTCTCATAAGAGTCATTAGTAAAATGTAGAGAGCATATACGTGCAGTCTGTATATTAAATGGTACATCGCCATTGGATAGGGGTGGACGTCCGCAGGCGCGAACCCATCTAACACGTACTTCCGGTATCTGGGGGAATCGATGGTAACGGATACGACGACCACGAGTACGTCGGTGACTGTTTCTACATGTTGCTACTGCACACTGGGGCATTTTCTTCAATTTTTTTAAATCGCTTCTATGAGCAAATTCGAGCAAATTTTATTTTCCATTCATTCAATTTCTCTATCTTCTCTGATAATTGATACAGGCTGAAATTCTAAATCACAAGGATAATCAGCTCAAATTTTTCATTTGGCATTTTCCTTTCAGTTCCAGTTTCTGCGATGAATCTAAATTTCTCTCCTATTATCATTCAATCCAAGCCGTGATCTGATGTGCAATGAGTCCTCAGAGGAGGAGAATTCCGTCATTTCCGTAGGGCTCAATAGTTTTAAAAAGTGAAACACAATTCTATCTGAAAATTTTGATGTCTCGTCTTAAGGAGGTTCAATATTTGAACTGTCAGATGGAACTCCTTAGTTAACAGAGATAGAGAGGAGCTTCATGGGGCCAATCCACCAGACCGAGCTCTGCAATTACCGTGTACACAATTCTCCTGTAGCTTCATTTATTGACCAGAAATTATGATCTTTAGTCAAAACCATTTACCAAGATTCGTAAAGAAAGTTTCAAGGATTCTGAACATCTTCTTAGAGATATCAGATCTTTCTTTTAACTTATCTTCACTTTATTTATAAATACACTGATGTCTGAGGCTTCTGGTGCGCATAAGACAGGTTAGGAACTGTTGTTTACACTGCGTTTTTTTCTCTTTTTTCAACGGAGAATATTTTCAAGCACGTAACGACACATTCACTCATTCAAAACTACCCCAAAATTGACTGAAACTAGATTATTTCACTTTATATAACTTATTTGGAAGCTTTTGCAGAATTTTCCGGAAACTTTTGGCACTTGTTCAAAGTGTTTTGGAAGTGAAATTAATCTGAATATGTTATCTCAGGGCTATTTACTATTATTTTAATATATTCAATAAAAAATAACGAATTCTTAGATACAGCGATGGCAGCTGCCTGCCTGCCTCGTGTCTGAGAACCGAGACACCGTGAACCGGTGAACCAATGATGTTGGGAACTGTGTGTGGTAGTAGAGAGAGACCAGTCGAGCTCGAAGGGTAGTGGTGGGGGTACTGAAGAGGGGAGAGAGTGACAAGGAAGATAGATATTTACTTATTTATTTCTAAATTGAAGTTTCATTGAGAAAATCTGAACATTTTAATAAAGTTAATGCTATTATAATAGCGAAATGGGTATCGATTATTCGAGAGCAATTGAAAAACTGTACATGAGTTAAATATTAATGGCAGAAAGAAATTGGGAAAAAAATACTTCTCATATGTGTTTTCTGTTATGAATTGAATCTACAGATCATGATTTCATAAATATGCAGATATGATTCAAGAAGAGTCGATTTTTTTACAATTAATTCTCTGTCATATTGAATTTTTTTTTTCCATAAGGTGTCATCGTGGCGAGGAAAAAAAAAATTTTCAGGGAGAAAACTGTTCTTTCCTCGTTTTTGAATTTTGTGAAAAATGAAAGAGCATAAAATTGCTGGAAACGTGTATGTATATACATTATTTCTTCGGTTTGTTGCATCAAAATTATAAGGGCAACCACCCCCACGTTGCTTTCGGTATATGAGGCTTTACGTGGCTGAAAGTGAGAGCGAGACAAGCAGCGCAAAAAAAGGGAGAAACATGTCCCTTCATCCTTGAGGTGGGGTTCTGCCATCAGTGCAGAGTGAGAGAGCAACCCCACTGGGTTTCCTCGTAGGATCAATACCCGACCGAACCTCAAGCCCACCCCTACCTCTATCCAATATTGCCCCTTCCCTCCTCTTTCGCCCCTGTAGTTCCCCTCTTGGGCATGGTAAATGTAGCCTGGAGAACCTGAGAGACTGGAAAGCATCCTTTACAAACTGCTTTTCAAAACTTCACTCTCATTTTCTTTCAAGACTAGTTAAAATTAAGAAGAATCATAGTCGAAAAATTCCATGATGCGAAAATTTTCACCATTCGGAATATTAAATAAGAGATTTATCTCTATTCGATAACTTCCATAGAACTTTTTGAGGTTCTGTAAATTTAATTCACAATAACTGTAATAATGTCCATGGGGGAAAAAATGGTCCGGGTTGAGATAGTTCGGCTGGGCAAGGAGAAAAATTTGTCACAAATATTATTGTGCGTATGGTACTTTCGCAATGTTATTGCCATTTATTTGAGCACCATTCCACAGTCATAGATTTCCCATCTCTGAAATTGCGAATGACGCTTCCATTCTATGGCTCAAAAAAAAATAAAAAAAATTTGAACTTCAATTCCCGGAACTCCATTCTTTGCGGACAAATTCTTTTTCAATATCTTCAATATCACTGATTATATATTTTTTAATGAATAGAAATTAGATTAGCTCGCGAAAGGCAAAATTGGAAATTTCCGTTGAACCAGAATTTCGCGGGCTTCCAGGTACCGAAACTCGACCTTTTTAGCAGGTAAGGCTAGGGGGTTCGCCAAGTTTCAGCTTCAAAATGAAGCAAAAAGAAACATGAAAAGAGAAGTATAACTTGCGGTGTTAGGAAGAAAGAAATTAAACTGGGACCAAGACATCTGGCGTCAGGACAAAGGGGAGGTCGGAAACCCAAGATAGGTCCGTTTTGGCTGTAGAAGATGGGTGGAGAAAGGAGGGGAAAAAGCGATTCGTATAGGCAATGTAAGTGGACGAGATACGTTAACGGCCAAGCCTGGGCCGACGGTATCGTTTCTATGGTACCGCTCTCTTCTCTTCTGGATTATGAAGCGAAAAAGGGGGATAAAGCGGAGGGATGTGGTAACCAGACGTACCTCGAGGGCTTAAAATACATCCCCAAAGTCTGAACAATGTTGTTCTGTATTATTTTTCTTTTTTTTTTCTTTGATGTTTTTCCCATTGATATCATTACTTCTGATTACTTATACAATTTAGTCATCTTCATCGAATCAGTTGGAATATAAGAAAATATATTAGAGATCTGAAAAAAAATCGAGTCTCAATGCTCAAGTACTCAATGAATGAAACGAAAGTTTTTCTGTTCAAAACTACAACCGAAAATCATTACGAAAATATTTCTCCATCTCCTTTCTTTAGGAAATTCTTCATGAAAATAGTGAGAGTAACCATATCGTTTTTGTGAAAACAGAAAAGTGTTGTTTTTTCATAATTAAAATTGATATTTCTTACCATTTGATACTGCGTTTGATGATGTTTGTAACGATCTTTTGAGATTTCCTCATAGGCTGAATAGTAATAGAGAGCTCTTTGGTACCATTTGTTCTATTTTTTTTCGATTTTTCATGCTGCATTGATGATATTTCAATCCATTCTGCAACCTGTGAGCCTTTTGGGCTCTTTAAGGGCGCATCGAGTAGTTCCTCATCATTCAAAACGTCTCCAGCAGCCGTTGCTGGTCCCACGATCCCCACTTCCGGTTCCTCCTCACCATTTTCTCCTTTATCATTTTCACCAGAATCTAAACATTTCTCTGGGGATTGGGTATCCTCCGAATTCGGTTTTTCCTGATTCCTCATAATATTCGTTCCATTTTTTGATTCTGCTGAAACAGGAATTGGTCCTTCCTCCTCTTGGGTTTCATTTTTTTCCTTGATTGATTCAAGGTCACTCGGCTTTTGGACTAAGACAGAGACTGAGGCGTCTCTGTCCTCCGAATTAATAGTCATTGGGTTATCAGACATTCCTTCTCATCGCCCTCACGAAAAAACTGTCTTTCTAAATCTGTGGAATTTAATTTTTTTTCTTTTGTTGCGAAGACTACTGGAGATAATAAGAACTACCCGAAAAGCGAATTATTCAGCTAGGAAATTCATACATCTTTTTGTACGCATTTATTCACGTTATTATTAATGATATAGATATTTGTGATTTCTTAATATGCAAAAACCATGAATTTGAAAAAAAATTCAACTTCAAAAAAGAAATGAATGAATAAAAAAATTCTCAGAATGAGGAGATGTAAATCCGTTTATCGATGCATTCGTCTTTATCTCCAGCAATTTTCTTAAGTGAAGGGAGGGATGGATGAAGGCAAAAATGGAGGCTTAGAACGACTTCTATTGACCTACGGAGCGTTTCTACCCTTATCGACTCCTCCCCTCTGTCGGTAAGTACCGATAATCCATAGAAATGAGGTTATGTCCTCTTTTTTCTATTTACCCTTCCAGAAACCCTCGAAATGTTTCAAAGCAAAGTTTGAATTTTAGAATGTTTTTCACTGCAGAAACTAGTTTCACATAGTTTTTTCACCAATTGATCATTCTAAGCCATCCAAAATGGCCACCAGCCGTTGAAAACTGATTAAAAACAATCATAAAACTTTAATTTCTGTTCTCGGAAAGGGTAAAAGATGTTTCAGAATTTAAACTCTAGATTTTTACTCTGAAAAAAATTGTAAACATATTTCCTTAACCCTCCTGTAGAAAGTTTTCTTTCTTTTCTGAAGGGTTTGTTTTGAGATGTCAATATGCTTTGAGAAAAAGATTTCAGGAAATTCCCTTTATTTATAAAAAAAATTCTAAATGCAAATTCTGAATGAAAAGTTTAGAAGCATTGACACTCACTTGTTTCACTTATGAAGAAACGCGTAAATCATCTTCGAGATTTTCTCAAATTTTTCAAGTATTGGAGGTTCCAGTGTGTCCTAGAACATCCAATCGACAATGAATTCCAAATCCAGACATAATAGTTGATTTCAAAACACCAGAAAATGTGAGAACTTTTAATTAAACTGCACTATCATCGCAGATATTTCTGAAGTTTCAATAAAACAAAAGAACTGGAAGTTGTTACAAAATAGAAAGTGGAATGGATTTCACGGTGAAAAAAAAATGGTGGGAGCAAGACAGAGGAATAATTAGACATATGAACCAAGACCTCGGCACAAACACTCTATCCTTTTTCCTCACATCAATACAGTATTTTTATTCAAAATTATTTAGATTTTTTCACACTCATCACGAATTGTGATACTTAATTGGAATTTGTTAGAAGGTGGGAGACGATGGGAAAAGTTGTGAATGTGTACAAGAAGGACCACACCAGGACGAAATAGAACTTTTGTAGAATTATCCCTAACCGCCACCGTGAGGGGCTAGTAACTCGTGGCCAATGATTTTCAATATTCTCACAAAGATGGAGACACAAATATTTTCATTTTTTATGACAACTCCCTTCTTCTTCACTTTTTCATGATTCTATATTTGTAACATAGCATGTAGAGAATTGTTTCACGGCTTTCTCTTCTGAAGCAAAATTAGTTGACTGAATGATTTTTCCTGTTTTTAATTTTTTGCTTCCGAGTGGCTATGTAAGTAAGCTGTGTAATCGTGCCTTTTTTATATTCGGAGACTTCTTTGGAATACGAAATGCAATACAAATGATCTGAACCGTCAAGACATAATATTTTTGAAAATGCCTTCGTTTGTACATGAGAAATTATTAAATTTGGATAATCAATTAATTATTCATTTTTGGAAATTTATTGAATTTAAAATTAATTTTAAGAAAGTTCAGATTTCGAACCTGAACTTTCATCACAACGATTGATCATGTAAATAGTGAGGTATTCGATTTGAAGCAGTGAATTTTTCGTTGTCTCGTTCCAAAAATATTTTGACACTGCTGCTACGTTCATCTCGTTACAAAAAAGTGCCGTTTTTTCACTTGTGAAAATAACGGCGTTTCTGTTCTCAAGTTAAACAACCGGCACAGTTTTGCCACTCGTAGAATGTAATATCACTGTCAAAAAATATTGTTCCCCACATGTGCGTTGGGATTTTCCTACTCGTGTGATTGGCAGCCCTCGACTTCGCCTCGGGTTGCCAGCTTCACACTCGTGAAGTTGGTGTGTATCGAAATATTATACTATTCTCCAACATTTACGAAATTCCATGTAGCAAAAATGAAAAATCAAATAGCTTGTGCAAATGGTCGGTGAAATCGAAAGGTCTGCATGCTCTCGTCTTCAAAATTTGCGATAGCAACGCTTATTAATTTAGAGTATTATGGAGCGAAAATATGACGAAGAAAAAAAATGTCCTATTTCTCACAATTTTATCAAGATACTCTCGACCTCGTAGTCATAAATAGTACAAATTATTAATGAAATCTACAGTTCTGACATATTATGAGCTACCGTGTGCTAGCTTTCAAATCACTCTCAATGAAAATGCTTCTTTTCAGTGCTACAAAATCGAAGAACGGAGAAGAATTTCAATACTCATTAAGTTAAAGATTATTCAATGGTTTCATGTAATGATCAAAATTGATTAAAAACCTTCAATGCCAATATAATAATTTAATGATCTAATTCCTTATTTCTATAAATAATTATCAATCCTCTCCTGAATCGTCGCTCTGCCCATCACTTTCGTCCTCCAATTCTGGCATTGGGAAACGTAGAATAGCTGCAATACCAGTGAGTTGATCTAACTCTGAAAAGGGATCAAAATAGAATTATATGCATTATTCCAATATGAGGAACTAAAATAGAATAAAATTATTAGTTTGATTGAAAAAATTACGTTCGCCTGAAACATGCATGCTTGAAAATATTTTAATATCTCCGCCTGCATCTCTAACATTGTCTACTATTTCTACGTATTCCTTCCTTATATGAACATCTTGGCACCTGAAAGAGTAAATTCATACACTTTTCTAACGGAATTCAGTTACTTAAATTATGTATTACTTTATCATTAAATGAACGAGGAATCATTTCTTTAGATGATAGTTGAGAAATATTATTTCGTCTTCTCGCTCAATTTTACTCCAAAGCGGATTTTTTTCCGTGGATGAAAATTGAAAAAAATTACCTGAACAATTTATCAGAAATCAGAAGAACTTCGACCGCCTGTGCTCCTGCTGCCATTTGGATGTGTTTTTTTCCGTAGAAAGCTCTGCAAGGATCGGTCTGTAGAATTGTATAGAATTGTTCTAGTATTTTCACCTCGCCAGCAGCTTTAGTGTCGGAAATTCGGGAAATAACTGCAGGATCGGCTAAGACTTCTGAGTGAGAAAGTAAGACAAATTAATTGAGCTTTCTCATCAGTTCATGATTATTTTTTTGGAACTAAAGGGAAAATAAAATCATTTTCATAGACACTTCACTTAAAACTCCAATTTTTCTCCAACAAAGCTATTATGACAATTCAACTTTTTCGGTTATTTGTTATATGAAATTCCGTGGAAACTGATCATGAAATAATTTGTTGCATATATTTTGAACAAAAAATTGTCATGTTGAGAAAAATACCTTTCAGTGAGTGTTTGAAGCCGGAGCTCGCATGTACTAGCATGAATTTACTTCTATTTTCAATTAAAATTTTATTATCAGTTTTCGTTGCTTGTTCCATCATATATTGGAAGAATTGGTCCTTTACAAAACCAGGACTAGCAATTATTACACATTTCACAATATCAAAATTCGTGTGTCGGAGGATCCCCTGGACTACGCTCTCATAAAATTTATTTAAGCCCTGAAAAAATAGTGACTATTAATCATCATCAAATGCGAATATTTCGATTCGTGGAAAGACATTTATATTATTGAAATGAGTTCGAGGAATATTTTTACGTAAACGCAGAATTTGGAAGTTTCTTTCTTATATGTTAACCTTTTCATGTTGAGATATGAAGCCTTTCCGTTTTCGAGGAATCACTAGGTCGATTTTCGCACGTACTATTGTCATATTTGCAGTGATTAAACAAATGTGAGCTATTCCTTCTTGCATTACAACTGCCGCAACATCTGCATTCTGTTAAAAAGATTTTTTGCATTTTTTTTGTTACAAATAATTTTGAATAAAAGAGTGAATGTTTTTTTTTATATTCACCTGAGTTGGATCACAAGCCATATCAATTCGATCTAATGCTATAGAATCCCATTTCAATTTTTCTAGTACAAACTTTCTCTTCTGTTCGATGTCCAAAGTGTGATACGCTCCCATCTATTTCCCAAAAATTGTATGTGAAATTTTAAAGCATCTGCTACCGAATGATTTATCGCATATACCATGGAATATGAAAGAAAAAATCCTATAGAAATATCTTTGGTATTTTTGAGGTGAACTTTCTGTCATTCCTCAAGTTTTGATACTCACGATATTCGATGGATTATTTGGAATGTATCGATCAATGTATTAAATGAATAAGTTGTGTGAGGGAAGACGATTGGAGTCGATAAAAAAGTGATTGAAGGAATAATATAGACATTCTGCCAACATGAAATTTTCACAGTCTGAAAATGGAAAAACCATCGACTGAAAAATGACAATTTACCTTCACATATTGATTTTCTACAATGTTTCTTCCTTTCAATCTTAAAACACATGCTTGAGTATCGAAATCAATGTTTTCAACTGAAATCGTCAATGTTGTTCGAATTCGTTGACTGTTTGTACTACCGGTAGAGCTTTCAGTCTGAACTTTTCTGAAAAAAAAAACCAAAAGAATGTAGCATAGGATGAATGGTCCAGTGTTCGAACGGATACGAATTGTCAGACGCTAGTGATCGAACACATGAAATTCGATAGTTACTGATATATTGAATAGTTCCATAAGTTCCCATTCAGTTTATGAACATAATATTATGTTTCGGAAATTAGGAAAGTGACATTCCGCTGGATTACCAATGTTGCTGGGATAAACACGTGAAAATCATTAGATCGCTGGACGAGTTCGACACTGAACCTCTCACCCTATTCGTTTGAAGATTCGGTACGCGAAACAAAATCGTGTATGACATCTCTATAGTAATCGACTATTTTGGATAGAATTTTACCTTATTGTGGATGCGCTGACACAATCACCCTCAGTAATTAAGTTATAAGCGTGCCACATGTCTTCTGCATTCTCTGGTACCAAAGAAACCATCCTAGAGTTGTAAAAAGTTTATGAGGTTCTTGGAGAATAATTCAGTAATGGAGGGTACAACCACGTGAGTCGATTTTCTATCGGATTCAATTTTTTACATTTCGGAATGGAGAAGAAATTTCAATGGAGATCTTTTTTATAGCATAGAATTGGATCTGCAGGAATATTTATGTGTTTTGAATGGTACAGTTTATTCCGCTGGAATGGACCCTTTACGGAATATTTCAAGCTAAAATCATTTAAGGGTGATACACAGAATGAATTTTCAAATATTCAACAAAAGCCTAACTTTTTTACAAAAATTTCGAATTTTAATGGAGATTGATCCTGCCCATAAACGCATTCTATTCTATACTTTCCTAGAAAAGGTTCCCACAAAAATGCCCGTATTTCTCTTTACGGACATTTTGTCTCACTCACTCGCTACTAAATTTTCCAATCAAAAACTATAAATAATGTTCTTCACAATTTTGTTTACTTACCCTCCTCCATCCTTTTCAATATTCTTCGAGATGAGTTTCATTCTGTTACCTCTTCTATTTGAAAATGGAAAAACTGAAAATAATAGAAAGCGGATTTATTTATTTATAGTATGGTAAAGAAAACTCATAAACATTGATTTTGCCTTTCAATTCTATTTTTCTAATATTTGTGAGGTTCAACGTCGATTGATCCCTTACAAGGTTAGAATTTTACACAAACATGAATGAAAGTCAATAAAATTTAAAAACTCACTCTAACAATTATTGTACTGCTAAAAAACCATTAATGAATTGTTTCAATTGTTTCAACTATGACATAAAACTGTTGTTGATGTTGAAAACTGAGCATATGTCCCAGCATGGTAACACGTCATGTTCTTTCATTTATACTTGAGTTGGTAAAATTTTCAAGATTATATTTATCTATACCCTAACCTACAATGTCCAACAAGCAATTATAACAAGAGAACATCTGAATTTTCCAATCAACGTAGAAATTGTTCTTGGCAACATTTTGGGATGTTCAACAACTTTTCTTTCAGCAATTGCAAATAATAAGAAGAGTCAATATTAGAACAGTATCAAATGGGCTGTTGGAATATTACTTTGACAATTTTTCTCATAACCAAGCAATTGAGATAGCCGGGGAAAAACGTGTCTTTGCTTTTGCTATCTTTTGGCTTGGAGATTCCACGGTAAGCAATTGTGAACTACCATAAATTAGTCAGTATTCTTCATTGATTCTTAAAAATTAAGTAATTACTTAACCTGTTGTCTGCGGAAAAATTTCCGATTTTAAATTCTAAAATCACATAAATCGCTGTGAGGAGGATTGATGGTCAAAAGAAGCTCGATGCTTAAATCATTAATTTATAGATTTTCAATTCATTATTCAATAAGTATTAGTAAAGACGTAAAACAGAAAGGGTCAATTTTTTCTGTCCAACTGTTTTTCAGAATATCTCGGAAACTGAGCTGGATAGAGTGATTGCACCAGAAATCTCTTAGCTAAAAAGATTGTAGAGCTGCAAATGAGGATCAGGAGAAAATCGCCCTCGAGAAACAAGGATTATTTTTTTCATCGCATAGATTTCAATGAATATCTCGGAATCTAATGACGACACGCCTTTTTTGTAGAGAATTTCGAAGGCTACGAAATGGAGTCCCGGATAGCAAGACTTTCCGATATATTGATATTCACCAGCAAGTTCAAGGTTTTTCTGCAGCTAAATTGTCGATGATTGTTCGCAAGTTCGTCGACACGAAGACGAGATATGTAGGTTTCAATCTGGCAAGATATCACCAAAAGTAGCCCAAAAATTCACAACAAAAATTTGAAGTTAATATGCGCATACCAAATTCAATGAAAATCAGGTTATAAACAGCAGTAAATTGGAGCAAGGTAACGAATATTACTGCTGCGACTCTGGGGAGAAAGAGGAATTTCTCTAACGTCGAAGACCTTCTTCGTAGGAAATTCCAACAGCTACAATAACGTCTTTTGGTTCTGCAGAACCTTTTTCGTGGAATGGGAAAGGGTTGAAAAAAGATGCTTGGGTATTCTTCCTTACTTCCTATAAATTCAGAGATATTTTCAAAAAAACTTTCTTGCTTTATGAAAAAGTTCTCGAGGAAGTTGTTATTATTAACTTTCTGGGGTATGGATTTTATTGTAACGCCCCTGAAACTGAAAAATCGATTTTTTATTTTTCCACGTATCAAGACTTCCCCCAATGTTTCTCGATGGTTTCAAACGAAATCTCTATGTACGTGTGCGTTACTAGGTCTGTCAAAAGTTTATGATCAATATGTGGTTAAAATTTTGGTTCATCATTATTCGTGAACAAATGGTTCGATTTCGCATTTTTTCGTTCAATCAATACATGTTCACGGAACTCCGATGGGATTAGATCTGGAATGGGATTGATTCAGTAGTTTTTTGCTATTTGGGAATTTTAATTGTAAATTTAATGTCAAATTTTCGGAAAATTTGGCTTGCATTTGTGACAAATTTGGATGAAGAAAGTGGCTGCACATTTTGCTGGTGTATTTTAGGGGAAATCTTGACGATAACTTTCATTACAAACTGCTAATGAATTTTATCAGGAATCTTGGCAATAGATTTTGCCATTAAATGCCTTCAATATTGAGGATAATTCGGTTGATAACTCGGATCTTTTGTATTTTCATAATAACTCTGTTGCGGACATATTGTTAGCAATTTTGTCGAGAGTTTCACCAACATTTGGGATCCTATGTTGACAATTCTCCGGTAATATACAGCATCTTGTTTTCTGGGATAGGGTAAAGAGGTGCATTTTCATTGGTTTCCGCAATGTTTGAGAGAAATGACGGAAGAAAGAGTTTTCCTATGATTGAATGATTTTTTTCATAAAAGTTTTAAGATTTCTGTGATAACAAAGATACGCCTCTAATTGTCCTCATCCTCTTCTGTGGCTCTTGAAGTTCTCAAAAATGGATCGGACGAAAAGGCATTTCCCTATTATGAGAAATAAAATTAACTGAATAGTTTTTCCTCATCATTCCTATTTGTCAAAGATCTAGATTAGTGAGATTTTCGATGAGTGTTCTCGCCACAATTCGTTCTTACTAACAACGTTTCTTCAATTCTTCTCTCATTCCGTTTCAGTGATAGCGTTCTTCGAATTTCGTGCTCGTTTTATTCCGTTCTTTGATCCAAGAACACATGCATTCTTTTGATTTGTCTAATCTCCTCTATTCCCGAACGATCTAAACTTGTTTTTTCAAGATACCCTATGATGAAATGTGGTACGAACACTTTTATGGGAACGATCCGACAACTACGAAAAATGTTTTCCTCTGACTCTATTCTTTCTGAAAATATATGCAACAGAATTGAAAACATTTTCCGTCTGCTTAAAAAAATTTCCAGTTCCATTAGTAAGGCCATGCTCTTAATTGATCGATCATTCCAGTATTCTCAAAATGATTTTTAGCGTATGTACATCATTCATTCTCAGAAAATCATAGCGAAAAGGAACAAAAAAATTGCAAGGCTTATAATATTTTATTTTTTTTGCCACCTGATAACATGGTTCTTAGATCGTCGCCCAATATATTATCGTACTATCCAGAAAGGGATCCTCCGAAGCCCAGCCGAAGTAAGAATTTACATCGTCGGGAATGGACTGAGAGAAATTTCTCGTAATATCGAATCTTCTAAGCAATCGAGAAACATAAGGATTTGAAAAAAGACTCTATGGATGGAGTGGAAATTAATATGCATAATGTAAAAATTAACCGGCTTCTGTTCGAAAAGTAGGCAGAGTGGTATCAATTTTTGCTAGGTAGTTCAGGAATTTTCCCTCTGTGGGTATAGTAATTCTCTGTCTTCCCTCCTTATATCCCACGATTACTGAGAATGTTCGGTAATTTTGCGTGGAATTTTTCTCCCTGTAGGAGCCGAACAAATCCGAAGGCTACTTTTTTTTGGCCAAGCGTACAATATTTTAGTAATTATGTACTATGTTTTCATTCGTATTTTCGTTATCTCAATTTGTCGAAATTCATTCGATTTCGTTGACTCAATTGTTTCATGATTACAATGAAAGTGAATTGATGACCAATAAAATCATCAGGGAAATTATAAGTATAGTGGCGCTGAGAAATTCTTAATTTTCGGTTTGACTTGCATTTTGAACAAGTAGATAACCTAAAAATACATAAATCAGTATAATTACGGGTTATTAATAGAATTTTTTTAAATTGATATCCAAAAATTATGAATTAATCGACCCTGAATAAAAGATATTGTAAGCATTAACCTAGAAATGAATTGAACGAATTTCAATTAATATTTTTTTTGCTCATTTAGAAGGGTATACATGGGAAAGTAAAATAACAAATAGATCTTCATTCGTTAACACTATCTATATTTTCAATCAAAGCTACGGGAGTCAATCAATAATTGTATTGATGCGTTAAAAAATTATGGTGATTGAAGTCTGAAATATCATTCTACTTTTGCCGTTGAGATTTCGTTCGTAATCAAAAAAATAATAATAATCTATCGTTTCAATATCATTGCATAATAAAGCGATCCAGTGTTGAGTTAATAATAATAATATTAATATTAATAACAATTGAGAAATATATAAGAAAGAGGATAGTGTAATTGAAGACGTGAGTGAGCAATGTCTGAAACGAAGGGATCGGGTCTTAGACAGCCTTCAAAAATCGGTCGGCCATGCTGCACAGTCCAGGCAAAACCTGCAGTACCACCATCACCTCCAAGATCATCAATGAGTGAGTGGAGTTCATTCTCTGATATATCTTTTAATCATTTGGCTTAGCAATTATTGGTAACTGTTGTTGAAGATGCGAGAATATGTCAACGAACTGTGTTGAAAAAACTCGGAATTTCGGTATAAGTTTCGCTGAAATATTTTGGAATCGTTATAAGATTGTAACAAATTGTTGAGGATATCTGAGCGAATGTTATTGGGGAAATTACGCCATCTTACTCCGATTCTAAGATAATAATACCAGAACGGAAGGAATAACGCACCAAAAATTAAATGAAGTAATTTCATGTCGAACGCGATTTTTTAGGATCGAAAGTGAAGTAAAATCGACCCTGAGATAAAAGAACCAGCATTGACAATTCAAGAAATTCAGATGAGCTGCATTTTTGATCACATTTTATAGAATTTATACGTCAATTGTGCATCACTTTCGAAAGATCATCTATCTTTTTTTTCTGATTCAAGGTCGAGAAATTATTAAAAATAAACTCAAACGCGCCATGTGCAAGTCCAAAACCTTCTGTGTGATTGGCCGGTAGTAAATAAAGTATTGGTATATATACAGAATATATATAAGATACCGAAAACAAGTACCAACCTTTCTATTTGCAATTAATGGCATAGGGATGGAGAGATAGGTATGTTATCCTCAAAGAAGCGGCTTCAAAATTCAACTATTGATAACAATGCAGATGGCACGTCCGGATTTTCACAAGTTGAATTTGTATTATAAATACTTTTTTTATTATGATTGGATTTAGCGGGCTTGCGATCGTCATTGTTATCACTGGTTGGATTTTGAACCAGCCGCTTTTGACAAAACATATCTCTTCTCCCCCATGACATTCATTGCAGAAGGAGAGGTTAGTCCTTGGTTTTGCGTCGTAACTTCTCTGTATTGGATTTTGTCTTTCTTTTGCTCATTCAATATTTTATTCAATACCAGCCAATTACACAAAACATTTTTAAAATGCACATGATGCGTATTTGTTTTTTATTTTTAATAATTTCCTGACCTATATCGCCTTTCTTTCGTGTCATTGTGAATTTATTTATAGTTGAATTATAATATTCATTTTCCATTACTGATCTCCTGCTATCAAGAGGGATAGAGAAATTGTTATTACTTTTTTTCGTAGATCAAATTTTTTGCGATAGTAAAGGTTTAAGATCGAACTATTCAATATTATTTACCGCTGTTTCCTTTTCAACAATGATGCCAACATTGGATCATCATTCTATCAAGTCAAGTCTGTCGAGTGAATATCGTGAACCATTGCTGCCAACGTTAAAAGAAAATGTCTTACGGACTTTTCATTTCACCCAAAAGCGTCGAAAGGGTCGCGGCTTGAATCAAAATGTTTATTTCTTCAAACATTATTTTTCAGTCATCTGAATGTTCATTCTTCACTAAAATACTGAACCGGACATATATAGTATTTTTGCGGGAGAGACCTTAAATGAGAAAAAACCGTCTAATGGTAAATGTAAAAAAATAAGCGCGTGCACGAGTTAAACGTGCACATGACGCAAAACACTTTTGTGTTTTTTGATTAAGAAGAAAAAAAACTCATTAAATTTCGGAGCTATCAGCAGAGACAAATTTGTAAGGGAAAAAGTAAATGTGTAATAAAAGTGGAGAAACTGAAATTTCAGCTAAATTCTGAAACAAAATTGAAAGTATTCCCAACAAATATGCTTAGTTTCATTATTCAGAAATTGTATTTTTCCCATTTTTTTTTTTTCCCGTCAATGTTGCAAACTCTATTTTTCTCCTTGTAATTTTCATCTGAAAATTTCCCTGATTTCCCCAGTAGCACCATTCGAAAAAATCTATCCTAAGTCTCACCCTGGAGATTCCTCTATCGCCATCTACGTCGAAAACTAAGGGAGAAAAACTAATTTTTCTGATTACTTTTTCGAAGCCCTGAATGAGAGAGAAGTGCTCACACATTTCTCCTCATAAAACGTATGCAGGGAACGTTGATTTCGAGATATTTCAGGAAAACTGACCGCAAATGAAATGACCTCATCTCATGATTTCATACTATCATAGCTCTAACTATTGTAAGATAGCAGATATCTGTTGAGATATCAAGCACAGAGGAGAACATTTCAGCCACATTTCTTTCATCTGCTTGCGATATTCCATTCCATTCTCTGGTTGTCCCTGAACATATGATCAATAATCATGGAGATATGTATAGTGGCAAGATAGGCGCAAGGAAATCCAGTTAATTAAAGTTACTTTTTCGAGTTCCAAATTTTTTCATGAATAGTAAGAATAAATGAAGATAATTCGGGATTCAGAAATTCGTTGATATTTCCCGCATTTCCAAGCGTTTTACTGTCTCCTTGAAACAACTACATTAAAATACTGATTGTACTGAGTTTGTTCGTCTTTATGTTTTGTTATTCCTCGCTTACTTTGTTTATGTGATGTCATGTTTAGTTGCAGACCACTAGATTTAATAGTCTTCCATGAAAAATAAAAATAAACACTATAAGAGGTGAGTAATTGATGTGCTTGAAAAGTCTACAGTTGTTCTTTTTGTAAATGGAAGTTGTCCCCTACCAGCATTTCGGACATTAAAACACTTTTACTGGCGTGGGGGAAAAATCATTGTACGCCTTCAAGCGCCATGAGGAGTCATGTTTTGAACAGTTTAATTCTGTTCCTCATCGAGTTGACAACTCACTGAGTAATTAATCTTGTTTATCAGATTCATTATTTTTCCTGGTCGAAAAGTACTGCGATTATCATAACATTCTTTCTTTTATCAAAGTGAAATTCTTGTGGAAGAAAACTATGGATTAGATTATAGGGAACATTCTTCCGAGTGTGAAAATAATATTGCCACTTTAATGTCAGAGGGGACTCCTTTGCACACTTCGAGTACAGAAAATCCCACTTTTCAATTTTCATTGGAAATAACTTCTTTCCCCTCTTATTGTATTATACTGTTTTGCGATGAAAATTATGCATCTCTTTCTATGGGTAATTTCTGCATCTGAATTTTGACCAATCGGAGTGCAGTATTTGAAGTCACGTGAAACCTGACCGGCAATTTTTTTTCGATGATTCTGCAGGAGTTTTGCCAAGAACCTATCATTTCTCATTTATCGTGAAACTACCCCGTAATCTCAAACAATGCACTCCTATTGAGCGAAATTGTAATGCGGGAAACAATTCGACCAATAATATAGTATATTACCTAGCAAGTGCAGTATAGTATATTACATACCTAGGGCAGTAAAATAAGAAAAGTTTCAGAGTACATGTTGGCCGAGGCGAAGCCGAGGCTGACAAACATGTGATCTGAAGCTTTCTTTTTTACTGGCCAGGGTATGTATACTATTTTTCTGCACACTGGGACAGGAGTGAGCTTACGCCCGAGCGCAGCGAGCGCTGAAAGTCTCGCTTTCTTCCCAGTGTACAGAAAAATAGTATTATTGTTCAACGTGCGGGAAGTGGCTATTTTCTGCACCGCGCGCGGTAAATAATTGTTGTCGCTACATAGGAAAAAAACGTGGAGACGCTCATCAAACGGTACACTGTCGGTTAATTGATGAAGAACAAATAATTAATATAATTCCCTAATTTTTCTTCGAAATGAGCCTATATATAGGTTGCTCAGTGGATCTATCAGAAAACTAATCAGGCATTGGGGAGATATCGTAATATTGCTGATTTTAATATTTTCCAATTTTTCAAGAGTGTTGCCTCTTTTCAAAGAAATAGAAGAGAAAATGGTTGAATGATCTTGACACAGATGATTCATTGTGTTAACATTTATGTCAGATGAAATCTTCGTCACTAGATTCTTAACTATTCTAGTCTGAAAATGCTCATGAATAAATGACTAATTATGAGTGCTCGCGGGAATATTTTTTTCTCTTTTCTGACAGGAAATGCTATCATTTCTTTTCTTTCTATTCTTTTATTATCTTTTTCTCAACAATGAATATCATTGGAATTCAATTACATCTCCAACTTGGATTACACGAGAGTGAGCATGATATTAACATGAAAAATGAAGAAAAAACTTTTTCAATAATATAGAAAAAAAACCCAACAATTTTTTTCAATCCTCTTTTTTCTCGCTCAAGTATTACCATTAATCTATTGCACTCGTGTTACTCATAACTCTTCAATTATTTATTACTTGCTGATAGAGAAATGTCATCCAGATCATTAATTGTTCTTTCCATCCAGAGGAGAAATAAAACAAAGTATAACAAAAAAAAAATATTCATAAAACAATTTATTTCTCATAGTTGACGTAATTCGTCCTTCGTATTTCGCAAAAATAAATCCCACCTCACTTCTTTAACTCTCGTGTGTGAACTCACCGTCGTTCTTCCCATATACAGCCACTCTTAGCATTGAGTGAAGGAAAAAAGAAAAAAGGATAAACGTCATAGAATATTTGAGAGAAACTTTTTATCACGAGAAAAGCGAAAAAAAGACGTTCCCCAATTGAAAATAAGAATTTCCATTTCAATGTTCTCGTCCCCTCCGCTCACTTACCCCCGGCTTAACCACCCATTCCCATCCGTAATTGTTAAATAATTAATAAATTATGGATATAAATACTCATACCGTCGGATGAATAGAACTAGAGTTCAAGTATGCAAATTATTTTCGTGAATTTGATAGTAGTCAATTCGATAACATAGATTGAGTTAGTGTTTTGATACAGAGAAAAAAATCGAATCCATTCGCTAATGAAGAGAATATAATGATCTTCATTTTTTTGACCCCCTCTTCATTTCCTGGTGGAAAACCGTACAAAAATTCGAAGAGAAATTTTTTTGAATCAAGTTACGGCCCCATACCAAGGAAGAAATGCAATCACTGAATATTCATTTATAATATACAATACTGATTGTAACAATAGAATGACTGTAACATGAACACATTCAAAAATTAATATTTCGTTGTTACTCGTCGTCGATTTTATAATGCATTCTATACGTAATTGATGATAAAAGATGCTTTCAACTACCGAGTAAAATTCTATAATAATTTTCTTTCGACCACGCTCTATTCTTCTCAGATTCACGTAATATAAAAATGATTTTAAGAGGCCAATGAACAGGAATACATACCAAAATCTACGATTGGGAATAACTTTGATAGCACCTTGTTGATTCTTAGTGTTTAATTTCTGGAACAGAAATTTATTGTTGTGTTTAGTTCTGAAAAGATTGTATTTTTACCCACTGCGATATGTACGTGCAGACACCCACGTCGACCTATAAGATGTAAAGAACACCTACACATGGAAATCTCCTAACATTAATTGGTAATCGGTGCGGAATCCTACATACATGAATAATTTATTAACAACAGTGGTTAGTGATGATTGTCACGACAGATTTAAGATTAGAATCATTGAGTCATGTCCTCAGTATCTAGAAGTGTTTTAGTTAATGTCAAAACATTGTTGTTCTCTCATTTATAAAAGGAAGCAACAGGAAATATCATTGATCATACTTTAATAATAGTGCACTTCATTTATGTAACTATCGTAATTGTATGTTGAGACAATTTGTGATCTAATGTTTATTCTCGGTTCATTTAACGGTAATGCTCAGCTCCCTTGCCTCCTACAAATCGGCCTTCGGCGTTATTTCATAATATCATTGTAATAACAAAGGGGTTAAACGGAATAAATGAATTCAATTTCTGTGGAATACTGCCAGGTTTCATATGAGGAATTTGAAGACTTCTTTATGGATGTGATAATTCTGGGTGAAAAGAGTTGCCATAGAAAAAATTCTCCTTCAATTTCTCTTTCTGGAGAATCAAAAGATAATTGTTGTAAAATTATGAGTTATTAAATGCTAGTTATCTGCAATGATTCTCTTATAATAGAATATATTAAAACTCTATATCTTTCAAACTCTATTATTAAAATTGATTATCTTTTTATCGTCCTTCAAAAAAATTCCCACTTGAATCAAATTGATTAAGATAGAATCAGCATAAGCGACTTCTCAATCAATGATTAGAGAAAAATATACAATTCATGGGATTTTGATGATAGGAGAATTCCATTCAATAGCATTGATTGATGACCTTTACGGGATAGTAATAAAAGGGATAGTAATAAATTTCGAGAAATAATGAAAGTTTACTCATAGGGTGAATGGTCCAGTGTTCGAACGGATAAGAATCGTCAGATGCTAGTGACCAAACACATGAAATTCGCTGATTACTGATATATTGAATCGTTTTATAAGTTCTTATTAAGTTTGTGAACATAATATCATGTTCCGAAAATCGGAAGAGTGACATTTCGTTGGATTACTAATGTTTTCAGGATAAATACGTGAAAATAGTTCGATCACTGGACGAGCCTGAACACGGGACCTCTCACCCTAATTATTAAATTTCTAAATGAACAAAAATTGCAGACGTTCATTTCATTGCCCTTTAGGAAGGATGATGCATTCTTAAGCCTTTCTTTGTTCTATTATGTATATAGAGATGTTCGTAATTAAATGTTTATTGATGTTGTCCAACTTAATGTACATAATGGCTTTTGTAGATTTTTGTTATTTTTCTTGTGGCTTTGTTTGCATGTAAATAGACTCTATGGAGCCAATTCATGAGAACGCAAGACGCAAAGAAAGTGGAGAGCAGCGTCGAGGATCAGGTAGGCTGAGGAAAAGAGATTGAAGAAAGGAAATTGTTTCAATCCATCAGTTTCATATTTATTTATAAGTGAAATGGGCAGAATGATTTTAAAAGAATATGGGATTTTCATTCAGATACAAGTGTCGTGTTGACTGAAGACACAGACAGTTTCATAATCGGAGATCGAGTATGGGTCGGTGGAACGAAGCCTGGCGCCATCGCTTACATCGGTGAAACTCAGTTTGCACCAGGAGATTGGGCGGGAGTTGTCTTGGATGAATCAATTGGTAAAAGATGTTAAATATTTCGAGAACCGTTAGAGAATATAGAGAATAAGCCTGCTGTACATTCTTTTCTCATTTTCATGGTCAGGTTATTTCATAATGTTTTGAACGTGAACTTGATTGTTCCCCGAATTTTGTGAAAAACTTCTCAAATATTTGTAATTAAAGAGAGAAGAATTTCACTGTATGAGCTTTTTTTCTAGCTCCAATAGCTCTGCGAAAAAATACTGAAAGATTAGATAGAATATTATTAATCAAATATTTAATTGAAAAGGTAAGAATGATGGATCCGTTGCTGGCTCTCGTTACTTCCAATGTGCCCCGAAACATGGTATTTTCTCACGTCTGACGAGACTGACACGTTATCCGCTCCAGGAGAGCTCATTAACTTCACCAAGTGAATTGAAATCACCGCCAGCCAACAAATCAGCCTCACCATCACTGAGTAAGGATCACTACAGCTATTCCTATAGTCGCACATGAACGGTATACACAGCTTCATTTTGAATCATAGTTGATGCACGAAAATATGATCAAATCATACATTATTCAAGGAGTTTGGGTAGTGATTTCTTGGGAAGGTGAGATGAAGAGAAAATTCATTGTATTTTTGAAGAGTTTCAATACTACATGACAAAAACGATATTTTGTGAGATTTAATTATATTTAATAAGATTCAGTATCGATTCATTCTTCAAATATTTCTTTTTCTTTCCTAATGATTCATCGCGATAGATTTCTGTACCGTTTATTATTTTTACTGATAAAGGAATTACTCGTAGAGGTATAAGTTGTATTGTGGAATCGTCGCGTTAAAATATATTATTTCTCAACAAATTTTTCCTTCTAACCTAAAGAAACGGGGCTTTCCGAAGAATTCCCCTGTTTTTTCCACATATTTAATTCATCCCCAAACTCCTCAATGAATTAAACATTTACTTTAGTATTTTATTAATGAACATTTAATTATTTTCTTTAATAATCCATCGATGTTGAAAGAACCGATTCATTACTTAAATTATTGAAAGTAGTAGTGTACTTTGAATGATTTATTGTCATTAGAGAAATGGAAATGAATAAACTGACTTAAAACCATTAGATGCCTCAATGACGAGTTTGAATTCATCAATTTCTCATCGAGATTTGAAAATTGGAGATCGAGTGATCGTTTCCTCGGGCCAGGGAAGTAGGACTGGTGTACTTAGATATCTTGGAACTACAGAGTTTGCAGCTGGAGAATGGTGTGGAGTTGAATTGGATGACGCAGTTGGAAAAAATGACGGATCAGTTGGGGATATAAGGTTTCAGAGAAATTTATAAATACAGAGAAAGAATATTTCTTTGATATCATCTAAACAAAATGACCATCCCGAGAATTTGAGGGGATAGGGGTCATTACACTGTTTTCTGTCACAAATTTCATTGATTCTGTAATAAAACTGTGTTTGAACTCCTATCTCATCAAGTTGTCGATATATTCGTGGAAGAATCAATACATTAAGGCTAATTTTTGTGCTGGTCAAACCGAAGTTGATTGATTCTCTAAATTTAATTAGTCTCCAGGAAAAAATCATAAGGAATCTATTTTTCGGCTCTATAGTTTATGAGATATATGCAAGAGATGAAATAATAGCAAGCTTGCAAAGTTTTTTTCTATTATTTTTTTCGAGAATGTTAAATCGCCAATGAACGTGAAAAACTCAAAAATTGGAATTCTCAAATACTCGAGTAGTAGATCTTGATAATATCAATTCGGTATTTATTCAGGCGCCTCTTGTGATACTTATTATGTATTTTTTTTTAAATCTCCTTCCGACAATTTCTGAAGCAATCGAACATCTAGGTTGATTCTCATGCATGAGCTCTTATATATCGAACCTGTCTTAGCAAAAGACTGTTATTAAGTAAGGTGGTGACATAGTCTCTTGCTAAAACAGGTTTGATGCATAAAGCCCATCTCTGAAACACAAGTCTAATCGTTAATTACTTTGAAACCAATCAGACGACAATTTGGGAAAAATAGTGTATAATGACGATAACGTTAGGAAAGTCTTGTATGACTTCCAAAACAATATCTCCAAACTTAGAAACTGAAGAAAACTTCTTAACATAAGTTGCTCATATTCTTCTAGTTCAATTCCGGTAATAGCGACACTCCACTTCGATCGACCCTCTAAATAAAAAATATGTTAATTATTTTGATTCTACTGATCATCTTTAGTTCACGATTGAGACAAACTTAATTGTATTTGAGTATCAGTCCGTGCAGATTTCCAAATTTTTGCAATGGGATTAATGAAATTTTGATAATCAGTCAACTCCATTTCTACCATTCAACAAAAAAGTTTCACTGATATTTCAAATAGACTACGTTCTCAGGTATTTTGAATGCAAAATGAAACACGGACTCTTCGCTCCAGTGCACAAAGTCTCTCGTTCACCAAGCAGCAAGAGGTCCTCCATGTGTGCAGTCCATAAGCCTACTGGTGCAGCGTTGAATTCCTCATTACGGAAAACTGGATCAAGAGAATCCCTCACGTCGATCTCGAGCGTTACATCTACGACGAGCAATAGAGGAGTTACAACAGCCAGGGTAAGATTCGTGGATTAAGCAATCTTCAGGGATCATCAAAGGATTTCTTAAACTTTATTCCTAGAATTTAGAACAAAAATCATTGTAGAATTATTTTCTCCTCACGGATCGGCTATTTTTCAATCCCCCAATCCGCGCTTCGAGCGTTGTTTTCATTTGTGTAAATAAATGAACAATAGCTTTTTTACAACACAATTTGCCATTCCAGAGAACTCGAGCATCCACACCTGGTGAGAGTACCCTCCAGGTGAGCTACTAATATTTTTATAATCTGAAGCATACTCATTTATTCTTGAGAGAATTAATTGACAGGAGCAAATGAAGAAATGAGAACGTTAATAGTTTGTGGAGTTTTTAAAAAAATAATTCACATTTCTGGCCGTGGGAAAATGTAAATTGCTGATACGAAACGTTTTGAAAATATTCAAAGATTCAAAAATAAGGAGATTTTGCGGATGAAGTTTGAGTCCTTCAATATTTTCCAATAATTACTATGTAAGAAATCTCATTTCTTCATTCTTATGAATTTAAAAATAAAATTTGTAGAATTATTCATTTGCTTGTTATTCTGACCCGTTGTTGTATTTTTTTTTAGTAAATCTCGTGTACCTGTATTTTTCCTGTTGAAATAAATTAATAAATGAATGAATGAAAACATAGAATAGCTGGGATGGAGATATTACAATGAAGCTTCTGCATTATTGCCCTGTCTCCTTTCCTCTCATGAAAAAATCATCTTATACTACTTCTATTTTGTGTGGTGTATTTCGAAGATCGAAACAGAGATTCTAACACAATTTTCAGGAAATGTTGAAGGAAAAGCAACAGGAGATTGAGATGCTAAGGAAGGAGAGGGATTTAGAAAGAGAGAGGATAACCAAGGCTGCAACGCAGGCTGACAATGCTGAGCAGTCGATAGTTAATTTGCGACTGGAATATGATAAGGTAGATTTTTCGTTCAGCGTTTCCAAATTGTTCAAGGCTCCTTTATTTCGATTGAAATTATTGTATAGCGAGAAAATATCCTTTAGTGATTTCTTGAACTGTAACTACTATGGAGTTCTCAATTCTCAGACGAGTCCCAACAATTGGACACAGAAGCAATCATGCCCACAACTAGCATTCAATTGAAAATTTCGATTCCCTAGATACTTGCAAATTGTCCAAGTAATAAAACAGGAGAATTTCATACTCACTTTATTTCCATTATTCCAATAATTAGATTAGGATCGTCCCGATACTGATACTTTCTCTTCAAGTGTTCGCTAACTGGATCCTTAACAGTATTTCATTCATCGAGATTTGTTTTTCAATTTTGAGATAATAAAGTGAATTCTTTCTCTCATCTTTGTGAAAAATACGTTTGTCTTTCCGCCCAATTATCTTGTAGATATTAACTCTTCTATGCTTGACGAGACTTTTATTTAATTGCCATACCTTTGCTAATTTTAATGAAGAAAGATTTGGAAAAAAAATGCAAATGTCATTCGCTGTGATGGAAAAAAAATCAAAGACCAGTGCAAAATTAACTCTAATATTTAAAGTCTAACACAGAATTTCTCAGAATATAACACATACCATTTTCTATCGAAAACTCAATTTTTTCATAATTTTGAAAAGTTAATTATGCTGGTTCATTGTGCCTTGAGGGTTGATTTTATTTCACATTCCACGAGTGACGAATAATTGAAAAAACTAAAATTACTGTGATACTGTCATGTTCGAAAAATCATAAAAATAGACATATTCAAGAAAATCTGATCAGAGTACATGTTATTTATTCGGCATCAGCGCCATTCGGAGTTTGTCTGGAATTCAATAATGATTCCTGAATAGATTCCATTCTATGATTGAGAATGTGATGCAAAATGTGCGACTAAATCGTCGTCCTATGGAGAAAAGGGCGTAACAAGATGAGAAACGTGTGCTACTTACGCCCTTTTCACTCTAGGAATACGAAATAAATTAAAATAAATTAGACAGCGTTTATCTGACAAAAATAAAGTTATCGATAACGTACAGTGTTTTGAAATTTATTTTTTTATCATTAGTATCGAGATGAAATGGAGAAGAATATCATTGAAACCCAAGGAACATTATCTCAGCTTATAGAGGAGAAAAATAATCTTCACTCCCAGTTAGATGAGGAGAAACGAAAATGTGAGGACCTGTTATTCAGATTTGAAGAGGAATTGCTCAACAAAGAAGACATTCAGGTAATTTTTTCTGGAAACCGCCGCGTATTATTCATTGATAGAATTATTATTCATTTTTGGGAACTCAGATTTCGAGTTACCTCAGTCAAGTATTTTATGACCTTCAACTCTCTTTTTTTGGTGACGATTAAGAAATTTTCTTTTAGATTTTTCAATCAATTATTATGATTTTTTTATATCTTTAGTCTCCCACAGCTTGTTGCTAATAAAGTTCCATTTCTTTGTTTCTTTTCTCCTTCTTTTAGAAAGAAAAATCAGCACAGACCGTGAGTATTATCATGGAGACACTATTTTTCTGCACTGCATTGACTGTCATCGCAATAATTGTCACTAAACACTTCAGATACTTGGACAGGGAATTGATATGGAAATAGATAATAGAAACTATGCATTAATCCTTACTGCAGTTCCACTTAAGAAGTTCTGATATTTACTCTAGTGCTCTAATAATTTACTGACGCAGAAAAAATTATGTAACATTAATTCTCATGTTCAAATTATTCCCTTGTATGTTTATTTATGTATATTCTTCTTATATTCTTGCATGAGTTTCATTCATTTGTATTCATTATTCATTCAAAGTTTTTTGTGCTGCATTTTTGTAAGTTTTAAATGCCTGTGGATAATGATATTGTGTTGAATGTGATAGAACTTTTGAATTCATTTCAAAAAACGAATTCAGAGACTCTTTCAATTTATACTAAGTGTTTTCTGGATGAATTATAATTGATGAATAAATATACTAGGTGGTAAATATTCAGAATATGGGAAAGATTGAAGCACTTGAGAAAGAACTTTCTAAGGAGCGAGAACGCGTCATTCAGTTTGAGAAGGACAATGCACGATTATTTGAAACTGCAGAAGAGTTGGCGCAGCTGAAAATCGAAACTAGTAATTTTGCAGGTATTCCAAAATATTTCATTTTATTTGTAATAATTATTTTTCTCTCATGATTCATATTTATTTTCAGCGTTGGAAAACACAAATCTTTGTTTGAAGGAGGCGAAAATCACCTTAGAGAATCAAATGCTGGAACGAAACAATACAATTACTGAATTGTCATCTCAAATTGCCGAATTACAACAGAAATTGAAGAACAGAGAAGAAATTGAAGAATCAAATATTGAAAAGCTTTCTGAAGATTTACGAAAAAGTAACGAAGAAAAAAACTCAGTAAAATTTTTACTCAGTAAAATAACTCAAGAAAATACTGTGAAAATTGAAACTATGCTTCAAGAAAATGAAAAACTGAAAGAAATCATTGAAAATTTGACAAAAGAAAATGTAAGAGCCTCCGAAATTCATCAGATTGAATCGAAAAGAATATTATTAGAGAGAGAGAATTTGTCTGCTGAAAGTGCGCAAAGAATTGCAGAGCTTGAAAAGTTGATGACGGAAAAAACGCAAAAAATTGAAGAGGAAAGTGAACGAGCGTCGAGAATTGTTGAAAAAAAATCAGAATTGGAAAAGTCATTGATAAGTTGTCAGCATGAAATGAGAAATTTGGAGATTGAAATGAAGAAAAAAGATGAAAAATTAGAAGAAAATTCGGAATTAATTGCGGAGTTGCAGCAGAAATATTTATCAATTTCTAATGATCAGGAGAATAATATAGCTGAATTAGTAAAACTCAGAGAATTGGTGAAAAATCATTCAATCGAAAATGCAAGATTGATTGAAGAATTGAATAATAATTCAGGAAAATTTGTCTGTCTCGATGAAGAAATTCTTTCATTAAAATCTCAATTAATGAGTAAAAATGAAGAAATTAAAAATATGATCGAAAAAATAACAGAACTGAATGATGGTATTACGTTTTTCGAGCAGACTAAAACAAATTTAGAGAGTGAGTTGAAAATGTACGAGTCTAGTATTTTGGAATTGAATAAAAAATTAAAATTTTCTGACGAGAAATTTCAGGGAATAATGGTCGAGAAAGAAAAATTGGAACAAGATATATCCCGCATAATTTCAAGCTCAGAAGGATCATCCGAGGAGCTAAAGAAGTATAATGAAGAATTGAGAATTAAAGAGAAGGAAAATGCAAAATTGAAAGAAGCAATCTTCGAATTACAAAATTTGCTCGAAAATTCAAAGGAAAAATTGAATGAAAACGAAGAATGCTTCGGAAAGATGAATGAAAAAATCAGGGAAAATGAAGAAAATGAGAAAAAACTGTTGGAGCAGTTGAAAGAAAAAGAAAAATATTCAAAAAAATTAGGAGAAAAATTGGAGGAAAATGAGAAAATTCGTGAAAATTTTAATCGAATGGTCAAAGAAAATGAGATACAAATTCAAAATTTGAATGCAAAATTAGATGAAAATGGGGGAAAGTTTTCCGAAATTCAGAAAAGTTTGCAGAAAAGTGAAGAAAATTGTGAAAAATTATCGGCAAGATTGAAGGAGAGTACGAAAAATATTACCGAAATTCGAAAAGAATTGGAAGAAAGTGAGGAGAATTCCAATAAATTACTTGAAGCGAAGAATTTAATAATTCAAGAATTAGAAGCAAAAAAAGAAAATTTCGCAGAAAATTCAGTCATATTAGAAGATAAAAATGAAAAATTGGTTAAGACAATTTTGGAACTTAAAGAGAAGAATCTAAGCCTTGAAAACAATATAGAACAATTACAAAAATTAGAAAATGAATGTAAAAGAGCCAGAGAATTGGAAGAAAATTTAAGATTGAAAATTGAACAATTGAATAAAGAAAATACGGAAAGGTTTGAAAAATTAAATGAAGAGAAGTCAAACTTGTCTGATGTTTTGAAAACCTTGGAAAATGCCTCGGAAAAGTATGAGGAATCTACAAAAATTATTCAAGAATTGAACGACGAAATTATTTCATTGAAAGTGGAATTAGATTCCTCCAAAGAAAATTCATTAACAATGAAGGGGCTCATCGAAGCAAAAGAGGAAGAGAATTTGAAGCTTTCAAAAGTGCCAGCAACACTGGACATCGCTCTAGAAAATTATAGGAAGGCTCAAGGAACGATCGAAGGGTTAAGTTCCGAAATTTTATCCTTAAAATCGGAATTGAGTTCAAGGACGGATGAAAATTCGGGAAAATTGAGAAAACTCGAAGAAACTGTAAACCAACAGAATTTAGAGCTTGAGAATTTATATAAGAGAAATTTAGAATTGAATACCGAAAAGGATAGACTTCAAATTTTAGACTCAGAAAAATCAAAAATTGAGTTGCAGCTTGGGAATTTGATTAGAGAAAAATCCGCAAATGAAGAAAAATTGAAAACAATAGAAAATCAGAATGGAAGCCTCCAGGATGTTGTCAATCAAAAATCACAAATGATCGACGAACTTGTGAAAGTTGTTGAAACACTAAAAGCAGCGGAAAACGAAGCGATGAAAAGTGTGGAGCTCGAATTTGCTCAAAAACTCAAAGAGAGCTCCGATAACATTTCAAAAATAACTGAAGAACTGTCAAAAACTAAGATACTAAATGAGAATCTACAAATAGAATTGCTTGAAAAATCAGCAGAGAAAGAAAGCTTAGAGAAGGTAATTGAAAATTCGGAGAGAAGGATAAAAGAATTGGAATCGAAAAAGACATTTTATAATCCGGAATCAATTTCAAAGTCTAAAAAAATTGAAGAGAAAAATTCTGCATTGATCAAACACAACCGACAAATAGAACAGAAAAATATGGAAATGAATTCTTCACTTTCTGAAACCTTAGAGGAAACGAAAACATTGGAAGCAAGTTCTAACAATAATTTAGAGGAGAAGATTGAACGAAAAGATGATGAAAATGGAGCAACTGACAACTTGAAAATTATTATTGAGGAAAATGAAATGTTCAAAAGCCAAATTGATTTTTTGAATTCAGTAATAGTGGACATGCAGAAGAAAAATGAAAATTTGAGACTGAAAATTGAGGTTTTAGAAATGGGGGTCCCAGCTGATGAAGCTGACGATTACTCAAAGGAAACATTGAGAAAAGTTTCAACACCAAGAATGTTTTGTGATATCTGTGATGAATTTGATCTTCATGAGACTGAAGATTGTCCCAAACAATCTCAGGACTTTGAGATTGAAAGAACAATAAAAAAAACACCAGTGAAAGATCCCGTTGAAAGAGCTTATTGTGACCACTGTGAAATTTTCGGACATGATACAGCTAATTGTGATGATGCAGAAACGTTCTAATACTCGAATGGATCAACTTATTGTCAACCTCATGATTTTTTTATCGAGCTTTGCTTGCCAATAGATAGTAACCATAATTATAGAAAATTATTCTCAAATCGTAAATGATAATAATTCATTGGATCTTTCAAAGTATATTTTAATATATTGTTGAATGATGTAATCCTTACGTTTGTGTCTTCCTTTCCATAATGATAATTGTTTGATCGAAATACTTCTATCTCTTATTTTTCGAAGACTGTTCTGAAATTATATTTTGTTTCTAAAGATTGAAAGGAAAGACTTGTTGTCTCCCTGTATTATGTTTGTAAGAAGAAGATGAAGATAGTGAAATTATGTACATAGATATAAGATCGATACTTGTTATTTATTATCACTGAAGTGTATATAGCGACAAATACTTGTTCTAATCTTCTTTACATACAGAGCATTTGTTGAACCGATTTCTGGGGATCAAATTTACAGAGGAAAAAACGTTTCGCAGAAGTTTATCAATAAAATATTATTTGTTTGATAGTTCAATCATAAAGTCATTTGTGACCTGTTGGGATTTCCTTAGTCCAGACCTTCTTTCTTCTCTTTTATTGCATCCTGGAAGTAAGAAACAAAATTATAATTTGTTATCCATGTTCAATAAAATGGGATAATTTACCTTAAACCTTTCTTCAAACAATGATAATTCTGCAATTAAGTCAGTGATTGCATGCATGAATGCTTCATGTGGTGTATAGTCAGAAGTTGTTTGAATTCTTATGACGAATTTGTGCTCCAAGGGATGAGGAACTTTGTATCCAGCAAAAAGAACATGAGGATCTTTCAACAATTGACTGTGAAAAATGAAACAAATGAATGAAAAGTATTCAACCATTCTACTAAATATTAATATTCATGGGTATTTTATCGCGATTTTTTTAAATATTCGCAATTTGACTATTCTTACATGCGAGGGACTACCGCTCTACTATACGATTAACAGAATACTTTTTCTTTGAACATTTCACGTTGATTTCTCTTCTATATTCCCAATTCAAGCGAATGTTCAATCACCTTCAACAAAAGAAGGTGCGTGAAAACAACGCACGACGAAAGTGAAGCTTCTCCAGTTTGCGGCCTGGAACCTTGATTAAGTAGACTGGATATTATTGAGTCATCAGAATAGACTCTGAATTTCCGAAAGCATATGGTGTTGTATGCACACATCGAAATATTCATTGGACGTATTTGATAATAGAGCATACACACAACTATGCTGAATTCACTCAAGGGTGGATTTTATCAAATTCTTCTATTTTGAAAATTGAGAAAAAATACGTGAGGAAAAAGAAAAATTAATTTCAAATTACTCCAAAATACCAAAAAAATCTCCATATACTTCTTTGAAGAAAGGAAAAGAAAATCTGCCGAATTTGATTGATTCTTGAGGTTCTACTATTCATTCCGTGTTAAGAGTTGCAAATTTGAGATTGAATATTTTATTAAGTCTGTGGTAAAAAATCAAAATTTCACCTGAAAATCGAAAATTACATAAAAAATTATTCCACCGAATTTGAAGGAAATCAAGCCTTGGCTCAAAATCTGATAGAACTACTTCAAGCTTCGAGCATGAATTCTCGCAGGACTGTAAGAGCCCCAGTAAATCTTCCGTACTCAGTACTTGAGGTGACAATACAATTTCAAAAGTCTTTCGATCCATTTAGATTACCGCTTGAGACACATACTTGACGATATTTTCCAATACCTGTCACAGCCTTCCCTCCCCTCCCTTCTTTCTAAACATCTGAAATGATTGTCTAATGTGAAAGATATCCCAAAATCTAACTCGATTGAAAAACAATCATGAGAACCTTCTATGAAAATGAGAATGCCGTCTACGAAAATATTCTCCTGATATCTCATTTTGAACTTTCTACTAGAGTCGTATTATGTTCTAAAGAATTACTTTTTCGGGAGGTATCTCGAACTGTATATGAGATGAGTTCATGTTTAGTAACGAAAAGTAATCCTTTGAGTAATCGGACTATAATTTCTTACTTTCTGATCATGTTTCCAAGTGTATGATCCTCTTTGTTGACTGTAAAAATTGCAGCATTTGGCACTTTGGTGTCCTGTTCTTTGATGATCCTGTGAAGAAGGCAGGTTAAGTATTTAATATTTTCAGACCAAATTGGAATACATTATTGAAAACTTACTTCTTTTCACCGTCATACAGGAGAAAAGATTCGAACGTTGGAGGAGCATTCATTTTTCAAAATGATCCGAAACTTTTATTTAAAAAAGAACAAAATTTGTAGTGTTTACAACGTCCTTATACCGACACTCCTCCATAGGTAGATTTTGTATGACGTCATAGTGCTGCCGATGATATCCGAAGAATGCCGAGAATTATCTGATTAATAGTGTTCAGCCCTGAACCAACTCCTCAGTTGTCAAAATGGCGGGCGAAGGATCAGCTAATGTTAACCCGAATGCTGAAATTGTGCGTGGACAAGCGTTTGAAGTTGGTCCAAGATACACAAGTCTAGCGTACATGGGCGAAGGAGCTTATGGGATGGTCGTGTAAGTTTTAAAACACCTTGGATGGATTCTTAGCAATTACTTGATAGAGAACCACGCCTTCTCTTTAGCTTACAGTTCTATTCAGTACAGTAGAAAAATTTCAAATAAATCAAAAGAGTGTTTTCATAAACTCACGGTGATTTGATGAATTTCACTTGTATTCTCTTGAATACTGATTTTAGTATATATTAATAAAAGTTCCTATTCTCACGAAAATTTTCACAAATGTATTTGGTCAATTCATCTCAGTTTGGCGGGAAATTTGAACTATCACACCTATAATTTATGATTTCAAAAGTTCATGGAAATTCATACAATTTGGTATTGCTTATAAATAATAATTGAGTGTACTTTTACAGGTCTGCTTATGATAATGTAACGAAAACGAAAGTAGCTATTAAGAAAATATCACCGTTCGAGCACCAAACATACAGCCAAAGGACTCTGAGGGAAATCAAAATACTTACGAGGTTTAAACATGAAAATGTAATAATCAAATCATACATACTTCATTTCTGTTGCTGCTGAGAAAGTATAAAGATTTTCGCGGTTGATAAATCCTGGGGGAAAATAGACTTCTATCGATAATTTGGAAGAGTTATGAAAATGATAAGCTTCTGTATTATTTGTGGTAAAAATGTTGAACGAAGAGGAATTTTGAGAAATTTGAGAGAAACAGAGGTTTCTTCTCTCTCAAGATTTCACGAATTGTATTCTCTTTACATAGTTCCCCTTGGATTTTTCTCGGTTTTGCTCACAATACTCTTTAAAAGTGGTCATTAAAAAGAGCCATTAAAAATAGTATATTGCATACCTAGGGCAGTAAAATAAGAAAAGTTTCCAATCACTTGTAATTGTTGGCCGAGGCTGACAAACATGTGATCTGAAGTTTTCTTCTTTACTGGACAAGGTGTGTATACTATTTTTCTGCACACCGAGGGCTGAAAGTCTCCCCTCCGTCCCAGTGTGCAGGAAAAACCATTTCAAATTTTCATATATTTTTCTTCTGCAATGAATAATTCATAACGGTAATGACTAGTTTCTGAAGCAAGAGAATATGAGCCTTTGATAAAACTTGAGTAAATAGATCATTTAATTCCTGTTTTATTCCTTGCAGATAATAGACATAAGAGATATCCTTCGAGCACCAACAATAGACCAAATGAAAGATGTTTATATTGTCCAATGCCTGATGGAAACCGATCTATACAAATTGTTGAAGACACAAGCAATAAGTAATGATCACATATGTTACTTCCTTTACCAAATATTGCGTGGTTTGAAGTACATACATTCGGCAAATGTCCTTCACAGAGATCTGAAACCGAGTAATTTATTGTTGAATACCACTTGTGACCTTAAAATATGTGACTTTGGTCTGGCCAGAGTTGCTGATCCTGATCATAATCATGCTGGTTTTCTTACTGAATATGTTGCAACAAGATGGTACAGAGCACCAGAAATCATGTTGAATTCGAAGGTGAGAATTTAACCATTTAATATTAAAGGAAGATGGAGAAAATTAATGCACTGGAAATATGGGAGGAATCTTTGAAGAAAATTATGGGACAATAATAGAATTTACAACATTCCTGTAACCAATATTGTTCTTCTAATTTCGAGGATGTAACGGAAACAAACTAATCATTCTCCAGAATTGTTTCTCTCACTCTACATATTTTTCTTTGTTAATACTTCAAATTTCTATAATTTCGAAAATTTCATACTTTGAAAATCTGTTATTTGTTGAGAAAAGTTAGGACCACCAGGAAGGTTACTACATGAATCTCTCCATCTTCCTTCGGTAGCGAAATATCCATATAAAGACCGCTTTCAACATGATACTATCATCATGCAGGAGAGTTCTTTAATTTAAGTGGCAGGGAAATTTATATTTTTTAATAATTTGAGTGACTTCGATCAATATTAAGTGGACATTACGGAAAAAATAGGATAATATAGTCAGTCAGGATAGATATCTCCCACAATAGTTGAATAAAATATCAACGACATGGCCGTTCGAAAGATCTGAATATAATCGAAACAGAATAGATTATTTCACGGTATTCTCCAACGAAAATTTATAACCAATCAATAAAGTACATTATATACTTTTCTTTTTTTTAATGTTCATTCGGAAAGAGAGCCAGGGTACATTTTTTTTTTTTGAATACAAATTACATTAATGTAGTACTATCGGTTTCAGAATTGACGTGTAGAATTTAATGAAACTTCTTTTCTCCCGCTGGGCTGCAAAATTATACGAATTTTGAAAGCGCACCAATATTGATGGCATTGATCCTTTCTTTTTCAATTGAATATTTTCAGGGATACACAAAGTCAATAGACATTTGGTCAGTTGGCTGCATTCTCGCTGAAATGCTCTCAAGACGTGCAATATTCCCAGGCAAACACTACTTAGATCAGTTAAATCATATTCTTGGTGTTCTTGGATCGCCTTCAACCGAAGACCTTGAGTGCATTATAAACGAAAAGGTGAGGTAACATATTTGCATCATATTGAACGTTGTTATATCAATTATCGAGATGAGTACTCATTGTTATAATCTCATCGATAAATCTTGTGAGGAAAGAGACATTATGTAGATTTGTATTTTTAATTTATCGATAATGTAACGAATATTTCCTCCAAGTTTGACCACATTTCAATGTATCAAAATGTTTGAAATCATCGATTAATTGGTGAGAAATGTCACGGAATCTTGTCACAGGCACGCAGTTACCTCCAATCATTGCCGTATAAACCTAAGGTACCATGGACCTGCCTGTTCCCAAATGCTGACCCACGTGCACTCGATCTGCTCGACAAAATGCTGACGTTTAATCCGAACAAACGGATCGTCGTCGAGGATGCACTTGCACATCCTTATCTTGAACAGTATTATGATCCCGCTGATGAGGTAAGATTATTTACAAATGCATTTAAACTATTTCGATAATTTTTCAATTGGAACTGTCACATAACAAGGCGGATGAAGGTTGATACATGGAAGACATTGAAACTTTTATTCTAAAAAATATGGTCCCTCAAATTGGTCCAACAACGGGATAAATCGCAGTTTCGGAAAAGACCATCTACATAGAGCGAATTATTCAGTAGTGAAGGCGTGCAATGAAATCAATGAATTTGGCGTCAAAATTGATATTGCAATATTTCAAAATCTTCGACAGAATTATTCTAGCGATTACTTCATTCGAACCTTAGTTCCTCTTAATAACGATAAATATTATGATTTTTTGAGTCTCCCCTTCTCGTCAAGCTATTCATTGAAAAAAAAAATCACAATATTGAATCAATTTTTCTCATTTGGTACTTCATTGCTAACTTTATTGGTAATCACTATCATATCAGTAATTTGTGGCTAACAGGATTAAGCCTCAAGAGAAAATGATTCCTCCCATCAATGTCGTTCTAGAAACGATGTTTGTTATAATTTTGAAAATTCGTTCGCGTATCACTTATTTTTTTCCCCGAAGGGAAATTGTGGAATTATCCGAGGAGATGAAATTTCGGAGATTCATGTAACTGTAGATTTCTTTCGGGAAGCCTCAATGTATATTGTTCATTTTCATTTTTGATGAGGGAGAATTCTAATATTATTTTTTTTTAAGCCTGTAGCGGAAGAACCTTTCAAATTTGACATGGAACTCGACGATCTTCCAAAAGAAGTCTTAAAACAGTACATATTCGAGGAAACTACTCAATTTTCACGAAATCAGGAAAATGCCATGTAGTCGTACATAAAAAACACTTAACTGACGTGTAAGTACCACTTAGACTCACCAAAGCGCAGGATTAATGATGAACAGAACCCAACTAAAAGAATGAAGGTTTATCATTAGAACCACCGCCAAAATCAATTACAAGGGAAAAGAAAGGATTAAAATTGGCAGAAAGCAATTGATATGATGTGTGTATGTGAGGGAATGCTCGCGCGCGCGCCCGCGCGTGCGTGGGTGTGTATGTATGTATGTATGTATGTATGTATGTATGTATGTATGTATGTATGTATGTATGTATGTATGTATGTATGTATGTATGTATGTATGTATGTATGTATGTATGTATGTATGTATGTATGGATAGAGGGGGGAGTATTGAAAAAAAAACTAACATTTTCACTGGGAAAACAGAATTCTTTAGAGAAAAAAAACATTCTTTTTCCGCATTACGAAAAAACAAACAGAAAATGCTATTGAGAAAAGGTATGAAACTCATTGTTTTCTGTTTCTTCTGGCTTAGAGATAATGAATTAGTTAACAATTATTTTCTTTTAAGGAAAAAAATTAACTGTTGATTTATGTGCTGTCTGTGATTTTATAATCAATCAATCAATTACGAGTGAAGAAAATAATCAACCATAAAAAAGAATGTTTAACGAATCGTTTCCAAGTTTTGTTTGTTAAAATTTAGAGATTAAAAGTATTCAAAATGTCTCTTCTAGGTGAAAGAATTATCATAATTATTGTTCAGAATGTTCAATTCGATTCATCCTCGTGAAAAACCAAAATAAATCCATGTTATGCAACCAATCTTTTCTTATCTGGAATTTAACGAAGAGAAATTAAAGGAACAATGATTTTAGATTCGTTCACAACACCAAAATTTCAGAAAAGAAAGTACTCTGGCCGAAATTTTTTATCAATTAACTGAATAAGAAAAAGGATCACAAATCTATTTCCTATCTCAATGTGTGAATAATTGTCACTTTTAACTAACAAAAAAAAATTGTCACTTCAATGAATCCCCCTTGAAATAATAAAACAGAATAATAAGGCAAAGAGTTGAAAAATCCCAACAAAATAAGGACGAGATTTAATAATTATCATGAATTTCTTCCATTCCATCTTCGATTTTTTTTTGTGTAATTAATTCGTCCAGTGATTCCTTATTGTTAAAGTGCATTTAATCGTTTAAGGAAACCCAAAATGAATGAGAAAAAATGAATATATCGACGAATATTGAGCATCCCAGGGTGTTTAGGACTCAATTTTTTGTGTGTAAAACGAGGCAAAAATAAATGAGAATCTCGTGTACGTTCTTGTGTATTAATTGAGGTATTAAATATTTCCAAACTTTTTACCTCTATTGGATTCTTCACTTAGGGAACAGTTGGAGATTATAAACAATATCAAATGAAGAAATCCTTTTCTTTTTGCTCAAGGAAGCTTCTTATTTTTGCTTTCTCTGTTCCAGTTTTCCATGACACTGAAAGAGAATTTTGCAGTTTTTCAATTTGCTTCCATACATTTGTTGTAAATATTGAGAATCAAAATATATATATATACATATATATATATATATATATATATATCTCCAATTGTCCTTCTAAGGAAATTTCTGTTTAATCCAAAATTTAATTAATGCCACTATTTATGTGAATGTCTTCAGGCCTAATATACTTAAACGTTATGAATGTATATTTGTTGTTGTTGCTGAATTCTTGTCTCAATATTTTGAAGAAAATTACAACAAAAATTAGCAGAGAAAATGCATATGAAAGGATTACCTATTTTGCCCATGGCCTTTCCAATATCCAAATTCAATTAACCGATCGGCAGGAAATTCATCAAAAAATGAAGACAGTGAGCACTGATTGAATTAATAAGAAGTTTTTTTTTTAAGAAGCTTTAAATTTGCACAAGATCACTGTGAACCGAATAAGAATCCGAGAATCTTGAGGAGAGGAACAAAAATCCAAAATGTGAATTGATTGGTTATACTTTGGAAGGAAAAGAAAACGTAAAGACTAAGAGAAAGAGCGTGAAGCCTCCTAGTTGATTGAAAACAGGAGGGATTCCTTGACGCCCGTTGATGATGAGAGAAATATGCTTGACGCTAAAAAAATTGTCATTTCAAGTTGCGAATTGTCTATTCGCATATTTTTCTCTATTGCCAATGGTCTCCCATAAATCCACATTGAAAATGCGAAAAAACATCCCATGTCCCCACAAAGAGTGTATCACGAGTAAATATTTCCGAAGATGTTATGGCACAAAAATATGTTATTTCTTGATTTTTGGAATAATTCATGTGATTATCAAATTACGTTTACTGAATCAATGGCAGTGACAAATTGTCAATTACAGTTACGATGATTGAACGAGATTTATAAATGTAGCTTTGAATATCGCTTGCACTTGCAATCATAATTAAATAATACAAATTCGTTTTTCTTTTTTCCAATACAGAGCTGGAAAGTCTTTTTCGGAATAATTCCGTTTCATGAAAATCGAACTGATTGTTTTGAATTAGATGAATGACCTCTATGGAGAAATTTTATTGCTGTGAATCCAATCATATTTTCGTTTTAAAAATGATACGAAAGAAATTATTGTTACTCATTGTGAATCGTATATGTATTCTAGAAAATTAATTGTCAATCTTCTGTAATGACAAGAAAATTGCATTATTCAAAGTATTATTGTGCTAATTAAGATTAAAGTGGTTTTATTGACCAATTAAATTCACTATTTGTATTAATCCGATGATTTTTTTTTCATCATCAATGTATTATTCATCAGTAATAGCTTGTAGATAAAAATACTTTTCATTGGTATTCATATAGATTAGAATTTTGAATTTTCTTAAATTTAATCGAAATAGTACATGAAAAAAATTCATTCAGAACTTTCATCATCGAAATTATCATTTCTCACTTCTATTCTCAGCGGTGACCTTCCCTTTCTTTGATGGCCAAGTCGTGATCTTAAATCACCTTTAACTAAATTTCTTGAATTTCCACTACAAAAAGAAAGAAATTAGTAATTGTTTTACTCCGATATTTTCTCCCTATTACTAATGGATAGTTCGTTCTTACCTATCAGAGTATGAATTATCACCCTGATTTTTATAATTAAGTCTCGCCCAAACAGTGGAAGCAACCCTAGGTTTCGATCGGGGTACTACTTTGATTACACTTCCTTTTGGGCCTTGAATTTCTTTTTCCGAGACTTCGCTACTACTACTATCAGAGTCTAACTCTTCTTCTTGGATCTCATCAATCTCTTCATTTTCCTCCTCCCATTCCCCTTCTTCCTTCTCAGAATCCTGCATCATTTTTTCGTCATTTTCTACCTCTTCTTCTCCGTCCGCTTTTTTGGCGCTATACTTTTGAAGATCATTGGTTATAATAACTTGAATTCCTTCGCGGAATACTGAAGCTGGTTTTCTACTCCCTAATCGAGACCTCAAGTCTGTACTTTCCTTTTGTAACTTGAAATGAGAAAAAACAAAATTGAGAAATCCGTTAAAAATTCATAAGATTTTGAGTCTTTGATGGTGAATATTTAAATAAGTATGGGAGATGAAAAAAAAGTTATACAATTAAAAAAATTACTCTCTTTAAATTAGAATTTCCCGTTTGTCAGAATGAGCCAAATTTTGAAAATGTTATAAGAAATAGAATATCCAAATTTTAAAAATATAATTCATAGATGATTAGATATATTCGATACAAATTATTAGAAAATCTTTACTTTTCTTTTGAATTGTTCAATTTTCTTCTTTCTGACTTTCTGCTCTTCATCATCTGCATGCATTCTCATCCTTGGAACTTTACTACGTCTTGCCCAGTCTTCTTCACTGTCATCAGTCGCTGATCCTGCCGAACTTAGTACTTCTGGCTTTACCTCTTTCTGTGTTTTCAATCCCAATCGCTCTTTTATACTTCCTCGTTCCAGAGGCCTTGAAATCTCCGGTAATGATTCTCGGGATTCTATATTTTTCTCATTCACATAATTGTCTTCTACGAATTCCGAAGTACCCCAATTTTCTGATAGTTCACCCCAAGGATTATTGTTTTTTTTCATTTCATCTCTATCATTTCCACTTAATTTCCTAGATTTCACACCACGTATCTGTATGTACTCTCTCTTCCTAGTTTCAGTTAATATTCTTCTCATTCCTCCAAAATTTGGATTACCGTATTTTTTATAATATTCGCTCTTACATTGAGCCCTCGGTTCTTTTTTATCAGTTCTTGTTGCAAATCTGAGAAGAATTCTGTTCGATTTCGAGGAATCAACTCCTTTTCGCCATAATCCTGATGGCAATGGTGGAACAATGTCTTTGAAATTGATTGTGCTCTCATTATCCTTATCTTCAATTTTCATTGAACTATTATCATCGAATACGTTGCCTCTTTTATTGTCTCCTCCTTCTGGTAGACCAATAATTTTTTTGGAAAGACCTAATAAAGCCCTGGCTGCAGAAATGTTGTCCATCCACACGACATTACCTAATCAAGTATTTTTGGTTAGTACAATGGAAGAGATCAGTAGTAGAGCGGTAAATTAAGATCAGTGAATTTGTCTGTACAATTAGTGTTCATCAGATATTCCGAAATCGACGAGGTATAAAAATATTTCTACCTTCTTTTGGAGCTATGTCTACTTTTTACAACGATAATTATTACGTTATGTTCCTCCCAGCTGCCTCATATTTTGAGGATTTTCACAAAATTTTATCTGAGAGTTTGATTTACGTTTTTTGCATTACTACCTTTCTCCTCTATCATCCAAATTAGAAAAATTCCTCTGAAACATAATGTAGTTATAATATTCAACTGAAATTACTCACAAGAAATGTCATTAATCCACTCAATTGATGCCGGTGCGTAATCCTCAAAGTACTTGAAAATATCTTTAGTACTCATCTCTTCAGTTCCTCTCATGTGTATTACATTCAGTCTAATCTGTTTGCTATTTTCATTATCGGCAACAACACCCATGCTGTAGGAAAAATGATTCTAACTTTTCATTATGAATGGGAAAATAAATCAATAATTAAAATTAAAATGTGAGCGTGAGGGAGAGTTTATGAGAGATATGTTAAAAAAACTTCATGTTTCCATTATGTTTTGAGATCATGCAGTTAGCGTTAAAGAAGAATCGACTCTCCTGTTAGTCATCATAACATCATGCAGTTAGCCTTTACTTAATCAACTTTACAACTACTCAAGGATTGAATGAGTGGATAATTTACAAATAAATGATCAATTGATGTTTTCGCAATTTCATGAGAAATGGAAAATATTGACCTTGAGTATAAATCCTCATTTTCAATAATTGCTTTTCTATTTTCCTCCAGGCCAAATCTTTTAGCCCTCTCTCCCATTTTCTTCTGCTCCTCTTCGCTGAATATATCAAATCCAGTTGTGAATGTTCCACCAGCCTTGTTCTCATATCTACTTCCAGCGCTAAACTGATCATCCTCAATGATTCCTTCGTCACTGTCACCAACTTCGTTAATGTTATTTTCACGTTTTTCATCTGTGAACGTGGAGTCAATTTCCATTGGTTCTTCATCAGCTTCTGCCATTTTATTCGAATGATGAATTGATCAGAGAATTTATTTTTAGTAATTGAGAATTCGTTTGATTTTTTTTTTCAACTCAGACGGCACAAACAGTTTTAAAGGTTAGGAATGGTTAAGCAACCCCATTCGATTATTCAGGCGCCATTTTGAATAATTCAGGGAGAGAGAGTGACTTCCAAGTTGAGCGGGATTATTTCAAAATTAGTAGCCGAATCATTGGAGTATTCTGCTTTCGAATGGAGACTATGTTACCATGATATTTTTGAGATTTCATCGGAATATGACGCAGAATGCTCCAAAACGGAAAGAAAACATATTTCCACCTATTCCGTTTCGTTCTCATCTGCACACGTCTTTCTATTTACGAGACCGATCGCGCGCTGGAGCGAGTAATTATCTCCTAATTTTTTCTATTAAGAATTATAAATCGAAAACTATGGGCAATGATTACTGATTACTCAGAAACATTGTTTATCCTCCATTTCTGTTTTCTTTTTTGAATTGAGCGCGCAATTTCGGTTCAACTAGTGAAGAAGAGGAATAAGCGTGAGTTTTAGCGGTACATTTGACGTGTATAGAGATGGGCAATGACGGTCATTTTTTGACCGACGTCATATGTCCAAAAAATTACCGTCTTGTGACGGTCACATGACGTCACAAAAGTTCAAATGCAAAATGACGGTCACAATTGAACTTATGCTTGTCAAAGAATGAAAAATGAGTGAGATGGTAAAATAGGTTTATATAGATGTGAAATGACCGTCATTGAATTTCTTTCATTTGTGACGGTTATTTTTTTCATTCAATTTAAAAAATCTGTAAATGTTCAATACATTTGATTGCAATATGAATCTTTTGTTTTTTAATTCAAACGGATTTCAATTAAGTCTTTCATAACTAAATTTATTTACACTTGTCAAAAAATGAAAAATGTTCGATGGTAAAACATCTATATAGATGTAAAATGACCGTCAATAATTTTTTTTTCATTTTTGATGGTCATTTATTTTCCTTTTATGACCCTCATTCAGTGAAATTTTGTGACCGAATTCTATCACGGTCACAACTGCATCCTCGCGTGACGTCACATGACCGTCTCGTGACGGGCGTCCATCTCTAGACGTGTATAAACTTTTAAAAATAGGAAACCTGTCTTTGGGTGTACAGCTTTTTCAGATCCTTTCATATCATTTAACATGTTGCATCCACCAAGATTCATTGCGGCGCATTTTCGATGCATCAACAGCTTCGTCCCCCTGGGCAGAGATTCTGCGCGTCAAAACGTGCTTATCAATGATTATAATTTTTTCTCCCGTCAGAGGGCATCTGAGAAAGTAGTTGATTTATTCAGGTGTCCTTAAGAACACGAAACTGAATTCAAATTGAAAGTAAACAAATTATTGAAAGTATTATCAATCGTTTATCAACAGCAATTCTGAAGGGAGTAAATAATAATTATTTCAGATGAATAGGAATGTAAAGTGCATTGCCAAAAGAGTGAAGGAGATGATAAATTGGAATTAAAAAACATAGATTACTTGAGGTTATAATGATTATTATTATCATTATTAGGATTTCTATAATGAGCTTTCATGAATTTCAGTTATTCGAATGTACAATGTTCGGTGCAGTAGCGGGAATCATTGCAGCAGAAGTAGCTGCGAATGAATCGAGCCACATAGCTTGCTTTTTTTTGTTTCCACGAAGACCCAAATCACCATTTCGAGCCAACTTGGTATGGATATCCATGTAGTCTAAGATAATTCCTAGCTGTCTGATGTTCATTCGAGGTGCTCTCTGAGTCGTACTTGTAGTACGTGATTTCCCTTTGCGTTTCTGAGTTCCTTGAGTACTGGCAAATTTTTCATCATGCTGAACTCCCTGAGAATTCGGGATATTTTGCGTCTCGTCAAGCTCCTCGAGTACTTCATAATCTTCATAATCTTCTTATCTATCTATCTTCTTCTGGTCTGAATCCTGGTAGTTCCTGAAATTGAATACATAAATTTAGGATAAATAAAAATGATGATTTTTATTCATAAATTCGAGGATAATTCGGCGCAAATATGTAAATTGTTACTCAATCACACATATCACCTATGATTAAATATTGACATATTTTCAAATGCTTACTCTCAAACAAGTGAATTCGAATATTTGATGCTAAAACTACGGTTTTTGTCTATCTCCTGTACTTCTAGGCTTTGCAGTTCTTGTAAATTCGCGATTGCATGAAATAAAAAGGGATGAAGCTGAAAATTAAATAAATTTGTTATATCCATTTATTTTTTTCTATTCCATTATTCCATTTATTTCAATTTAATATCTTAAATAATCAAATAAGGTTATGAGCGTGAAATTTTGATTTTGAGTAGCGTAAATTTTTTAAATATATCCTCGCCTTACAAACAGAGGGACGTAAGTGCTATACTCATACAACGAATTTACGCCCCTTTGTTTCTAAGTCAACGATATTAGGTCAAAACTTCAATTGCAACTCGCATAGAATAAATATATTTTCAGAGATCGATAACGTTTCCCTCTCAATATCATCAATAATTATTATTCACAAAATATGAAGAGACAGAATTTTATCCTTTACGAGTACCCAAATAATTAGAATTCACAAATAAATGAAAACATTTGACGTGTTTCCCACTGTAGATTCTTACAGCTTCTCAATTGAATTATTCTATCTTGAACCGTTCCATTATAATTTTTATTTAGCCTTCTCTCCTCTAAACTTTAGAATCGAGTTAATTTAATTCGATTTACCTTTTTTCGATGGATGAATATCTTGCGTTGATCAAGAAATCTCTTTGTACACAATAAATGGCAAGCCACGTAGCAGCAATATTAAACATTCCAACAACTGAAATTTTTGGATGTAGTTATCAGTCACGAGTAATCAATTCTTCACGCATGATAATAGTTCTGGAAATAAGAATTATGAAACTATCATTTTTGCGTTGAGAGACACACAAACTGTTTGAAAACAGAATAAACATCTCATTTAAATGGAGAAATAAATTAAGATTTCATATTTATACTCTATATAAAAATAAAATATGCCTACGTATTTTTCATAAAGGTACTCTGTTTTCTCAGCTCCTGGAATAATTCGATTATCAAAACTTATGTAAAAAAAATCATTAATCAAAATAGGTCTAAAAGGAACATTTGTAACTGATTAAGATAATTTTGGGAGAATCCATTTTTAAAAAAAGCTTGCATGTGGCTTTTTTCCATTATGAATTCTTCAATTTACTGAAGAAATTAATTCATGGATTTTATCAAATATCATGGGATTGTCATAATTTGTTAAAAACTTCACTCGTACATTTTCCATTCAATCCTCCATTTAATGGAAGATACAGCAAAAAGAGCACAATTAATATTGGTGGTTTTTTTTTCTGGATTAACATTATGTGAGTGAGTTCTTTCATATGAGTAAGTCAATACTGAAAATCAATGGTACTTACCAAATTGGAGTACAACCAATAATCATGCGAGAAGTGCACTAATTGATTATCAAAAGAATATTTAACCATTTTGGTGGCTAGAATTTAACCACTCAAAAATGAGGAAGCGTTCCGAACATCGATTAATTTCCCCTCCGATCAACTGAAACGCACTCTGACGGGAGAAAAATTATAATCATTGATCAGCACGTTTTGAGCATTGGAACATACGCTGTCCCTGGGTATCTAGTAACCTTGATATATATGTTACTGCTCAGTATACTTAGCAGACAATTGAAGGATTTTATAAAGTAATTATATTGTGTAATTTGGGAATCATTTGGACAATTTTGGAAAATGGTTTTTATAATTTGGAAAATAACTCCTGATCAATAATTAATGATTAATTCATTGAGCGTATAGCTAGCAAATATAGCAATTTTTCTATTTTTTTTAATGCATATATCAGAAATGATTTGGAAAATTGTTTGATGATCTACATCAAACAATTTACTATTTGGAAAAGTATATCTATTATTTCATTAATTAATCAAAAACAGAAACTCAATTCGCTGGACGACACTACAGTATCGTCCGCATAATATATCATGCGGATACGCCCTAACTTGGTATGAAAATTGTCGCTGGAAAGATACATTCCCTCATCCTTTATAAATTTGAATGGTCATTTTTTCAAAAATCCTTTCCTGGTGGTTTTCATAATTATTTTAAATTTTTTCGAGGTTACTGAAGGGTTTGCAATATTTGCCTCTCATTCTACACCCTGACGTGCAACCTTTCGTAAATTTTCAACACCTTTCCATTTTGCGTTGAATTTCTGAGGGAAAAAAGTAAATCACTGAAACTTTCATCGAAAATATTCGAATTCTCAAAAAAATTATTATTATTAAGCGCAAAACGGGAATGAGTTACAAATTCACGACAATTTTTTCGAAAATTATACAATTTGTGGTGAAAATTTTCAAGGTTTACTTGTTGCTTTATTGAAATTCAACGTAAAATGGGAAAAAGTTGGAATTCCATGTAAAGCTGCAGGGTGGAATGTAGAATGAGGAAAAAATATTTAAAACCCTCTGCTAGCCTTGGAAATGTGAAAAAAATTATAAAAACTGCCAGGAAAGGATTTTTGAAAAAATTGCATTTTCACAAAAATCTATTTTTTATTATTTTTTCTCCACACTTTCAAGGGTAGCGGAGGGTTCGAAATATTTTCCTCTTATTCTACATCCTGTCCTGCACCTTGTCGTGGAGTTTCAATTCTTTCCAATTTTGCGTTGAATTTCTATGGAAAAAAAGTTAATTAACCGGAATTTTCGCCGAAAATTTTTTAATTTTTGAAAAAAATTATTATTATTAAACGCAAAAGGGAAGTAGTTGAAAATTTACAAGAAATTGCGAAATTGCAGGACGGGGTGTAGAATGAGGAAAAAATGTTGCAAACTTTTCAACAGCCATGGAAAAATGAAAAAAAATATGAAAACTGCAAAAAATTGATTTTTGTAAAAATGTCATTTTTTCAAAAAAAAAAATCCTTCGCGGTTTTCATAATTTTTTTTTCATTGTTACAAGGCTTAGCGAAGGCATTGCAATATGTTTTCCTTATTCTACACCCCTTTCTGCAACTTGTAGTAAATTGTCAACTCATTCGTTTTGCGTTTGAAAATAATAGTTCTTTCGAGAATTTGAATATTTTCGTTGAAACTTTCAGTGATTTACCTTTTTTTCTACAGAAATTTATCACAAAATGGAAAGATGTTAAAAATTTATGACGAGTTGCTGGACAGGGTGTACAATGAGAGAAAAATATTGCAAATTCTTCGCTACCCTTGGAAAAATTAAGAACTATTATGAAAATTGCCACGGAAAGATTTTTGAAAAAGTTAAATTTTCACAAAACTCCTTTTTTCGCAGCTTTTATGATTTTTCCCATTTTTCCAACAATTTCTAGAAACTACTATTTTTCTGAGTTTTTTTTCACATTTATTCCATTTGTTCAATAGATATTGAATAGAAAATCAATTCGCTGCAGGATACTGTTATGCGGATGCGCCCTAGCGTATCCGCATAACATTATCGTCGTCCAGCGACCTGATTTTCTATTTATGATCAATTAATAAAACAATAAATATAGTTTTCCAAATATTTGCATCTACGTCAATTGATTTTCCGTATTATTCCTGATATATGCTTAAAGAAAAAAACGAAAAAATTGCTACATTTGCTAGCTATACGCTCAATAGATTTTTTATTAATTATTAATCAGGAGTCATTCTCCAAATTATAAGAACCATTTTCCAAAATTGTCCAAATGATCTCCAAATTATACAATATAATTAGTTTATAGAATACTTCAAGTGAGATAATCATATCAAGTTTCTCATATATGGAAATTTCTCAGTCCCTTCGCCTGTTATCAGAACTAGTATAGCTCCGATAACAGGCGAAGGCGAAGTTGACCTTCAAATTTGATTTGAACTCATAATTACGTTGGGTCTCGATTTAGTAATCTGAAAAACACTCGAACGTCTTCTCCTTCTCTGGTCCATCGAAAACGTACGTCTATTGTAGTCAGCATTCATCGAGTCTATCATAGAGAAAAACAGGGAGCATGGACGCTCTATATTCAAGCAATTGAACTCGCAGTTGATTCACGACGCTATCAAGTCATCGTGGCTGAAGGAGTATACCAGTAATATCAACATTGTACTCTCCAGCAACACCGGATAAAGCTGAAGTAACTCATGCTTGAGTTTCAGATTTATTTGGATGAAAGGCAATTTGTTTGCATGCAGTTCAGAAAAAGAACGCACACTCACACAATCCTTGAAAGCCATTATATGAATGAGTTACTTTAGTTTTATCCGTTGAACTGACGTGAACTTAAGGCAATTTCAAGCAACATCATTAATCGAGATTCTGCTTATGGAACTCGTTTCTCGACAAAACACCTAGCCCGAGAGAAAATCATCTGACCTGATCATGCATTAATCACATGTATAAGCAGGCATTATCTCTCCTGAGTTTGCCTGACGAGGCAAGAATACTACCCGTACATGCCGATAGATTTAAAAAACTGATTAACACAGCAAAAAAATCAATTTTCAGTGATTTTATCCTTTGATGTTCTCCAATTATCATTGTCGGTGATAACTAATTTTTCAGCTCCATACTGATTTTTTATCAGGCTTAATGTGACTAATCTTTTTTGCTCTTATTATCACATTCTTAAAATCTATCTAGACCTCCAACCTGATTACCTAGCCATTGTCATGATTATTGATAATACTATTTCCTGGCCTGAGCAATTCGATTTGCAGAAGGTTTTGCGTGACATTGTAGACTGAGAATTAATGATGGAATGTTGGAGAAACTTTGTGGAGACACTTAACAATCTTCCTCATATTTCCTCATTTTCACTATTGTGTGACTGCACTGACAAATATCTTTGAAGTGTTACAAGTTGTAACACGGAAAGGATAGCTTGTATATAATTATGAAATCGATTGCTGTCAAACCAAGACTAGCACTTCTGCAGCTCGGGGTGGCACTTCTCCTTTCTAGGGGATACAGCCAGAAAAGAGTAGAGAGAGCCCCTTGTAGCTGGTGATCGTACAGAAAATATTTGTTTGGAAACACGTGAGTGGTATTTGGCAACGGAGTTATGATTCTCACCTTCGCTGTGTTGAGGATCTACAGTGGTGACCAAATGATGCGAGACGTGTCACTTCTTGTTCAGTAGACAAAAGGTAATATTTTAATGAAGACTTTCAATATTGATACATATATCTATTTATCATGCAACGCTGAAGTCATGTAGGATCCATCACAAAATTACCAACCTCATTTTCAATGCAATATATCCTAGAAAATTTCACGAATTTTGTGTTATTGAAAATTTCTGAAAATAGATTTTGTGGTTGGGTGTTATGAAAGTCATTCATTAGACAATTATCAAGATATTCCATTGATTACAGTATGAAAATATGGGATACCACAGCGAGTCCGCGTGGAGTAAGCTTGCATGCCAACACGTTCGAATTCTCACAAATACAATGCAAATGTGTTTCCATGGAACCGTAAGGAAGCATGGTACCTTATTTTCGGGAATAAAGATAGTGAAATGAAGAATTGGGATCGTCGATAAGTCAGACGTGGTTCTAGAAGTTTCAAAGCTACATTGAAGCAACGAAAGGAACGGTAATTATTGTTGAATGGCAAACATAGGAAACGATAGTATTTGTATGTGGTGAAGCTGATGATCAAATCGCTCTATAGAAGTTTGCTGTTGAGATCGATTAAGATGAAGAAGTTGATGAAGAACTGGCTAAGCCCATCGGATGTTGTAGAACTTGATTGGTATTTACAATGTCCCGGAACACTGATTTTTACAGCAGATTTCGGTTTCAGTGTATTCAGAATCGTCAGTATTTGAATTGCTAGGGACTTTTCAAAAGTTGAAGTGAAAATGAACGCCTCATAGTTGGCTTTCCATGTCGACAATCCCATAAACTTTTCACAATTCCCCCCTATTTGATTCATCTACACATTGTTCAATTGTTCAGAACTTTTCCAATCATCACGGCACTTCTGCATGCTCGTTATGTTAACATGGAACGTACTCGACTGGGACAAAAGATTGTGCTTTGCGCTTCTCCATCGCGAAACAAACTCTTCAGGTTTGTGGAGAAAAGTTCGAAAAATGAATAGATTTGGCTGGTACAGAGCACTTTGTACCGTTTTTCTTTTTTTGAGACAACAAAAAAATTCTATAATGGAACTATCGGAAGCGTAGACGTCAGCCTTTCTTAGCTCCTCTGTAGCCCCCCCCGGTGTGTGTGTGTGTGTGGATTTGATGTCAGTACAACTATAATTATAGTTACATTTCTTTGGAATATAGCGTGTGAATAATTTTTCCTCATTTAGCAGGACATTTCACTTTTTTCTAACATTTGAGTATTTTCATATTTTTCCGGTATGATAGCATGTGCACATTTCCAAAAATGCGCGTATGAAGTCTCTTCAAAATATTTTCCATTCCATTTCCAATTTTTTTTCTCGCACGCTACTAAAGGCTGCGTGTGCAGCCTCTAGCTCTTTCCATACAATGAAGAGATAACTTCTCCCGCTTTTAGAAAAGTTAGAAGTTCGAAGGATTAACATTTGATGCATAAAATGAAAAAAAAAAACAAGAAAAATCCCTAGAAATCAATTTTTAACATTACTATAAGGATGGTGTCGCTTTGAAACAAGTCGCACAAAATATCAAAGTTTTCTTCTTAAAAAAAATCGCACGAATTTTGAAGAAGTTCCTCGACAAATTTGTCTTAACATTATTGTTTTCTGAGGTATTCATGATATAGTATTCTTTTCTACTTGCTACATGTAACACTTTAAGATTCATTCCGCTATTTCTAATAATGTACCCACATATTTCTTACACTTATCCGCACTTACCACTTCGCGATTGACATCATTTTTGTAACAAAAGAAGGCAGTATTGAAGCGTTAAACTAATTTTTCTTAAAATTAGAACTTCATAAAAAGATAGTATAATGGAGAATATTATCAATTGAAATTACTACTTATTTATTATGAGTTTCATGTAGAATTATTCATGTCTCATTCATTATCTTTCTGTATTCTTTTTGGTCATTTACAAGCCTTTTGAAGACTTTGTACTTCTGTACATGATATCTGAAAATTGACTGAATTAGTAAACATCAGTGGAATTACGTCGGATCAAATGATACTTTTGATCTCTGAATGCTATAAATGAAATCAACGTTTGAGTAAGGATTAACGTACTGATAAGAAACAGATCTTGGTTTGATCAGATTTCCACTCCCTGCCATCGCTCTCATGGCCTTGCTCACTGATGGGTAAGTTCCAGCAGCATAGGAACCAAGTATTGCTGATCCCAATAAAACTGATTCTCTCTCAGATGGGATCAAAACTGGAAGATTTAACACGTCTGCGTGAATCTGAACGAATAATGGATTTTGACTCAATCCACCACAGATTAGAATAGTTTCTATAGTATATCCTGACTCTTTCAGAGCTTCGAAAATAAGTTTAGTACCGTACTGGAAAGAAAAAAAAATGAAATATTCTTCTAAGCGTTATTTCCCGGTAACCAGGACTCTACATCGAGATAAACTATTATATAATTGTCATGCTTGCATGAACATAGAAATATCTCGTTTCCATACTTTACTATAAGGTTGAAAGTTAGAATATTACTGTGAGAGCCTGAAGAGTAGCGAGATACAGAACTGCAAGATTTTCTTCATTTGATGATAATGAAAGACCTGAAATCTATAAATAATTCGATGAATAATCAAAATTTGGAATGAGAAGAATCTTCTATTAATGATGAAAAATTGATAGATGTAACCAAATTTATCTTACCATCCCTTGAAGAGTAGGATCAGCGAGAGGAGATCTATTTCCATGAAAATCGGGCCAAACGTGCAAATCTTTAGTGAGATAAGAGATATCTGGCAAGTTCCGCTCTTCAGCCATTGATTGGAGTAAATTGGAGAGATACTGTTGGATATGCCTGAACAAAATTTGCGTTCTCGTTTCCATTTGTTGAAGACTGAATTGTAAGAAAGTAAGAAGCTTACATTTTCCCATGAATTCTCTTCTGAATGGAACTCGAAACCGGATGAGATTCTATAATATGATCTAATAATTTTCCAGTTGTACTCTGTCCACCTTCATTCAACCATAGGGAGGGCACCATAGCGCTGTAATAGGGACCCCAAATTCCCTCCGCAAATATTGGTCTCTCACTGACTGCCATGTGGCAAGTGGAAGTGCCACAGATAAGGCCTAAAAAATGAATTCTTTGTTATGTTTAAACAAAAAATTATTCTTAGCGCCGAAATTTTCCAATTTTGCAAGCTTTGGAAATGATAAAGAGATTTTACAAACTTTCTAATTGTTCTTCTACCTAATCTATTGATAAATTTATCGGAAACATTTGGTGCAGAACATCCCATCATCCCCAAACCTCCAGCATGAGCGTCAATAATGGATGTACCAACCGGTGTTCCCTCATTTAATCCCAACTCAGTAGCAGCTATCAAAGATAAGCCATGTCCAACTGGTTCGCCAGGAGCCTTCACCTCGTTACCTTAAAAATTCATTTAGTTCATAGGTTGCAGTAAACCTGGGCACATGATAGTTGAATGATTTAGAGAATTTCTTTATGATCTTCTTATTGATCGTACCAATTTTGTTCCAATTATTTTCCTTCAAAGATGATAAACCAATCTGATCAAAAAAATCTTCATACCATCCATTATTACCATCCGGACTTGCCTTATAATTCCATTTACATAACAAAGAACAGAGAGACCTGACAAACATATTTTTCATTATAATCAACTTGATCTTAATTTTCAGGTTCCTAAACTATTAAGCATGATAATTTCGGATGTAGATATTTTGAAATTTCATCATACCTAGATTCTGATCCAGTTGCTTTCCACGTCAGGAAGTCCGGTAAATCAAAAAACAGTTTCGTGCGATTCCAAGTATCCGGGAGATTTTTTTTGAGCCATAGAATTTTAGGAATCTCCATTTCAAGTGAAATTTTTCCTCCCACGTATTTTAAAGTTTCATGTTCTATCATATTGATGAAATCGGCTTCTGCTCTAGCTCTATGGTCCATCCACAGTATGACATTACGTCTATCATCTCCTAAAGGTTGCAATTTTTTTCCTCGGGTTATAACAGAAAATTAAAAAAAAAAAAATCAGGTTCTCTTACCGTTTAGGCTTGCCGTCACAGGTTCTCCGACCTCATCAAGGAGTACTAATGAGCAAGTTGCATCAAACCCAATTCCTCGCACCTGTTCCTTAGAGATTGTGCTGATTACATTCTGTGAAATATCCAGGAAAAAAAGGTTGATAACAAAGAATAGAATCAATTTTAAAAAATATCTCCAATGACCTGCACAGTTATCTTCACAGCCTTCCAAATATCCTCCGAGGACTGCTCATAGAAATTTGGCACAGTATTATATGTTTTGATAGGATTTGCTGAAATTCTCATTAATTTTCCATCTGAATCGAAAAGTGCTGCTCTGACACTACCAGTACCAACGTCAACTCCAACGTAGTAATCCATGTTGCTATTTGGATGCCTTGACTTGTGAAACTATTCACTTCACGTTGAGCTAGAGCTAAGGCCTGTTGTTATCTTAGATTTATAGGGTTATAGAAGTCTCAACAGATTTCAAAACGTATTCCCATTTGTTATTCACACTGATGACCTCCGATAACAACTCCGCAATGAAGCCATCCACTCCGTCTTCTCGTATTTTTCAAACTGAAAATTAATTTTTCTAGAAAGAATATATTGTTCGATAGAGCAAAAATGATTTTCTGGCATTTGTAATGAATTTTTCCTATTTTTTTCGAGAGAGAAATTATCTATGCCTAAATTAAAAAAATTTATTCATGCGTAAATCATAAATCATAGCGATTACGAGAAATTTTAGCCCAAAATTAGCTCTACGCAGAGAAATCTATTCTTAAAAAAAAATTGTTTCCTCTCCCCATTCATTAAAGAACTGGATTGAATGTCAACAAAAAGAATGGAAATATGAGTACTAGAATTTCAAACACATGGTCATCGATGATCGCTCGGCTTGTTATTCCGAACTATCTCGCAATACACATGACCACCCATGACTGTTGTCTCAACAATCAACAATCAGTGGCCTTGGCAAATTAATTTGTGTACTCCGGAAACGATAATTAATCATTTTTTAATTCCCGAATTCAAATATTCAAAATTCGAATTTGAATTTTAATCAAAAATAAGAAAAATATTTGAGGGAATTCTTGAGTGCTTAACCTCAAAATGGTGCGATTCAAAAACAGGTAAAACATTCTATTTTTTTTACATTCTGTTTACAACCATTCGATTTTGTTTTATATGGTCTTTTAAGGTACATTACCGTTGAGATAACGCCACAAGGCAATGATGACAGAAGTTTGATATTGAAACCAACTGCATTGCGTTATTCAATCCAAAAAAAAGTGGAAAAAATGTATGGGGACTTTGGACTTGCTGCTATCAAGGCTTCATTTAATGGTAATGATGGAGAGATACGTTTTTAACAAAATTAAAATAATGTTCATTAATCGCAAAGTCTTCACTTTTCAGCAAAATATTGCAATATGTACACGGGAATAGCACTAATTAAATGTCGACACGGCCCTCATAATTTTTTAATCGATTCAATCCCTACGATTAATGATCTTGATGGAAGATTCGTCTCTATCCAGATTATCTACGTTGGTGCAACAATGAAACATTGTTTTTCCTTTATCAAAGTAAGTGCAATAAGGAAGCGGAAAAATCAAGTTTAGCTATGTTAATTCATTTTTTTTTAAAGTAATTAGTGAGATTTATTCCTCATAGAATTGATTTCTAATCTTGATTTTTTCCAAAGCAACATCAGCAGAGAAAATTACAGGAAATGTGGGGCGAGTTGAAGTCTGATAAGGAGAGGGGAGATACTATTAGAATTCTGATGACACTCACATTGGCAATGAAGGAATTCAAATGATGAAGTCATTTTCATAATTCATATGCGATAGAATTAAAGAAATCAAATAAGCTTCTCCCGTTCGATTGATTTAACGCTCGAAATTTATTAAATAAACAATCGAATGAGTTGTGTGTTGTATCATGTGTACAGGATGATCCATTGAAATAACTATTCAGAATCGAAGCAGTTTGATCAATTCATCTGGAAACAATTTTATGTATATATTTCATATTTCGTCTTTAATAATTACGATGTAAAGTTGGATTGTTGAGATAAATTTACCTCCCACAATTAATAAAAATATGAGATTTTTTTAAAATAATTGCCATTGTGGAAAAAAATATTTTTTGAATTTTTGGATTTCTCGAGGTCACTCCAGTGCATCTCTAAAGGGTCAGCACACTCCCCTCCATCCATCCTTTCAAAATACGTCCACATAGTTAGCGGGTAAATAATTTATTTATAAATTTTTTCGAATTGCATCCTGTTGGTGGTCGCATGGTGGTCCTTGGTAGCATATTTTTAATTAATTGGTAGTAAAACTCCGCCTATAATAATTAATTGTTAATTACGGTACTAACTACGGTACTGGAGAAACCTTTTTCATATAAAATTTTAAGAGTTACTGGAAGACCGCGGTCCGGATTGCACTAAGAGTAGCTCACAGCACGAACTCTGTACAGTTTTTGTCACGGAAACTGTACAAAATTCGTGCTGTGAGCTACTCTTAGTGCAATCCGGACCGCGGTCTTCCAGTAACTCTTAAAATTTTATATGAAAAAGGTTTCTCCAGTACCGTAGTTAGTACCGTAATTAACAATTAATTATTATAGGCGGAGTTTTACTACCAATTAATTAAAAATATGCTACCAAGGACCACCATGCGACCACCAACAGGATACAATTCGAAAAAATTTATAAATAAATTATTTATCCGCTAACTATGTGGACGTTTTTAAAATAGTGCCGAGGGGTTGACGACTCCCTCTACACACCAGTTCACCGAAACACGTAGGAGCGACGTTGAATCAGGCGTCCTGTGACGATTATCCATTTATTTGGCTTCCATTTGTTGTTTGATGGTGTAGAGTTTGAGAAATTCAAGTGAATTGAAAAATAATCATCAACTGGTGTGTAGGAACATTATTGATATAGTTTTGAGTGATTAATTATAAAGAAGAAGCTAGAATCAGCGAATGTGCTCGATTCTATGTGAATCGAAGTGGAGAGAAGGTCCCCGGGGATCTCCCATGTCTACTTTCCAAGGAGTTTGTGAACGAAAAAAGGAATCCAATGAGGTAACATCATTTTTTATGCATTCATTATTAATTGAAAGAATGATGAAAACTGTTGAAATTACTTTCTTCCGATTGAGACTATGGATGAAGCATTTTTTTTCTTATTTGCAACACCTTTGGGCGTTATTGATTTTCATTTGCAAATAAAGGAATGAGAATCTTCTTCATGAGAAATGTAGTTGGCAATTACTTTGTATGAAAATTCGGAGATTTATGATGAAAACTTCTCTGCATATTCCCAGGAAATAGTTCACTTAAATAAAAAATGATTGAAAAAATTAGATAGAAAAAATCAACGGATGATTAATATTTTTTCTTCAATTCGAGTTTTATTGTTATTTATAATTATATAAATCAATCGTTTCGTCAGGTCTAAATATTCCGAATATTAATTGGAGAATATGTATGTATTCTCAAATTATTAAGAAAATATTGTTACAACAAGAAACATTGAAAGCATTCATGAATAATTATATGCAATGAGTGCGCCTTATACTGAAGATATTATGGATGAACTTATAAAAATTATTGAACGTATCATTGAACTTATAAAAAGTATTGTCTTCTCATTCAAGAAGTTTCTGTTGCATTTCTGTCATTCCTGCAAGGAATCGAAATTCGGAGACCCCAGTGGTAATTTCTTGGCCATCTGTTTGCCTCCTCCCCAATCTCTCCTACAGTTAAACGTCCTCCATAGAATGCATTCTTTGGGTCCCCGAGTTTATATTTACTCTTAGTTTAGCATACATAGTATGTCGAGAAGCCAGTGCAGAAATATTCAATCGCGAAGAATCTCCGAGATTGTATTGAGAATATTTCAATCTTCACACAGATATAAATATATATATATATATTTATATCTGTGTGAAGTTTCCAATAATAATTAGAATTTTTCAAAAAAAAATTTGTAAATTCGTTCGTCTTCAGTCCGGTCAATGAGTGCATTCTTTCAATTGGAAAGTCTTGTAAAATTTAACCCTCGTTTTTCTTTGAATGATTCCATCATTTAATTTCAAGTTCTGAAGTCTTCCTAACTCGCCCTCCGTCCTTGATGTAAAACACAATCTTCAACAATATCTCTGGATTCAGCAAAATATATCCGCCAGCTCCTTGACATTCGTTTTCTCTTTCATTACTCTCAATTATCCCCAATCTACTACCGTTTCCTTTTATGTGGATATTTCCGGTGTTCGTTGTGACCTTCAGCCAATATTCATCCTCTACGATTTCTGAAGCTCGGTCATTAGATTTTAGAAACAGTCAGAGATTTTCTCCATGAAATACAGTAGCGTTTGTTTTACCTCCAATCATTGTTTTCGTTGATTTCTCTCAGATTGATCTGAAGTAATGAAAATTACAAGTACGTTTGCTTTCTATCGGAATCTCCAGAAATATCCCAGATATTTCTGGGATTCCGAGAGAACAAGGAATTTCCCAGAAAACAAGGAAAATGAATGAATAATTTTAGAAATATTTAATATGTAAAATCCGTTAGAAAGTTGATTGAAAGAATTCAATAAATTGCAAAAGAGGTTTCTGTTGGAGCTGATGATTTCTAGAATTACGGGAAGATGATGGCGAATCAATTCTTGAAGAGTTTCTTTGGAAGCACCGAAACTTCTCAACGAAAGTGATTGGATGTGGAAGAAAAACTATTCTAACGATATCTTATGGAAATACATACCAAATTTATCACTTTCCCTCCAGATTATAAAAAACTCTGATTTTTGCTTCAATTCTTCTATTGGGTCCTCGAAGATATAGTCTTATTCTTTCAAATACTCCAAACGCTCACTACACGTTTTCGGGAGTACTGAGGTGCTCGTCATATGAAGATAAGGATACCAGAGTAATGATATAGGTACTCCACTACCACTATCAACAGTAATGTTTATATAACTTATGGGGGTCTATTCTCCTGTCTCTTCACTTTAATGATATTGCATTGACGTGAATTCTTCGTCCTCCAATGTCTTTCTCGTAATTGACAGTGACATCACTGCTTGAGGGTTTCGATTTAGCTAAGTAGTCACAGTCATTCGCGGTGCATGTAGGGCAGGCCGGGGCACGGAGGCCTCCTAAATTCGTTCCACTAGGAGAGCGTTTGGGTCTCCTTATAATTTGACACATTTGACTTTAGAAAAATTAAATACGAAGAAAAATATTTAACTGAAAAAAATGTTCAGATCTGATTAAATCCACTTAGATCGGAACAGGTCCAATTGAATCCGACCAAATCTGATTCCACTGCGAAAATGGATATGCATAGATTCAATTATTCTTGATCAGATCTAATTAGAACTGGGTAGGCAGACCCGTTTCTGATTGGATCTGCTTAGATCTCATTCACTCTAATCAGATCCAATTCGATCTTTCCATTGGACCTCCCTCGTAGCAATATTATAACATCTGATTCAATCAAGTTAATTCTGGTTAGATGAGATTTGATTGAATGTAATAATTCTGAGCGATGACGTTCTATTTATAATTATTCTTTTATTCTCCGTTTTTCATGTTAATTCTATGTCCTATACTTACTATGTTTCGAAAACAGTGCGCTAAGGTAATTTCTGGAAACTGGGACGAAAGTGAGACTTCCAGCCCTCGCTGCGGAAAGTCTTTACCAGACTTTCTTAGACGTGAAACTTGAGGGTTCTAATTATGGGGGAGGACAGGGCACGACGGCCCTCCAAAATCAATGGGTTTCGGTGGGCTGTGGTGCCCCGGCCTCTCCCAAAATAAAATATTAATATTGTTTGTTGAGGAAGAAAATCTTTCAAAATTTTTGAAAGTCAGGCCTGCTTTGCGTTTGCGATGGGATCTGATGAGAATTGTTGAGATCTTTCGATATATCGTCACGCTAATACGTTGAAGGTTCCTCAATATACTGAGAAGAGTTCAATCTCTTCTTGTTATCATTTGTAGGATGATTCACCGAGCGAGAGAAGTGAATCGAATTTTTGAAAGCATCTTCATCGTAACGTTCCCCAGTTCATATGAAACGATTGTATTCCATTAAGCAATGAATGACATGAATAATTGAAATATTTCCAACCTTTTCAGGATGACGATAAAAATTCAATGATGAACGAAGATTTGATGAAAAATGATCCAAACATCCCAGAGTTGGGTCTTCCACCGTCTCCTCAGTACGTTACACGCCAGGATTCGGGTGTACCTGAAGATTTGTCATCACCATCCAACAAAACATCACCCGACAATGATAACGATGATGACGATCACAATGGGACTATGAATAGCGACTGTAATATTACAGTGATTCACGTGATCGATCCACTTGTAGAAAATAAAGATAATAAAGATGGTAGTGATTCAGGTGTTGAAGGATGTACCAGTGAAATTGTTAGAGTCAATGAATATTCTAGTATGAATAATCTCGACGAAGTATCCTGTGATTCGAGCTTGGTGTCATGTTCCTCTGTTTACGAGGACCCGTGTGGTGTATTACAGGATGAACATTTACCACAAACAACTTCATTAACACATTCTAGAGCAGCAGGTGAACATACGAGTGAGGGTGGAAGTGAAAGTTCATCAGTAACCGGTTCAACTGATATTCGTTCTACCTCGAAATCTTCAAAGCGTCCACCGAATACACAGAGCACAGTTGGAAATACTAAAAAGAAGCCAAGTAAATCAGATTCACCTCAGAAATCTTCCAGAACCCGTTCAACTATCCAAAATGATGCAGCGAGTGTTAAGTTTCGTGGACCAATTCAAAAAACGCCAGTCACTAAACAAGTTTGTAAGCCATGGTCTTCAGGAACTATGGTTAGACAAAGAACTAGGTCGAGGCCTATACCAGAGTCTTTGACTCTTGCCATATCATCACCATTGGCAAAAGAACTTGATAAAGATCTTTCTCAAAGGAGCTTGACACGTGGAACCACGTCGAGCATGTCTAAATGTCGTACCACACCATCTTCCACTCCGTCAGAAGATTTTCAACGTCCATTATCGACACCAAAAGCTTCGAAGAATTTCACAAGATCAGTAGTTATAGAAAAGAAGAAATCAGACGTGCAAAAATTGGAAACAAAAACCATAGATACATTTGGAACGCTGCCAAGAAGGAGAACAACGTCCAAATTCAGTATTGCAAAATCTGAAGAACCTAAGAAAATAATTAACGGAGATACAGCCTTGAATAGATTCGACAGAATGCGTAAAAAAGCAACTCCAAAGACAAAATCATCAGAAAAAATATTGATTTATCATGAAGTGAGTGTTCAAACTGGTTTAACTGCACCAGACATGGAACAGCTCATTAGTGGTTTTCCTACTAGAATTTCTGGCCCAGAAATTCCTGATCGAATAGCTTCAAATACCCAAACTGAACTTTCTATGGTCCCTGAGTCTCATTATAGAACGTTGAAATCTCAATTACATGATTTACAGAAGGAGAAAGAAAAATTGGATCAAAAATTAACTATAACTGAACATGATCTAATTGATGAGCGCTCAGATCATCAGTTTACACGTCAGGAACTGGAGAAGAACCTTCAGAGAGTCCAGGCAATATTAGGAACTACTGAAAATACCGAGGGAAACGATTCACTTCTTGAATTGGAATCTCATTTTCAGGAATCGGGACAAGTTGTAGCTAATCAGCAAGTTGAGATAGCAAATTTGCAATCTCTGTGTCGAATGCTGAATAGAGATCTTGAAAAGAGTTTAGCAGCTCAGAAGACTCTTCTTCAGCATCAGCAGGATGTTGAAGCAGAGACTTTAGAGCTCCAGGAGTTTCTGCATCTTGAAAAAACCACAATGGCTGAAGCGATGAAAGAACTTGAAGTTGAATTAATTAAAAATAATGAGCTGATAGCCACAAGAGACGAAGAATTGAAGAGAAAAGCAGAAGAATGTAAGAATTTAGTAAGAATAAGTGAGCAAAGGCGTCAAGAAAATCTTTCTATGGAGATAAGAATGAAGGCAATCGAAAGGAAATCACGAGATTTACTATTAACACAAGGTGCTGCAGTTTCCGGTGCAGCAGTTGCTCTATCTGGACTTAGTAACCGACTCGAAGGACTTGTTGATCAACTAGTGAAATCTTATAAGATTTCGGAAAAAGATTTAGAAGACGTAGTTTATCATAATGAAGCCTATTCTAAATCGAATAGCAGTGCTGAATCATCGCCAGTTAGTTCGAAATCTGTAAAGGATCGCGTACCATCACCTAAGAGGCATTCTTTTGTATCAGCTGTGATTGGAGCTATCAGAAATGCTGCAACCCATCCATTTGTAGTTAAAGGAAGTGAGGATAGATCTTCTGAAGTTTCAAAAAGTTTCTTCAGGGAATTCAAAGATGATGAAAGTGAAGATCTTCTTGATTTTGAAACTGAACCATGTTTAATGATGGAGAGTGTTCTTGAGGATGTGCCACTGCATGATGGTTACTCGAGAAATATGGTCAGCAGTTGTGATTCGCTGAGACGCGGCTTTAGTATTCCTGATGGTGTACTAGATAGTTATCATGAGGATATCAATTCTACGGAGAAAGGTGTTGATGAATCCTGCTCCCTTAATAACTTAAGTCAGGCAATTTTGAATAGGAGGAGAGTCGAAGAGAATGGTCCAGATGATGATTGTGAAGATGACGATGAGGATGAAGAAGATGGAAAAAATGAAGATGGCATTAGAATTTATGGGCATCACGTTGATTATTGTACAGCTGTTCATCTCGTCGATCAGGTAATCGACGTAGATAATTTGGTCACGAAACTTTTAAAGGTCTTGAGAATCATTCAGCTTGAGAATGATACTTGCATTAAGGAGTTGAGAGATGAAAAGGGGGAACTGGAAGGAAGATTGGCCATCATGGGGAGAACAGAAACCCAAGGGGTGAGTGATTGAAGTTTTAAGAAATACTTGGTAAAGTTTCGTCGAGAAAAATAAAAAATTTATTACAGAAAAAAGAAATTCCATCGTAAATCAGAAGCTCAATCACATCTAGTCTTAATTTTTCTCGACAATCTACTTGTCAGTTACTTCAGAAGCTGTATCTATAGACTGCTGCATTTTTTCATTGAGACTGCATTTATTGTTGATCGAAATTCATTTATCACTCATTTCTCCTCTGATGTTATTGAGGGGAGGATCAATTGTTTAGAAAATAATTTGTATTATAAAATTGTAAAAAAATATTAGTGCTACCTTACATATAGTCAATTTTTGTACGCCTTGCGGCAAGATTAGAAATATTTGAGAACTAATAAACAGAAGAGGACTAAGAAATGAGAGATCTGTATTTATTTTAATTTGAGATGAATAAATGTCATTTTAATACGAAAAAGGAGTACATATTTTTTTCACTATAGAACTAATGATCCAAATAATTACGAGGTGACTGGTTCAAAGATATGTCATGTGTCTCAGGAAAGGTGCCAGGAAACTCAACAGCTTCAGCTGTCTCCTGGAAAAAGATCAGTCAAAGTTTAGCGTAGTTGTCATGCTATGATATGAAAAATTTCAATTCTTATAACACTTATTGGGAATAACTTTATATAATCACTGTCAGAATTTTAACCCGATGAAGCGCCTGGAACTCCTGATAAACTTAATTTAATTTTGTCTATTAATGGGGGAGTAATAGAGAGTATTGGTTTTTGATTGTCCTCTTACTAGTTTTCCACAGTAGGAAAAAAAACACAAGAATCTCCTAGAAAATTGGTTGTGAATTGATGAATGTGTTCTGCATCTTGGGGAAAATGACTGACTGTGTGATTAATATCTTGAACTCTACGGTAAGGTGAGTATTGTAGTAGGCTGTAGAAAAATAAATTTGTATGTTCCAGAGAGCTATGTTAGTTCTTATGAACTTCATCTAATTGGAAAATCTAAATATATATATTTATATATAAAAAAAGACAGGGCATTATAATCGAACATGGCGGATTTCATCTCGAATTGAAGGATAATCCAACTCGAAATGGAAATAGTCGAACCCGAATCGACAAGAGCGAATTCTGGTGGACTTTATGGAAATTAATTTTTTCAATTATTTTTTCATGTGATAAAAATGTAAATAAACGTAAGATTTCATGTTATCATCATTATTATCTCAATAATTGAAGGATGAAATGACTTTAAATAATGAAAGTTAATTACAAAAAATAATTACAGACATTGAAATATAACATTGTCAAATAAAGATAGAAAAGGGTATCAACAGCGTCGCCGAGGTTATGAAAACGGCATGTTCATTCGAGGTGCTCTCTGGGTCGTAGTACATGATTTCCCTTTGCGTCTCTGAGCTCCTTGAGTACTGGCAAATTCTTCATCATGCTGAACTCCCTGAGAATTCGGGATATTTTGCGTCTCGTCAAGCTTCTCGAGTACTCCATAATCTTCATAATCTTCTTGCCGGTCTGAATCCTCGTAGTTCCTAAAATTGAATACATAGATTTAGGATAAATAAAAATAATGATTTTCATTCATTAATTCAAGGATAATTCGACCGCAAATATGTAAATTGTTACTCAATCACACATATCACCTATGATTAAATATTGACATATTTTCGAATGTTTACTCTCAAACAAGTGAATTCGAATATTTGATGCTAAAACTACTGTTTTCGTCTATCTCCTGTACTTCTAGGCTTTGCATTTCTTGCAAATTCGCGATTGCATGAAATAAAAAGGGATGAAGCTGAAGATTAAATAAATTTGGTATATCCATTTATTTTTTTCTATACCATCATTCCATTTATTCCAATTTAATATCTTAAGCAATCAAATAAGGTTATGAGCGTGAAATTTTAATTTTGAGTAGCGTAAATTTTTTTAATATATCCTCGCCTTACAAGCAAAGGGACGTAAGTGCTCTACTTATACAACGAACTTATGCCCCTTTGTTTCTAAATCAACGATATGAGGTAAAAACTTCAATTGCAACTCGCATGAAATAAATATATTTTCAGAGATCGATAACGTTTTACTCTCAATATTATCAATAATTATAATTCATGAAATATGAAGAGACAGAATTTTATCCTTTACGAGTACCCAAATAATTAGAATTGACAAATAAATAAAAACATTTGACGTGTTTCCCACTGTAGATTCTTACAGCTTCTCAATTGAATTATTCTATCTTGAACCGTTCCATTATAATTTCTAGTTACCCTTCTCTCCTCTAAACTTTAGAATCGAGTTGATTTAATTCGATTTACCTTCTTTCGATGGATGAATATCTTGCGTTGATCAAAATATCTCTTTGTACACAATAAATGGAAAGCCACGTAGCTGCAATATTAAACATTCCAACAACTGAAATTTTTGGATGTAGTTATCAGTCACGAGTAATGAATTCTTCGCGAATGATAATAGTTCTGGAAATAAGAATTATGAAACTATCATTTTTGTGTTGAGAGACACACAAACTGTTTGAAAACAGAATAAACATCTCATTTAAATGGAGAAATAAATTGAGATTTCATAGTTATACTCCATATAAAAATAAAATATGCATACGTATTTTTCAAATAGGTACTCTGTTTTCTCAGCTCCTGGAACAATTCGATTATCGAGACTTATGTAAAAAAAATCATTAATCAAAATAGGTCTAAAAGTAACATTTGTAACTGATTAAGATAATTTTGGGAGAATGCATTTTTAAAAAAAGCTTGCATGTGGCTTCTTTCCATTATGAATTCTTCAATTTACTGAAGAAATTAATTCATGGATTTTATCAAATATCATGGGATTGTAATAATTTGTTAAAAACTTCACTCGTACATTTTCCATTTAATCTTCCATTCTTCCATTTAATGAAAGATACAGAAAAAAGAGCAGAATTGATATAAGTGTGTTTTTTTATTCTGGATTAACATTATGTGAGTGAGTTCTTTGATATGAGTAAGTCAATACTGAAAATAAATGGTACTTACCAAATTGGAGCACAACCAATAATCATGTGAGAAGTGCAATAATTTATTATCAAAAGAATATGCAACCATTTTGGTGGCTAGAATTTCACCACTCCAAAATGAGAAAGTGTTCCGAACATCGGTTAATTTCACCTTCAATCAACTTAAACGCACTCTGGCGGGAGAAAAATTATAATCATTGATAAGCAAATTTTGAGGCGCAGAATCGCTCTCCAGTCGCACTGGTTGATGTCGTTCTCGTGATGATTATCTTGGATATTTATTTGAACTCTTCTGCTTGTTCTCCAAGCTGTCTCCCCCTTCTACTGCTGGTCGTACGGGGTCACTTGACTCGATGTTCTCGTGAGGTGGCCTTGCATTGTACGCTTCATTTATCTCTCTTTATTCAGTCGCTTGCTCTACTGTTCGTTTCTCTTCATCAATATCTTCCCTCTCTCCTTCGCCGTCATCAGTCTCATTAGCGAATCTTATCTGGGTAACAAGTACGGTGACTCTGCGTTGCGAAGTTAGCTATGCATTAGCGGAACACTTTTTTATTGTTATAAATAAAGATAAAACATTGAAAAAACAATGTTTTCGGCTGGAGAAATACTCCAGGTATTTAGAAAAAAAACATTTTTCTCTCAAGAATATTCACTCAATTAATGATGCGTTTGAACATTTGTAATGAAAAAAAGTAATAGCTATATGCAGAGATAAAACATCTTTTTGAGAGATCTGAAATTGACAACGGTGAAGATAATTTAAAAATACGTAATAGAGCTCAAATCGAAGCTGATACTTCCAATTTTCCATATGTTTTTCACATGAACATGTATTTGGTTCAATTTTTTTACAGAATCTTCAGATTCTTTTTTTATCTTTATGATGTCTAAGTGCTGAAATGCAGATCGTATGGTTGCTAGGAACTTACGTTTAGGGCCCGGTTCCAGGTTCTATTCACTCATAACCAAAATTAAATTGAATCAAATGAAAATTTATTACTCTTGGTTATACCTCGTGTATTAATAATAAATGCGCCCAATCCTTTTTTGATTGTGTTGTGTATTTATTTCAATACTTCCACGTATGAAAATTTTCCATGACACAATCCATGAATACATGCCATGGCATCTGCCATCAGTATTTCGCATAAATGCCATGGACGATTTTCCCATGGCAAACGTTCATTCGCCATGGATAAGTGAATATTCATCATGGTTTTTAATACACAAATTTTCTCTATAGCAATCGCTCATGGAATAACTGCCATGGCGATCGTTCATACGGACAATCGCCATAGCAATGAGTCGTGTGTACAAAAAACCATGGTCAATACTCCATGGACGATCGCCATGATAAAAAATCATTTACAAAAAAACACCATGGCGAAAATTTGTGTACTAAAAACCACTATGAATCTTCCTTTATTCATGGCAAATGAACGTTGACCATCGGGAAATTGTTCATGGCATTGATGCGAAATACTGATGACAGATGCCATGGCATATATCCATGGAAAATTTTTATACGTGCCAATATACTGAAATATATGAAAGTATTTAAATGAACATTTATCGGTGATTTTCATGCTTCATATACTCATTCGTGTATGAAAAGGCCACACGCAAGCATGAGGTGCCACAAATTGAACCGTTCCTTCATAGAGTAAATTATATATGAATACACTGAGAGAAAAAATTTAGTAAAAATGACGAAATTGGCGCTGAAACGAATATTTCATGTTTTGAACGAATAATTTCTTCCAACAATTAATTCCCTTTTTCATTTTTACCGAATTTACCTAGTTGACTATTTGTTCTATTAGTTTCAAACAAATATCTGTTTCCAACAATCAAAATAATTATTGATTTTGATAAATGCATCAGATTGAACAAATTTTTAGTCGCTTGAGAAAAATATTTATTAAGCACTATTGAAATAAATCATTTAATCAATTCTACTATGTTTTTTCTCTCAGTGTACATGATGGATTTAACGAAAACATATTCTTCTCTGCATGCCATTGGGGTTAGATTTATTATATATCTTCGCATCGATTATTTTTTCCATCCGATATAGAGTGGGAAAGCTTTCCAACTGATATAGAGTGGGAAATTCTATCCCGGGATATATGACTTATGTACTACTTTTGACAAATCCATATAAGCCCCTTGCGAACCTCCAGTAAGTTAGCCCCTCTTAAATTATTAATATTTTCAAACTGCACATGGAGTTGCAGTAGCTTCCATCTATCATTGACCTACAAACGATTCTACACCGAAAATATTTTTTGGCCGGATCGTCTAGTATTAAATGAAGGGCTCACTTCCGGTTTATTTTTTAACTTTTTTAGAAAATTAATTTCTCAATGATTGTTATCCATCAATAAATTTTTTTGATCTATCATTGACCTACATACAGCCTACAAACGATCTAGACTATTGAAAATATTAATTTCATAATGAGAGGGGCTAACTCACTGGAGGTCCCTTGTGTTAACTGTAGTAAACGATGAGGTTTAGGAGAAATATTGAAGAGACCTTCTTTATAAAAAATTTTGTGATCTACAAAACATATTTCTTCATGAATTTTCGTAAACCTCATCGTTCCTGAGATATTCATATTTCAACAGAATCACCTTTTTACCCATTTATTTCCGGTTTCAATAAACAATTTCTTTTTCATTTCACTGATTCAATTGAATTTTCTCCATTCGCTTTTGTAATACTTCTCTCATTGTTACGGGAATGAATGAAAATTGGTTTCGACAGATTCTAATGCGCATTCTGCAATTCTTCTCTATGATTGTGATGTGCAGTTTTTTTTCTGACAATGAAACCCAGTTGTCGGATGCTTCAGGAGAGATGCACAGTACAAAGGAACGCAATGCGCTGTGCAAAGGAACAAGTTTGAAATAATTCGGTCTTAGATTGTGGGATTTCAGGAGTTTATTCATTAACCCATTGAAAAAGAAGAAAATCATGATAGTTTTGTAAAGAGAAATTCATCGAGTATCTCTTTTTTTTCTAACTGAAAGAGCAAAACAAATTGACAATGCGTAACCTAGTGATTCACTATCTACAGTTCCTCTCCCTGCAGCATGTGATCCTCTATGCAATTAAATAACGGATTTTTTTTTTTTTTTTTTTTTTTTTTTTTTCGTAATTTTTGCCTTTGCGTCTATAGAAAATTCCCTCTCGATTATGAGCTCAACGGACGATAGACGGCGCAGTGTACTCAATGGACTCGGTCTATAAGTTCACTCCGGGGGAAATTTTCTCGAAGGTAAGGGGCGGGCGCTCGCCCCAATTTTGATCGGATTCAAATTCCGATCGCTCTCGCCTCATAAGTTCACATCGACATTACAGCTTGAATAGTTCCTTGCAGATTTTTACCGATGATATTAATTTTTTTTATTTCAGTCCTACGATATAATGTAAAATACATTATATCGTAAGCATATAAAGAAATATGAATTTTTCCATGGGGGGCGGAGAAAATATTCAGATTATCACCAAAGTGATGCATTGTCGCTTACCGATGGCCATTTTTGTTTGGGTGGACTAGTTCTTCTGGTTTGTGATTTTCAATAAGATTGAAAGCTGATGTTCGCGGTTCCTGATCCTTTTGAAGTTGACGTGAGGGCATGTCCATCTGTTCTGTAGGTGACAGAATACTGGAGAAATTTTCAGAAACACCACTAGTCAGTAGAAGAGTCTCAGCTGGTATTACAACTAGTATTAAACCATCAATATGAACTCTATAGTTTTCGGTTCCGTTCTGACGCTGATCATAGAAATTCCCCTTTGAGCTTTCAGTTGATTCTGGCGAACTCAAAGATAATCCAAAATTATTTTCAGAAACTTTTCTGTGCTCCAAACGAAGGGAAGATATTGGAGAACAATTCGAATGACTGAAAACTGTTATTATTGATAGAAAAATAATCTTGAAAACTCTCATGTTTATTTCCAATATGGGGACGAGCTCATGAGCCTTTTGAAGACAAGACGTAACTAGAGATCGGTGAACGTTCATGGCTTCAAGTGACCTAACCACTTGGACTCCCCACTCCTGACAATTTTTTATTTCCTCGAGTTCAAGGAACTACCATGAACTTGAATTCAATGAGCAGCCTTCTCTTTGATTCGACTTTAATAATTGGTGATGTGTTTTCTATCTATCATAGTTTTTCTTGTATCCATGATGACTGCACATACTGAAATATAAAATTTTTGTCTTTGTTACTTCTTTGTTGCTAGAAGAGAAAACTTAATTTTTCCTTGTTGATGAACTGATGAGACAGAATATGATCTCCTCTATCATGTTGCCATTCCAAGTTATGGGGCCCAATTCGATTATAAGAAAGGAATCGATGTACGTTACTTTATCTATATTTGAAGAATATTTCAAAAGACTAAAATCAATGTATCCCATACTTCCATTAAATATTAATTGTTGAATAATTCTCCTTTCGAAGGAAACATACTCAACAGAGACAATTCAATTTCTTATGGAGACTTCAAATGACAAATACCAAATCCATCCCGGAATCTTCCAGGTCCACAATTCTCGACGCCTTCACCAATGAGTTTAAGCTCGGTTCCCTTCATCATATCCCTTTTAGCTCCTTTGAGATTCTTTAATTTTTCCGTCATTTCGGCAAGTATATAATCAGTATTTTTGTCTCTTTCCTGGCTATAATCGTGTCGATCTTCAATTTTTCTGAGGTTTGAATTAATTTTGAAAATCCAGGATGGATCTAAATCCAGTTCAGAGCAAGCTATTGTCCTACTGGCTCGTGCAGTAACTATCAAAATATTTGCCAATTTGGTATGATGATTCAACTCTCGATCTTGGCATTGATCGTATTTAACTGGCAAGGAGTTGGCTAATGCCACAATTTCACATACAAGAAACAAGTGTTTATACATGCCTCTAAAGTGAACGTTTGTGCGCGACTGAGGATGCTACATATTCTCGGACTTCAACTGGTGAATGTTCCGCTATTTAAAAAAAAAAGCGGAGAGGAGGAAACGTTGCTTAGGATGGCAAGCACCATGTGCTAGGTTAGCTGCTATTCATCAAATTGTGATAATGAATTGAATTAAATTGCCATAAACTTTCTTAGAAATTTATTAAGAACAATATTGGGAGAATCGTGAAAAAAAAAAATTTGATGCTCTGAAACTTGAGGGCAGAACTTTACATTAGTTTTTCTTCTGATTAATTCACAGAATGAACTTGCGAAAAATTAGTTTTCCTCAACTGAGTAAAATTTTGTTTCAAATAAAGTATTCACAATCCTTTTACTTTCTTGATCGTGTATGATGAGTTTCTGTGCGTTTGGGAAGCATTTTCATGGTGAATCTGAGGTGAAAAAAATTCTCATTAATTTTAAACAGCCATTGAAATACGATTTAGTGATGCTAAATTGGGAAAACTTACGGAAGAAATGAAAATCGTCTTCTTTGTACTTTTCTGCAACGTCTTGTGCCGTCCATGTAGAATCCAACTGGACAAAATTTCACTCGGCCTTCTTCTACCCTTAAATGGTCACTATCGAGATTGAGAAGATGGTCGTCAGAGTCTGCAGAAGTCGTGATCGGAGAAGTCGTTGGAGTCAGATGAGACGATAAAAGAGATGTAGAGTTATCATTTGAAAATGGAGAAAAGTTACTTGTCGTAGATTTCTGAGTGTTGTTTGGTTCAGCTGTTGAGTTCGGAGGAATCGTTGGCGAGCTGTGCCATGGATGATTAGTTGTATTTGATCCTGCAGGGCGCACGGGCGGCTTAATTGTAAAGTCAGAGTAGTCGTAAGAATAATTATAATCCTGCAACATTTAATAGATACAAGGAAATTGTTCCAATCAAAGTGCCTCATTTCAACCTCAATTTTACCGTATAATCATCAAGCATTTCAGTATCGATGAGTGCAACCACTTGTAAATCTTTCAAATCTATTTGGACATTGATTTCCCCTGTTTGACGTTGATCGTAGATAGTGGGAATACCCAAAACTTTATATACAACGAGAAAGTATATCACAAGTGAACCAAACATTTTTCTTGATTTTTTTCTATCGTGATGTAGCACTCTTTGAATCTGAAGATTGGTGCAAACGAAGTTGACACGAGAAACTGTGAGACGAGAGTGAGTAAGAGTCGCCTTACACTTTACAAACCGGTCCTTTAACATCAGTATCCTTAGTATCCAATCCTGATTTCAATGATGGGACGTTGAGCCTACAGTTCATTGCCTCTGTTGTAACGGGATTCTTTTGAAGAGGACGAGTTGTGGTGACGCCATGAAAATCGTTGATATTCACGAGAATCTCCAACTTTTGGGAAGACTGAAATGTTCATTTGATTCTCAGAGCAACCTTGATTATAAGGTTTTCGCCAGATTTTTCATTGAATTATGAAAGAAACTTCATTCAAATTCTTCAATTTATTAATGCTGATGTTCTTTCTGTAAAATGTTCAAATTCCGCCCAAAATGGAAGATGTCCGGTTTAACCTTGATGGATTCAAAAAAACATTATATATGTTTTTATTGTATATTTGAGCCTTCTTCATATCAAATATGAATAGTGGTTTTACAGAACTACAATCATTAATGAATGGTATTTATGTAAAACTTATATAGACATAATACTGTAGTCCCTCCATGTAGATTTCATGTAAATACCTACTAGCCCAGGAAAATTGAACCTTTTCTGAGCCTGAAGAATGATTGGGCCCGGGTTCGATAAAAATTATACCAATCGATAGATTGGAATTTCCTGAATAACTCATAAAAATGTGCAATCCAAACTGCAATTCGAAAATCTATCCTGTGTAGTAGACGCCAGGTTTTCCAACTGGGCCAATACTCGGTCCAAGAATGGCTTGCCAATTATATTCTATCGAGCTTGTCCTATTTTTGGTCATTTATTGGATCCCGTCTATTTTTTTCAAGTTTTTTTTTCTACAAGTTTTTTGTCGTGAATTCTTTTTGAATTCGTTTATATGATTATTTTCGACGGTTCAATTTTAATCAAGTGATATTTTTCTACTTTTTTTAAAAGTGAATTCTCCTCAGCATATGTAAACATTCAGCCTTTTGTCTCAGTCAGCTGAGTGCACGTGCTATGCATCACTATTCGCATCGGTGTTTTTAATACTTAATTGGTCTCTTAGAATGAATAAAAAAATTAGATTACTTATTCATTATTCTATATGAGAGATGCCAGGTATCTTTATCACGGAGAAGGACCTGTGAATTTACACAGGAGGAGGGGGGGGGGGGTCCTTTCTGCCTATCTACAGTACTGAGACATGCCAGGTATCTTTATCACGGAGAAGGACCTGTGAATTTACACAGGAGGGGGGCTCCTTTCTGCCTAACTACAGTACTGACTGCTCCGTTTTTGAGCTTGAAAATAATTATATTAGGTGAATTCTTAAAAGAAAATGTGTTTTAGTAGATGACTCATCAACAACGTATTGCGATTGTTCTACAATGCATATAAACGGTTGGTCATTTTTTGTATTTACATTACGCTCGAGCCTCTGAGAAATACGAAGGCTAAATGTAATAGCATTGTAAAAAAAAAATTGGAACAGAAACAGTAAATTTCAATCTCGATAGACGACGCTACACCTGTGTCATAAATCTCTTGAAAAATTATTGTTCTCAGATGTAACGAAGGAATACATGGACTAAAAGTTGAATTAACTGACAGCATTATTCCAGTCAAGTATCACAATCTTGACTCCATGTAATACTTAAGTATTACATGGAGTTTGTTATATGATTTCGAGGCCGAAGTCCTTGAATTTAAAAGCACAATCATTGCGAATCATGTAAAAACACTATCTTTAAACATCACTTAGGCAAAATCAGGCAACGGTGTGGTTCTTTTAATCGATGATCTTGTAACCTCCTAAGAATTCGACATATCCCTAGTGTATCAAGATTGAAGAAATGTATTGGTAGGAATAATATAATAGGGAGTTGGAGAAAATGAGCATGAACATTAAACGGTTTGAATCATATTTTTTTTATGATTCCATTGAAAAACTGGGGCAATTTTAGACAGAAGACAGAAACTGAACTTATTATTTCTTCCACTTTTTGAGAGAGCCGATGCACGGCATCTCTAATGGGAAAAGCTGCTCTGTATTCCCGTAATTTGGCTGCGATCCTCTTCTAACTATTGTTATCTCTTTCTTTTTTTCTATAATTCTCTCCTTGGTCACTTGAAGCGCGACTACGATCGCGTGTAACTTCACAGCGGCTCTCATCCAGTAAGAGCTTCACCGGGATGCCGTGTATCGGCTTTCGCATATAATACATGTTTGGTTGGAGTTCAAAACATTAGCATTATATGATATAGGCCGATACACGTCATCCCTAATGAGAGACATATTTGATATCTACTGATGATCCACTTAACGCTATGTGATGTACAGATTTTTTTTTCCACCTGGGATTTACCTCAAGTTTGGAAAGCGGCTTTGATCGGTCCCGTGACTGTTATGGAAAGTTCATCTACATTCGTTCCCGTCCTCCTCTCCACAGATTTTTTTAATAATGCTCCAAACCATGTTATTGGGCATCGAATATTTTGGTGCCTAGATAGTTTCCATCCTGACTATCGAAAGCTCGCCCGATCGGTCTCCAAATCAAATTCTGGCCAGAGTATTGTCTTCTCCCCTAGATTATTGAGGAAGTCTTCAAAAATACGCAAAAGCGTGAGATCATGTATCCGACCTCATGACAGCAGTAGCAACAGGGCTGCTGTTTTTCTCGATATTCCAAAAAATGACAAACTAGGTGGGCACGTAGCCAGACAATCCAGTAAGACCAAATGTCCGGTTTTATCTTCCTCTGCTTGGCGATAGAGATCGCTTTGAGCACCTGCCTAACTTGGAAGTCAGATGCCAAGCTCGTCGATGACCGGCCTGAGCAAAATGTGACAACAGCTGATTTGTGGGCCAGTATTGTGCTATAAGCTAGGCCTTGTGTGATGAATAGATTGGTTAGGAATTGTGCTAAATCTTGCCCCCGAGGAAGAGTTGGATTTACTTGGCTAGTACTACACCACTTGATCCAACGCTCGATTGGTCCCCTGTATGTCTGAATTATTGAACGACTCCAGCTCTCTTAGTTGCTCTCAATTGCTTTTCTCGTGGTGACTAATCTTTCACGAGCTCGCTCCACCTGCAATCTTCCCAACTTGCAGCGTTAGTCGGTTGACATCCGATCTATGAGGTAGCTCCATGGATACATGGCTAAAAAAAATTCACAAAAAAAACATTCTCAAAAAAACTCTGACAGAAAAACTTCACACTTTGACAAAAAAAAATTGAATGAAAAGGACTTTAGCAACAAAAACTTCATCAGATATGAAAAACCCTTATTCATTACATAAATTCATAATTCCTTCATTAATTTACAATTTGATATTCATGGCAAAACCCTTGAGAGATTTAGAACTTGAACGATTCTTAAAATCAATAACAATATTATACAACCGTTCATCATAATCAGCATAATGGTGAAAATACTCGACACAGTATTCGATCGACACCCTATACATTAATTTCAGATAACGGCAAAGAATATGGTAATAAGTACGTGTCGAAATTTTTACAGGCCAGAGGCGTGAGACAATTAACAACTCCATTAAATCACCCTCAATCCAACCCGGTCGAGCGCGTAAACAGAACAGTAAAACCGATGATCGCGGCTTTTATCAAAGACAATCGACAAAACGAGTGGGTTCAAAACGAACCGAAATTCCAACTAGCATACAACACCGTACCCCATGCGGGCACTCGAATCATAGTTAAACGGGAAATTACAAATAATTGCGAAAATTTTCGGAAAAGCGAGGTGGAGGAGAATCAATGGATTGATCGAATCAGTAAGATTGATGAGTTTCGACATAAAATCGAAATTTATCTCAAAAAATACGTTGACAACCGATTTGCTAAGCAAAACGGGGACAAAATTTTTCAAGTAAATATCAAAAGGGGAACAGAGGTATTCTACCCTGATGAAAAGTTGAGCAATAAGGCAGAGGAGTACAATGCTAAATTAGCCCACCGTTATTTGGGCTCAGCTAAAGTTGAAAAGATTCTTGGTCCAATGACAGTCGAATTGGTCGATAGTAATAATAAAAAACTCGGAAAATATTATATTGCAGACTTAAAAATACCGCGACGTAGTTTGAGAAAGAATTGAAAACTGTTTACAGATTGAAAACAACGACAGCGATAGGAGAAGATGTCTTCAACATCAGGGGAAATATCCGAGACAGCAAAACCGAACCAGGAGCTGATTGAGCTCACACAACAACAACAATCGATACTAGCTCAACTTGAGGAAGTTGGTCGAAAAATCGAAATCCTTCGGAGTCAAGAAGTATCACCAAATCCATCGATAGTCAAACTCTCTTTTGAAGAGAAAAACCAAGGGGGCGACGATGATCCAACCCTCAACGAGATTGCCGAGATTCTTGGCTCGACAGTAGACACAACAACAGAAGATAAATTTGTTCCTGCTGAATCACCAGACTCCACTGCGGGACTTTCATACGATGAATTATTCCCGGAGAAGGAAATCGAGGAGCTCAAACTTACTCCTCTTCAACAGGGTGCCATTAAATCGACCGGTGCAATTCCTAAGACAAAAAAGACACCAAGTGTACCAGACGAGCTACAGAAAATCCTTGAAGGAATTGAGAATTTAACCTTGCCAAAGCTTGAGAAAGAATATACCATCTACACACAAGCTGATATCGGCAAGGAAAACCAAGCACGTCGACGAGTCACCAGTGCACACCACGTGAGGGAAAAATCTGCCGCCCTTTCAAGGGATAAACTAACCACCGACGACCCAAAAGCACTACTAGCACCATCGACTATAGTGATGCCACTCCCTGCCAGAAAACTTCCATCTTTTGACGAAGTCTTGGTGTATATCATCGGTAAAGACGAGAGCAAAAAGGCCAATCGACTCTTTTTCACAGATTGTCGAATTATCAACCAAGACCAATTATCTAAATTGGTGATGAAGAGAGCTACCATGCTCATGGAAAAACTATCTCGTACCAAAGTCGATAGAGGTACACAGACTTATGTCACCCAAGTTGGCAAACAACATATAGTCGGATGTGTCAACTGCCGATCCGAGACACATCATTTTTGGAAGTGTGAACTCCCGTACCCTGGCCTGTACGGGAGTTTTCCCAAAAATTATTTATACTTGATTGGATTAATTTGCCGCAGGAGGGACGGCGGTGGGGACTCGCTGGAGTTCGAGAGAGAAAGATTCCGTAGTTCCCCGGTAGCTCAGTTGGTAGAGTATCCGGCGCGTAACTGGAAGGTCCCGGGTTCGATTCCTGGCTGGGGCGCTGGGGTTTCTTTCTCCCAAAAATTATTTATACTTGATTGGATTAATTTGCCGCAGGAGGGACGGCGGTGGGGACTCGCTGGAGTTCGAGAGAGAAAGATTCCGTAGTTCCCCGGTAGCTCAGTTGGTAGAGTATCCGGCGCGTAACTGGAAGGTCCCGGGTTCGATTCCTGGCTGGGGCGCTGGGGTTTCTTTCTCCCAAAAATTATTTATACTTGATTGGATTAATTTGCCGCAGGAGGGACGGCGGTGGGGACTCGCTGGAGTTCGAGAGAGAAAGATTCCGTAGTTCCCCGGTAGCTCAGTTGGACAGTATTTTTTTTTTTTTTTTTCTGCCACATATGTGGTGCAGAAGGGTTCGACAAGGAAGATTGTATATATCCTCATGGTATTGAACATGAGAGGACACTGGGACGATGTGATTGATGCTCCCGGGATTCATCGCTTTTTTTCCCGGAGTGAATCGATTGCAACATTCGATTTGGTCCTATTATCGATTGGCTCAGACTAAATTATGCCACATGGCCGACCTGCAGGGTACCGGAAGACCATCGCCCACTTTTGGGAGAAGGCGATTCTATATTAAAGAAGAGAATCAAGCTGAAAAATTCGACGATCCCATTCACGCCGCCAACAAGCTACGAGCTGTCTTGATTCGTGAAAATGCTCTGCAAGCAGCACCAGTCATCGCGAACCCAAGGATACCGACCACGATTGAGTCATCAGAAGAGAAACTTCAGTTGGCTTTACAAGCGTTGTTAAAACCACCTGTATATCGACATTTAGATAACATTATGAGGGATCGACCGGAGCTTAACGATGGCGAGGAGTACACTGTCCTCATCCCGACCAAGTATAAGAAGGACAGTTCACAAAGGGATTCGATGATGTGAACATTGTTTTCAATTCTCAAAGGAAATGGCGTTCATTATTTTTATTACCATTTCTCTGTATTAGTTTTTTTTTTTTGTCGATAATTACTCGACGCGTTTTTCTTTTTATGTTCTTACTTCATGCCATAGCATCTAAATGAAAACAGAATAAAATTCGAAATCATAATATGCTGAAACTTGTATTGGAGTTAATTCAACCCACACATATCCCTAGAGAGGATGAAAAACGAAAGTTAACCCTGCACATGATTTTTTTTTGTTGTTCTGTTACAGTTCTCGAGATTCCATTGGAACTCATTATTTTCAATATAAAATGTAATTTTTATTTTAGAATTTGTGCAGGAAGGGAGAGGGAATAAGAAACAAGGGTAATTGTTCACCGACGTCAAGGTCAAGAAGGGGGGTTTGTGACAGGAGATGTCAGTAGTCAATTGATGCTTACCGTCGGAGAGAATTACCCGACGCTTCTCGGGTATCTCTAATATTAAGAGCGACCGAAACAATTCATATTGGGCGCGCGAATAATAACGATCGGTCGACCTTTAAGGGCCAATCAGGCTAAAGTCGATTTATTTGACCAACGCGAGCGTCACCGAGAGAATTAACGGACACTCTGCACCGAACTCTCAAGAGGAGAGCATTCACATTGTGTTGTAAAATCGTACTGTCTAAGTAGATCTATTTTATTTTGTTAATATTGTCTGGTGTAAATTGAGTCGATCCCCGAGAAGCCCAGATTGGGAAATAAATATTAATTGAAGTTGAACTGTAAGTACCTGTCTATTTTGTCTACTATTATCTTTCCTCTTTCATTCTCTCTATTATAACGGGTCTTCCAGCTTCCACTCCCTGAGATCTAGTAAACGTTGTTGTTTCTCGTCAAAACAACTGGCACCCAAAATATATTTTGAATAAAAAGAGAACTACCTAAAGTGTGGAATTTTGAGCCCTGATAGCTTTGACCCAAGCCGCGTCAGGTGAAAGGCTTAATTACAATAGTCGAAAATTGATACTAAATTTCATTAAAGTAAAAAAAGAAGCCTGTCTCAAATGATTATACCAAAATCCTCCTGGCTACAAATGCACATCTCACTAATTATAGTTCAGACTATTGCTCAGTGCAGATTATTACCTACAAAATTCCCAGCCACTATTCATATAAAAGATATAAACATCAAATTTAACTACGACCAATACTGTCAAAATTGCTCACATCCAAGGACAAACGATCTTTTCCACTTGCTCACTGAATGCAATGCTTTTCAGGAAGAGCGCAGTACATTATACTCTAAAATCTCTGTATTTAAAAACCCGGTAGATACTGGTCTTAACTTGTTAAATTGTACCTCAATAAAGAACATGAAATACTTGTACCACTTTCTTGTAAACGTAAGCGCAAAAATTAATGACAAATGATGAACTTCACATGAATTTTACCTCTTAGAATATCCATCAAATCTATAATAATAAAGTAGTAAGTGAAATCTATGAATGCAATAAAGTTAAAAAAATGAGCGAAAAAAAAAATAATAATGAATGGAATAAATAAAATAAAATGAAATGAAACAAAAGAAAAAGTAAGCCGATACATGTTCTCATTTGTATAAGACTGTTATGTCAAAAGAAATTAATAAATAATAAATAAATAAATAATTATCGGCCTAGCCGATACCTTGGTTACGGGAGTAAACAAATAATACAAAATGTCAAATTCCATACAAGCTCGGCATTTACAATTGTATGAATTAAAATTTAATTTAGAAATGTTTAATTCAGTAATATGCGCGAAAAAAAGTGTTCTGGTTTAATGCAATATAATGGAGTGAACTAAGACCGAGGAAAAAGGTATTTATAACCTGATACTTCAAGGAGGAGAGAAAAAGACATAATTGAGATTTCATGAAAATCACTTTATGTCTTTTTTCATTGGACCCAAAGAGTGTTCTTTGAGCCTTCTCCAGATCTCTCCCAAGTAGTTTTTATATCCCCCTTATGTGGCTTATTTTATTCTTTCAGATTTGCACCAGCTCGGAAGTGTATTAGGGTTCCTCTGACAAATCTGGAAAGGGGAAATTCTGAAGACGACTTGAAGAAAATTCCAATAAGACTCGTAGAAAACCTAAAAAATACTCAGAGAAGAATAAAATAAGATATGAGGGGGATATCTGAAATACTTGTGGGAGATTGAAGTAAGACATGGGGGAGATATAAAAAATACTTGAGGGAGATTTAGAAGAGGCTCGAAGAACACCTTGAGTCCAATGAAAAAATACATAATTGAGATTTTCTTAAAATCTCTTTTTTCATTGGACCAAAGAGTTTCCAGAAAGTTTCCGCAAAAAAGATATAAAGAAGATTTTCATGAAATCTCAATTATGTATTTTTTGTTTTCTCATTTTCTATTATTTGTTTACTCCCGTAACCAAGGTATCACCTAGGCCGATAATACTATCAGTTATACCAAGTTCCTGGCCCTGGTAATCACCGATCAGTGATCATACGAGGTCCACCGGAACGGGGATTCAAATTGAGCTCAGGAGGTCAATATGATATGGATTCGAAAAGATTGTGTAATGTAGCGGATGTGATGGAGGAACATGATGCCGTCAACCTTAAAAAGTTGGATGCGTTACGACAGAGGGATTCCCGTCGATTGCTGGATAACGTAGATGCATTGAAAGTTCGATTGGATCGTCTTTCTGATGCAGTTAGATCGTTACAATCTGAGTTGAGCAGATTATCTGGGAAAGCAGAGGAAATTGTTGATCTGAAGAAAGTGGATGATAACATCAGTGTGAAATATACAGGGTGTCCTAGGGCAGAATGTCATCCCCGCAATTTTAGATTCGAGGGGTCATTCTGAGACGAAAAGTCCTCTGCGACTTTTCGATCAGAAGCACCCTGATCGAGTTATTGAGTGATGACCGCGAACCAATTAGATGCGCGCGATGCACTGGAAATTCAGTCGCGGGGAGAATGGGCGGGACTAATGCCCACTCCGTCAGAGAATTTCCAGTCACGAAACAAGTTATTTTCCGCGGACCGGTTAATATTAGAGATGTCAGAAGGTAAGCGATAGAGAGCAAATTTTCAAGCAATGACTTTTTCTCATTTTTATGAAATGAGAAAAAAAGATCTCCACATATTTTGCTCTATTTGACTTAGTTTCCGGAATAAATAAGACTGAAATTTGCCGACGGCAAAAAAATCATCGATTTTTCGTGAGCATTTTTCGAGTGTAATATCTCGAAAAGTAAGCGGGATAGAGCAAATTTTCAAGAAATCTCTTTTTTTCATCTTGCCAAAATGAAGACAAAAGATCTCTTGGAAATTTGCTTTATCTCGCTTACTTTCTGAGATATTACACTGAAAAAATGCTTGGAAAAATTGATGATTTTTTTGCCGTCGGCAAATTTCAGTCTTATTTATTCCGGAAACTAAGTGAGATAGAGCAAAATATGTCGAGATCTTTTTTTCTCATTTCATGAAAATAATAAAGAATTGTCTTTTGGAAATTTGCTCTATCTCGCACAGTTTCTGAGATATTGGAAAATAAGCAATGAGCGTTTCAGATGCTGCAATCCAGCTCTCTCTGTCTCACTCGCACAGCCAACCTTCACCGCGGCTTTCCTCAGAAAGTAAGGGAGAGAGAGTTAATTTGCTAGAGATCTTTTCTCTTATCTTGGCAAGATGAAACGAAACGATCTCTTGGAAATTCGCTCTATCTCGATTATTCCCTGAAAAGAGCCCCGTCGAAGGTGAATGGTGCAAGGGAGACAGAGCGAACTGGATGATCACATCTCAAACGTTCTCTCACTTTTGCGCCTAGCTGTTTGAGTCGATGGCGGAGGTTCGGGGGCGTCGCGGAGGGAACCATCAACAGAAAGCGGGGTGGCAAAGTATTCACCGTTTGCTCAACGTATATTTTAGAAAAGATGGTAGCGGAAGGCAGAACGCTCAATCTTCTCGACTGGACGATATAAGTTCAAAACCTATCCGTATTTTTTTTTCTTCAAACGCATCAAATTATTTAATTGTTCAATTATGAAGAACAATTCAGTAATTGCTCCAAATAATTGAAGACATAAATCAGTCAATAAATTTGCAAGATAAAAATGAAGAAAAAAAATACACGGTCAGGTTTTGAACTCGGATCGTTTGGTTTGAAGAATATAGTTCTACGCTCTTCACCACCATTTCTTTTGGATTCATTGCAGAATAAATGATAAATACTGGACTGATCCACTTTCCCTCCGTATTTGGCCCCGCAACTCCCCTGGCTGAACTAAACGATTCATTTGAATTAATTTGATAAATTTGTTTGATAATCTATAAAATTAATGAAGGAGAATCGTTTGAATTGACCGGGGGTGTCGCGGGGGAAGCATTGAAAGGAAGCGGGGTGTTAAAGCATTTACCATTTATTCAATTGTCCTCGCAAAAAGAATTGTGGCGAAAGGTGGAAAACCTATTCCTTTAAACCGGACGATCCAAGCCCAAAGCCTGTGTGTATTTTTTTCCAAATGTATCAATTGATTCAATTATTTAATTATGAAGAACAATTCCGTAATTGCTGCGCATAATCAAATAATTAAATCATTTGATAAATTCGGAAAAAGAATCAAGAAAAAAAATACACGGTTGGGTTTTGAACTCGAATCGTCTGCTTCAAGAAGATACTCACCTTCCACCACTAGTTCCTTCGATAATAATTATGGAAAATTATCTATTATTTTGAGACATTGTTTAGATGAAATATCTCGGAGAGTAAGAGAGATAGAGTAAATTGATAAGAGATCCTTTCTCTTCATCTCGCAATAGTCCATTGAAAAGTTACATTTCGGAGAGAAAAATGGGTAGGCCAAAATTTTATTTTTTCAATGTGTAGGGGGGGGGGGGGGGTTCTAGGTAAACTTAACCCCGAGTTTTCGGGGTCGCAACCCTTATGCTGCAGCCGCCATTTTACAAGAGGGGGTGAAAATGTTTTTTCGCTCTAGCGGCTAAACCGTAAAGGTTGGGAAAATTTTGTAAGGACATTTTTTGTAGGAAATTGAATTTCCTACAATTCTGGTCCCATAACTTTTTGTCGTACGAGTCATTAATACAAAGTTGATGGGCAAAAACTCCTACGACACTGACAAATTTTTCCTGTTTTGCCTCATATCTTTTTTTGGGGGGACTTTAGTGGAAAATACCCTCAGAGAAACTTTGAAGTTCATTCTCTGAGGAATATTTTTCATTAATTTTTTTTCAATTTTCATTAACTTTCAACCGTTTTATAAGCGGTTGAAAACTCCCCGCCGAGTGAAAAAACAATGCGCTCCCAAATTTTTTCAAATTTTTTGGCTTCGGCAGTTGGTTACGGTATCAGGATAATTGATCCTCCGACAGAATATCCCAGATAAAATATCCCTGACAAAATATCCCCAGACAAAATATCCCCGGACAAAATATCCCCGTGACAAAATATCCCCGACAAAATATCCTTTGAAGTTATGACAGTTTTCCAAAATTTGAATAAAAAAAAATACTTGAAAATGTTAATGTTAGTGTGAATGTTATTTTAATAGTTCAATTAAATGAAAATTAATCATTTGGATTTCTGGGATCAGTTACCATCGTATTTTCATATATATCATCCTAGTATTAATATATGCGTAAAACAGTCGGTGAAATTCGAAACTTTGTATCGATTATTTATCTTTCGTATGCTGAAGGTAGTGTCATCTGTTATGTACGTATTGAATCTTTACTATCACGTTAGATCATTGTCCTGTTTGTGGTTATTCGTTCACGGCATATTAATGTGATCATCACGTGTTCATATTTTTTTTTATTTGTTGGAGATTTGGTGTATATTATTGCATTATTAAAGATGCCATTAAATAAATTAATTATAAATAAATTTATAATTTTTTGTCGTAATTAGTTGTTAATTATCATCTTAGCCCCCCACTTCGAAAATATTAATATTATTTTCCTCGTGTAATTTTAATGTTATTGTTTTCGCAATACCACCTTTCCGTTTGGAATCTTGAGGTTGTAAGGCTCAAGACCTGAACATTATCAGAAGTGATATTTTGAAAACGACTACACATCGAATTGTATCCTTGTGTAGTTATTTAGGGTTTGAGTACTAGAAAATACTTGGAAAGTACTGGATTTGTTGAAAAGGAAGAATGGTTATGGGAGGCTTGGAGACTTGGAAACTGAGGAGAGTTAACTATTTGATTTCTCCTCAATACTCTTTATTACTTAGTGGTTTTAAACAAATCCTTTTCGATGCTTACTGACTAAAATTAATGATAACATGACTATTTATACAGTTTTGGATGGGTTCTATTGGCTCACAAGTTCAAGTAGGGATAGATTTCCGGGATTGGTGAAGATTCTAATTTTTTGGGGGGGCTCGTGGACTGATTGGTTCAGCGGTTTGAATTACTAGAGTGGAGTGGGAGTGAAGGTGCAGGTCAGTTTGGGTCTTGAAGGGGTGGAAGGTTCTGAATTGTTGGGGAAATACGCTGCTAATCTGGAAATTAAGGTAATAATCGTATAGCCAGCAGGGGGCTCCATTCTTCTTGAACTAATAAAACGATTAATATGGTGAAGACTGGATACTGAAAACGTGGCTTTATTATTTTAATTGGGGTTATTTGGGAAAAATCAGGGAGAATGGAGTTTGTTACTTGGGAAAAACCCGTCTTATGTTTTATTTCTCAACATCCTCCCCCGTTGAGAGCGTGAGCGATCAAATGGGTTTTTGATTGGTCGAAGTAACTGGGAGAGGTACAAGTCGTTTTACGTTCCGCTCCAGGATTCCAGTCGATGTTCTCAGCTTGACTCTTCTGATGATTCCGTCTGAAATTTCCAGAACTCTACCCATTTTCCATCGTAAGGAAGGGAGATTGTCGTCACGTATGAGCACTAAAGACTCGATGGTAATTGGATGCTCACCAGTTGTCCATTTCACCCGAATGGTCAAATGATTCGAATACTCTTTGTGCCATCGATTCCAGAAGATTTGTTTCATCTGCTCTATTCGCTGCCATTGTGATAGGCGATTGCTGGGTGTTTGTGTCCAATCTGGTGTGAGTAGTTCTCTGCTTGAGATTCCATGGAGGAAGTGCGATGGAGTTAAGGCCCTTAGGTCGTTGGGGTCGTCAGATAAAGGTGTCAGTGGACGAGAATTCAGGATGGCCTCGATTTTGATGCATAATGTGTTCAGTTGTTCGTAGGTAAGTAGTTCTGTACTGATAACTCGCTTCAAATGATATTTGGTTGATTTCACTGCTGCTTCCCATAGGCCACCACAATGTGGGGATTGAGGAGGGATGAAGTCCCATTCGATACCTCGTCCTATTAGTTCTTTTTGAATAGAGTTGTTGGTTTCCTCGCTCTGGATCAGTGCCTGAAGTTCTTTGAGCTCGTTGTTACTTCCAGTGAATGTAGTGGCGTTATCGGAATGCAGACTCCGACAAGTAGGATGTCTTGCAATGAATCGACTGAGTGTGGCCAAGAATTCCTCGCTAGTCATATCGCTCACTACCTCAATGTGTACTGCCTTAGTTGCAAAGCAAACAAAGATGCAGATCCATACCTTGATTTTGTTCCGATTGCGATGTTTTTTCTCCTTTATGAAGAAAAGTCCACAGTAATCAACACCAGTATGGGTGAAAGGTAAGGCTTCGCTGATCCGTTCTTTGGGTAAATTTGCCATGGGATAATTTACCGCTGGCGGCTTTGCCTTGATACATTTAATGCATGTTCTGATTATGCTTTTCACTTGTCGACGTCCGTCTATTGGCCAGTATTTCTCTCTCACGAGATGGAGGGTTGTTTGAATGCCAGAGTGGAGACTGTCTTCGTGTGTTTTTCTGATGATGAGGTCAGTGATGTGATCCCCCTTTGGTAGCACTATTGGGTGCTTCCCATAATAATTCAAACCGGTTGCTTTCTGTAGACGCCCTCCTACGTGGATGATTCTGTCGTCACCTAGGAAGGGATTCAAGTTCTTCAACTTGGATGTGTTATGTACGGGTTGCCCCTTTTCCAGGCCTTTCAGTTCTGTTGAAAAATTCTGATTTTGACTCAATTTCAGAATTTAATGTTCTGCCTTCTCCAGTTCTCCTACTGTCAGTGTTTTGCTCGTAGATGGTGTCTTCCAGCGTAAGCAAAGTGCTGTGATTCTGATTAACTTGGTAAATGAGGAGTAACGATGTTGAAAAGATGTGTCTATGGATGAGGTGTAGAGACAATGAACCTTTTTCAGTTCTGGAATTTCCTTGAGTTTGATGGCAATAGATTGTGGCCATGAATCTTTGGGTTTTGTGAGCCACTGTGGTCCATGTCGCCAGAGATGATTGGATAGAAATTCTGATGGAAGTTGTCCTCTGGATACTGCATCTGCTGGGTTGTCCTTTGTCCGAATATGTCTCCAACTGTCTGAGTTAGTCCGTTCCTGGATTTTTGTTACTCTATTAGCAACAAATCTCTGTAACTGATGAGGAGAAGTTTTTATCCAGTGTAAGACAACCGTTGAATCGGACCAGAAGACTTCTCGGGTGTCCTTGATGTCGGTTGCACTTTTGACTGTGATGTATAATTGTGATAGCAATTCTGCTGCACAGAGTTCAAGACGGGGAATCGTGTGTGTACCCTTCAACGGAGTAATTCTGGATTTAGCACAATACAAATGAACTTGGATTTTCCCGTCTTGATCCGTGGTTCGTAGATAGATGCATGCCCCATATGCTCTTTCGCTGGCGTCACAGAAACCATGGAGCTCTATATCTTTAGTGTTGTATGCTGCTTGTCGTCTGAAGTTTGTAGCGTTGAGTCTTGGTAGTTGGGTCACCAATTCGCTCCATCTGGTGTGAATGTCTGCTGGTACTGATTCGTCCCAATCTAACTCTAATCGCCATAATTCTTGCTGGATGATTTTTGCGTGTGTGATGACGGGGTTGAGCAATCCTAATGGGTCGAAAATACGAGCCACCTCTGAAGCTATGGTTCTCATGGTTATTTTTTCTCGAGTAGCAATTGGGTTGATTGTGTAGACAATGGAGTCATCTGCTGAGTTCCAATGCACTCCTAGTGTCTCAAGAGTGGGTTCCTTGCTGCCTAATAAGTGCATATTGATCGCTTGTTCGGGTAATTCTTGAAGTAATTCTGCTGAGTTGGATGCAAATTGTCTGATATTAAATCCCCCAAGACTTAACAATTCTCTCATTTGATCTCTGATGTGTATGCCTTCTTCGATGGTGTCCACTCCTGATATCCAATCCTCCATATATACGTCCCGCTGAAGCTTCTGTGCTGCTAGAGGGAATCTGTCTCCTTCATCTTCTGCCAGTTGTTGAAGACATCTTACTGCTTGATATGGAGCTGATGCTAATCCGAATGTGACTGTCTGAAGTTCGTAGGTTTGAACCCTTCCGTTTCTTCTCCATAAAATGCGTTGAAACTTAGTGTCTTCGGGACAAACAAGAATTTGCCTGTACATTTTCTCTATGTCGCCTGTTATGACAAATCTGTGGAGCCTGAAGCGTATGAGGAGAGCAAACAGGTCATCTTGAATAGTTGGGCCTATCATGAAGGCTTCGTTTAAACTTATCTTGCTGCTGGATTGGGCTGAACCGTCGAATACTACTCTGATCTTTGTTGTAAGGCTGGTCTCTTTGATAACTGCATGATGTGGTAAATAGAATCCTTCTTCGTCGGCATTTTCGATCAGTCTCATGTGGTTAAGTTGTTTGTATTCGTCAATTATCTTTGTATATTCCTCCTGCAGAACGGGATCCATCCGGAATTTCCTTTCTAGGGACAAGAGTCGCTTCAAAGCCTGTACCCTGGAGGAGCCTAACTGTTGCTTTCGCTCATTAAATGGTAGAGCTACCATATATCTTCCTTCGTTTGTCCTTGTCACGTGTTGTTTAAAGTGTTCTTCGCACTCTTGCTCCATACTAGACCACTTTTTCTTGGTTGGTTCGACGGCTTCGATTTCCCAGAATCTCTTGAAATCCTCCATGAACTGTGACATATGGCATCTGGCGATGGTGTTATCCTCGTTGATGGTGCCGGCGATTACCCAGCCCAACAATGTTTTTTGCAGGTACACTTCTTGGACGTTGGCGAGTTTGATGCGGCCGATGCTCAATGCTGAAAACAGTATGCTGGAACTGAGAAGTACCTGGACTGGAGCTGGTTTATGGAATTCTGGATCTGCTAGTGAAATATTCTCTGGTATGATGAGTAGCTCTCGTTCTATCTGTTGATTTGGAACGAGTGAAGAAATTCTGGGGACTGTGAGAAAGGGTATGCTCTTTTGAAAGCTCGAATGCCTTGAGGTTATGGTAGCAATCAAATGGTTGCCTGCGAATGTTGCTATCTCGTTCAGGCCACTTATCGGAAGGGTGCATTCGGTCTTAGGAATACCTAATCGATCTGGTAATTCACTTGTGATGAAATTCTTCGTTGAGCCGGAGTCCAGTAAGGCCCAACATCTCACTGGTCGATTAGATTTGTCCAAAATACTTATAATGGCCGTGGGAAGAATGTCTTCTTCAGTGGGGTTCAAGGTCAGGACCGTTACTGGTGATTCTGGTACTGGTGTTGGAGCTAGTCATGCTGATGTCTCTGGGTTTGGTGTAGTCTCTCTTCGCAGTAAGGTGTTGTGTTTCTTATCACAGGTTCTGCAGTTTCCGGCTACACAGTCCTTGTAACCGTGTCCCTTCGCTAAACAGTTTATGCATCGATTCTGGTTGTATATGTGCTTGATGCGGTCTTCTACTGGTTTTTCCTTGAAGATTTTACACTGGAACAGTGGATGCTCCTCTTCACACACTGAGCATTTCTTTCGGGAACTGTTGCTGTCACTCGTCGTTGCCACAAACGTCTGATTCCTTGCTGGACCTTGTTGATTGTTCCCTGGGGTTTTCGGTGCTCCTGATCTCAGGCCGTAATTTTTGTTCTGTTCGGTGTCTTTCTTTTTGTACCGCTCACCTTCACTGCTTTTTGCGCAAATACCTCGCTTCTCCAAAAAGGTTAACAGGTTCTGGTAGTCTGGCATCTCGTTATCCTTGAGGGTTGTTTCCCATTGAAACACTAGATCATCTTCTAGTTGATTTAATATGATACTTGATATCAATCCGTTGAATTGAGCTTTGATATCTCTGAATGAGCTGAGGCAACGAAGTTGTTGCAAAACTGAGTTGACGAGTTCCACTAATGATTTATCGGAGTTCCGTTTTGTAATGTTGAGCAGTAGGGTGCAGTGTCGGCGTATCGCTTGCCTCGGATTATCAAATTTTGCTTCCAACAGATCCCATGCTCGCTGGTAGTTCTGTTCTGTAGTCTCGAACGATGCAATGGCCTTGGCTGCCTCTCCTGTGAGGCAAGACTGAAGGTATTGGAATCGATCAATTTCCTGGATGTTTGGGTTATTCCCAATTCGTGCCATGAATTTATCCCTGAATGAGCGCCAATTCTCGAAATTGTCATCAAATTTGGGCAATGTTATTTCCGGCAACTTGATATGGTATCTTCCGGGTCTATAGTGTGAGGTATTTTCTTCTCCTTGGGGTACTGTTGTTGAAGGTGCCTCGTCTCTTGTTTTTTCCTTCATGATGCGTTTCATCCGTGCTACTAATTGTTGGTAGCTGTGTTCTACGGAATCCGTCTCTTCCGTATTGATGTCTATATTGTCTGCATCCAATTCTAGCAACTGATGGTTGCTACGTTCCCACTCTTGGAATTTGTCTCTTAACGTATCAATTTTCTCCGTTAGCAGTTCGGGGATTTCATCCTTCCCTTCTGCTTCTAGCCAAGTTTTTGCCTTGGTGAGTCTCGTCTTGAAGGCTCTACGCTTGCCCTTCAAGTTTTCTAGAAGAGCCATATTTCTTGTTCTTGCTGTTCTTGGGGTGGTTGAGGGCGTTTTGGATGATTTCTCCCCTTGAGAGGTAGGTCGTGCTGGTGTGCGTGTTGTCATCCACGTGTTCTGTTCAGTAGACTCCCCCGGCGCGGAGAGTGGCTGTTAGTTAATCTTTTACCGGACTATCTGGCTCGAAGGACCAAAAAATGTTTTCGCAATACCACCTTTCCGTTTGGAATCTTGAGGTTGTAAGGCTCAAGACCTGAACATTATCAGAAGTGATATTTTGAAAACGACTACACATCGAATTGTATCCTTGTGTAGTTATTTAGGGTTTGAGTACTGGAAAATACTTGGAAAGTACTGGATTTGTTGAAAAGGAAGAATGGTTATGGGAGGCTTGGAGACTTGGAAACTGAGGAGAGTTAACTATTTGATTTCTCCTCAATACTCTTTATTACTTAGTGGTTTTAAACAAATCCTTTTCGATGCTTACTGACTAAAATTAATGATAACATGACTATTTATACAGTTTTGGATGGGTTCTATTGGCTCACAAGTTCAAGTAGGGATAGATTTCCGGGATTGGTGAAGATTCTAATTTTTTGGGGGGGCTCGTGGACTGATTGGTTCAGCGGTTTGAATTACTAGAGTGGAGTGGGAGTGACGGTGCAGGTCAGTTTGGGTCTTGAAGGGGTGGAAGGTTCTGAATTGTTGGGGAAATACGCTGCTGATCTGGAAATTAAGGTAATAATCGTATAGCCAGCAGGGGGCTCCATTCTTCTTGAACTAATAAAACGATTAATATGGTGAAGACTGGATACTGAAAACGTGGCTTTATTATTTTAATTGGGGTTATTTGAGAAAAACCAGGGAGATTGGGAAAAACCAGGGAGAATGGAGTTTGTTACTTGGGAAAAACCCGTCTTATGTTTTATTTCTCAACAGTTATGTTATCTTTGTTATTTATAGATTTAATAATAAACCCGTTTGTTTGGTATCAATTGTCGGGGATGTTTTGTCTGGGGATATTTTGTCCGGGATATTTTGTCGGAGGATCAATTGTCATGGAACCGTTGGTTACATGATTTGCAGTGCACGCAGAACTCGTTAAAGCCTCCACCCCTCATTTTTGGCCATCGTCTTGGAAAAAGGGGTGAAAATGGTTTTTCCGCTTTAGTGGCCAAAATATGAGGGTGAGAGAAATTTTATAGGGACAAAAGTTGGAGGAAATTTCATTTTCTACAACTTTTATTTCATAACTTTTTGTCGTAGGAGTTATCAATACAAAGTTAATGGACAAGAACTTCTACGACATTGAAAAAAAAAATCTTTTTTGCCCCATATCTTTCTTTGGGGGCCCTTAAGAGAAAAATACCCACAGATATTTTTTGAAGCTCGTTCTATGAGCAAGATTTTTCATTTTTCTCTTCATTTTCATCCATTTTTGAAGATTTAAGGGCCCTGCCAAAGGGGAAAAGTCAAGAAAAAAAGGTAACTGAACATAATTTATTTATTTTGACTGCTTTTTTTGATGTAATGTTGAATTTTATTACAAATAAAACACTTAAAATAAATAAATTGTGTTTACTTACCTTTTTTCTGGACTTTTCCCCTTTCGCAGCGCCCTTAAATCTTCAAAAATGGATGAAAACAGAAAAAAAAAATGAAAAATATTGCTCATAGAACAAACTTCAAAAAATATCTGAGGGTACTTTTCCTTCAAGTGCTCCCAGAGAAAGATATGGGGCAAAAAAGATTTTTTTTTCAATGTAGTAGAAGTTTTTGTCCATTAACTTTGTATTAATGAGTCCTACGACAAAAAGTTATAGGATAAAAAATGTAGAAAATGAAATTTCCTACAACTTTTGTCCCTACAAAATTTTCCTTATTCTCATGTTTTGGCCGCTAGAGCGAAAAAATCATTTTCACCCCTTTTCCCAAGATGGTGGCCAAAAATGAGGGGTGGGGGCACCAATGAGTTCTGGGTGCACTGCCAATCATGTAACCAACTGTCAAAGCCAAAAAATTTGGAAAAATTCGGGCACGCATTATTTTTTTTACTCGGAGGGGAGTTTTCAACCGCTTATAAAACGGTTCAAAGTTAATGGAAATTGAAAAAAAAATAGTAAAAAACATTTCTCAGAGGACGAACTTCAAAGTTGCTCTGAGGGTATTTTCCCCTATAGTGCTCCCAAAAAAAGATAGGGGGCAAAAAAGGAAAAATTAGTCAGTGTCGTAGGAGTTTTTGTCCATTAACTTTTTATTAATGACTCCTACGACAAAAAGTTATAGGACCAAAATTGTAGGAAATTTAATTTCCTACAAAAAATATCCCTACAAAATTTTTCCAACCCTTGCGGTTTAGCCGCTAGAGCGAAAAAACCTTTCCACCCCCTTTTTTAAGATGGCTGCTGAAGCATAAGGGTTGCGACCCCGAAAACTTGGGGTTAAGCTTATCTAGACCCCCCCTACACATTGAAAAAATGAAATTTTGGCCTACCCATTTTTCTCTCTAAAGCCCAAAAAATGTAACTTTTCAATGGACTACAAGATGAACGAAAAATATCTCTTGCAATTCAGCTCTATTTCCCTCACTTTTCGAGGAACGTCACAATGAGGGTTGGCTGTGCGAGTGAGACAGAGAGAGCTCGATTGTAGTATCTCAAACGCTCATTGCTTATTTTTCAATATCTCAGAAAGTAAGCGAACTAGAGCAAATTGTCGGGAGATCATTTTTTCTTCTCTCAATAAAATAAAGAAAAGAGATCTTTTGACAATCCGCTCTATCTCGCTTTTTTCCCGAGATATTGAAAAATAATCAATGGGCGTTTGAGATCTACAATCCCGATTTCTCTGTCCTACTTGCACAGCCAACCTTCAACCGGCTATCCTCCGAAAGTAAGGGAGATAGAGCTATTTGCAAGAGATCTATTTTCTGTCTCTTGGGGAGATGGAGAGGACCAATCTCTTGCAGATTAGCTCCACCCTTTTTACTCTCCCAGGAAAGCCGCGAAAAGGTTGGTTGTGCGAGTGAGACAGAGAGAGCTGCATTGGAGCACCCCAAATGCTCATTGCTTATTTTTCAATATCTCAGAAACTAAGCGAGATAGAGCAAATTTCTAAAAGATCAAGTTCCTAATGCACTAAGTATTGTTGGGATTTGTTGGGTGTCAGTTGGGTTAGTTGGTTGTGCGAGTGAGACAGAGAGAGCTGCATTGGGGCATCCCAAATGCTCATTGCTTATTTTTCAATATCTCAGAAACTAAGCGAGATAGAGCAAATTTCTAAAAGATCATTTTCCTAATGCACTAAGTATTGTTGGGATTTGTTGGGTGTCAGTTGGGTTGTCAATGAAAGGCGGAATTGAAAAAACGGTGAAAAGGCAATAGAGTCAAGATTTAAAGCCGCAAGGCAAACCAGTTTATTTTAGGGAAAATCCCGTGGGTCAAGTGCCACGAAATCGGGTGTATTTTGAACATCCTTCCCCCATTCAGCAGTCGCCTGATGCTGAATCTGCAAGCCTCTGTTGGAAGCAGACAGAGCTTGGTGATTGGTCTGTCATGTGTGGTGAAATTCCCTTCGACGTTCCCAAGTCTTGCTGTTCCATCTGGTCGTGTTGGAACCGTAGCATGAGGAACCTTGATCCCGGTTACTCCGGTGATTCCGTCAGCTCCCACTGATACTCCAATGACCCTGGCCGTAGGCCATCTAGCTGGGTGGGTAGTCTCCTGCGGCCATTAGCACCATGTCTCCAGCCGTGATACTGAATTCTCAATGCTTCCACTCGTAGATAGCCTGGTAACTGTAATATTTGACTTTATCAATTATTATAAGTCTACCACAATTATTTTTCAATTCTTTTTTTCCATATCATTTATTTAACAATTATTCATTAAATGAACAGTATGAACAAGAGAATGACTGTACTTTAATTTTCATTGATAACAAATGCACGCAGATTATGATAATTAATAAAGGGATACATTTTTGTCATCTCGACATGGTGAAATTCGAATAAGATAAAAATAAATCAATAATCGTTGTGATACTGCGTGAATAGAGAAATAGAGAGGGTACGGGTATCAACCAAACGTGATGTGAGCTCCGAGACGATATTTTTAAAAGGTACTTATCTCGAATCTTCCTGAGGGATGTGATCAGCATCCCTCCGTTATAAGACAACGAGTTGTCCTCTGTGTCCACCTCTTGTATAGTAAATATATTTTTTGGGCAGAATATACCTTTATCTAATTGGCAATAATGCCATGTGTCCTTTACGAGGGCCCAAGCCAGAAGAATGATTCTTCGTAAAATCACTTCTGGATCATATCTCCCCACTCTATAATTTAATATTATTAGATTGGTGGGGATAGTTGGCTTGGTCTCCGTTGTATATGCTGTTCTACCCTATCCTTTTCCCTTTCTCTTTTCCTCTTTTTCTTTCTCTCTCATCTTCTCTCACTATATAACGTTGAAGACGTTCTCTGGCCCATCTTTTCCAGAATTGCTAAAGTTTTTGAGCTACCAGGTTGCAGACTTCAAATCTGGTGGAGTTCTCGTCCTCAATTGAAGGCTCTGGAAGTAGTTCAAGCGCCTAGCCGATGAGGAAATAGCCTGGTGTGAGAACTTGAAGGGCGTCCGAGTCATCTGACATTGGAGCGATCGGGCTTGAGTTTAAACACGCCTCCATGTGGATGAAGACGCTGTTGAGTTCCTCCTACACAGCCGTGAAGGTCTGTGTTCCCAAAGTCCGTTTGAGATGAAATCGCTTGTTTATCGGATGAGGATTTGGTAGCTGATTGCCAGTCGTGAGTATCTGTAACACTGAAGCAAAGTAGTGTTGTTGTGTGAGATTTATCCGAAAAATTCGCGCCTCGTTGAGTTCCATGGTTCTAAGAACTAGTGCGGGAGCTGGTGGTTGTCTCCTGAATCTGAATATTGCTCTGTTGATGGTGGCTGTTACTTAAGGTGCTCGTACCAGCGTTGAGTAACGGTTCAGCACTTGTGATAGCGCGTGAACTCGTGTTCTTAGCGCGACTGGATGTGATGGTGATGGTTGTAACGGGATTCGTTCCCGATACACTTCCGGCCGTCCAAATCGCGACACACACGTTCGTTAGCTTGGGCACCAGTGGATTTTTTACCGGGGGAATCCACAAAACTCTCGGTGTGCTGGTTTTCCCTGGATTCACCACGCCAAACCTCTTAGGGCGGTTTCTGGTAACCTGCTGAACCTTCGCCAGTAGTTACTCGGGGAACTACTGAAACCCCGAATGGACGGCAAGGGCAATCCATTCCCGGTACTCAGCGCGTGTTTAATGGTAGAGGGGCGTGTTCGAGGCACAGTCCCTCTAGCGGGAAGAGTTTTCAGACCTGAGAGTCTGCGGTATCCCCTTGGGATGAGCGTGTCCACCATATTTCCGTGACCTCGTGTCACTCGTGGAAATATGTGGCCTCATCTCACTTCGAGAAACGCCACGTAGCCGCGCTACGGGCAACGAACGTTAAATAGGCTTCAGCCTTCGGTAAAGGACCCAGGGAATCATCCCTGTCGTGATCCTCGCGAGTCCGCCGCACAAGGCAGACTAACTTGTCCCCGTGTCTCTGGGGCTTATTTATATCGGCTGGGGTTGCTTCTCCTCGTCTAGGGTCCTCTCCGACGCCTGCGTGGTTCTTCCTCTCACACCACCGCCAGTTCGGAGATCGCCCTGACCTCTTTAGTGGAGCGCCGGCATCACAGCCGGGCCTCTGCCTTATCCCCAGCCAACATAATCCCCAGTCACGTGACCTTAGTCTTCGGTAATTGTTTTATATCATGTTGCTGTCCCTGTGTGAGTTTCCTCCACACACGGATAGCTTCACCCGAAGGTGGCGTGAGCCGTTCGCGATAGCGGTGACGAAGGGAAACTTCGTTACATGGTTTTTCTACTGTTGAAGCTTCTATTGGATAGTCCGGAGTTGTTGATGGCCACGTCTCTCCTCCTTGCCTTAACCACGACGGTCAAGTCCACCAAAGTGGGTGATCGACTAGTTGCTGTGCTGTTCTTCTACGTGAACCACAATCAGCTGGATTGTCAGTTCCACTGATGTGTCCCCACGTTGCTATTGGAAATGTCTCCAGGATCTCCACGACTCTGTTATAGGCGTATTCTTCCCACCTAGAGGGGTGGCTGTATATCCAGGTTAGAGCGATGGTTGAGTCTGACCAAAGGTGAATTCCTGGGTTGTCGATCTCTAAGGCTTGAATGATCCCGACCACTAGTTGTGTTAACATCGCTGCTGCCTTGAGTCCCGGTCTCGGAATGGTGATAGTCTTGAGTGGTGCTACTCTAGTCTTAGCACACACTGTTACAAAACTTCAAAAGAATTGCGGACGTCCCACGCAAATAACTTATGCTGGAACGTATAATAAGTGGACTGTATGATGAGGGACTTTAGGCTGAATTTGATGATTAACTAGGATACTTTCGCGGTGATTTTCGGATTGCACGTGGAATAACACTCACTGGATGTACAAAAAAGTAGACTTTAATTTGACTAGATTGTATTCGATACACTGATGAATTTCACGATAATTGTCTTTGAGTTTCACAGATAATTGTCTTTGATTCTCACTGATAATTGTCTGTTAATGTTCACTATGATTTTCGATGATCATCCTTGGCGGTTGTAAGGCGCTCAAGGATGTGATAATGTTTTACTAGGTAATTCGCTATCATAGATCTGAAGGATCTATGATAATTAATGATAATTTTCGTTGAGTTTCCGATTATATTCACGATTGCTGATTGTCACGTTTAATTTGCGGTGCAAGATAATTTACAATGACGTGTGATAGTTTAATACTGTAACGTACGATTTCCAAAATGCTAGTTCGAACGGCAAGACTGCCGAAAGGCCAGTCTGCCGAAAGGGATGAATTCCCAAAGGCAAGTGACGCGAAGCGTCTTAATTTGAACGGTGTAGGAGGTCAGTGCCGTCACTGACCCCTGGAGTCGGTATAACAGTTAATTCTGCTGCCGACTGACCTGGATCTTGGCTGGTAAGGCCCAAGATTCTTAACACACACCAATGTTGTCGCAATGAGCTGATTAATTCCCTCAGTTTGCAGGTGATGTTTATAATTTCGTTAATTTTCACCGAAATTGTTGGGAGAAACCGTGAAGTGATGGAAAATCCTAATTCCTCAATAACGTGACTCTTTTAACTGAACTAAATTAATCAATTTCAATTAATCCCTAGGCCGTCCTATTTCGGGACGCAGCTAGTTCTTTGTGTGATAGAGAAGGATTGTATCGGTCAAAATAAGACGAATTTAACTCGTGAAGCTATATAAAAATATAACGCATATATTCTCTGATAAATTACACAATTCAATAAATTAATATTTCACTAAATGTCTTCATAAATTCCTCAAGTCTTTTGCAAAGTTTCTCACTGAACTTAATTGGCTTTCAGAGAATGTCTCACTGAGTTTAATTGTCCTTTGATAAATGTCTCTTTGATAATTTCACAATCGTTTCGCACAAATAGTTCAATTCCGGCTGTAAGTCGTGATTAAACACGTATGCGATGATTTTAACTCAATGGTTGATAGATAATTTGCTCATCAACCAAAGAACTTTAGTGTCTATTGACTCGACTACGGTAAATTTTGATAATTTTCACGTGATAACTGGCAGTCAAAGACAGACTGGCATTCTAGAGGTCTACACCCCCAACCCCCAGAAAAGTCTCCGAGCCACCCCATCATTCGCGAAAAGAACCCGAATCTCGGGAGATCCAACCAAGAATTGTGTCACCGTATCCCGTTTTCACCCCCCTCCCCCAGCGCTCAGATTTCTGTCCTTTTCCGGAACGCACCCCCGTACCTCATTCTCTGGGTAATTCCCTAGAGGACTACACCCCCACCCCTGAAAAAAATCCCCGAGCCACCCCATTATTCGCGAAAAGAACCCGAATCACGGGAGATCCAACCAAGAGTTGTATCACCGTATTCCGTTTTCGCTACACCATCGCTCGGATTTCTGCCCTTTTCCCGAACGCACCCCAGTCAGTTATGGGCCCCGGAATCACCCCGGGATTCCCCCCTACTTTTAGTAAAAGGACACGGATCACTCCGGATCCGGAGAAAACCCGTATCACGCGATACGGATCACCCTCGCCCCATCACATGAATTGATCTGCATCCCGTGATGTTGATTGATGGCGTTAGGGAAAGTTGGTGATACTGGAGTATCTCAGCCCCGTTCACCCCCGAGCCTGTTTACGACTTTTCCCTCACGCCCCAGGCGATTAATTGGCGCAAACCCTATGTGGCCAGCCCGATTTATGGTAATTTCCCTGGAACTAAGAATTGTGCGCTTTTTGGCTGTTTGTGATGGTCCAATCCCCCTGAAACAAAGAGCCCGTAGGCGTTCACGCCCGGGGCCGTTTCCCCCAAACCGCCCCTTCCATTTTCGCCCTGATACGCTCCTTTTCACGACCCTCCTAGGACAATTGGGATCAGTTTTGAATTATTATTATATGTTGTATTTATTCGGAAATTAAGAATATATATTTGCTCGTTTCTCTGTGTTAATTCCCACCAATTTGCATTATTTCGAATTTTTTTCCCCTCCCCTACGTCACCTCTTTAGTTTACGTTCTAGACAATGACGTTACGGTGCTTTCTGCTGCAGAGTCCGCTTCGCCGTTTTCGTTCATATTTTCCGCCCCGTTCCTCATTTGGTTGATCGTTTTGTTTTGGGAAGTCCACGAAGTGAACCGAAGATTCTCACCCCCCCTGAGCTCCGAGTTAGTCGGGAAAGGAGTAACATCCCTCTCCCTTTTCATCGTCGTCTCCCGGTTTCCCCGGGGAGCTTCCTCGCCTTCCGGGCTGGAATGAGGCCTCCAAAAGGGAAGGGGGGAGCCCCAGGGAAACGGCTTTGGTTTGTCGGTTCCAGGAAAAAAACCGACTGGCGCCCAAGGGAGTTTTAGATGGAGGCGAGAAGAGGTAGTTTAGGTGTTGGTGGTTAGGTTATGGAAGAGAGACGCGAAAAGGGGGGTGGCCAGGTGCCCCCCCCCACACACACACACACCCCACACCCCACACCCCCCACTGGGGGCAAGTCACGTTACAATTCTGGCATGACAACTCCCACTGAAGAGTCATGTATTTCATTGCGTGGGGAGGTATCGACTACCAATGAAGAACCAGTGTCTGATTCTCATACCGATACCGATGAAGTTATAATTCCACCGAAGCCCATGTGAATAGCGAATGAAGTAAAAACTTTCATTGAACCATCTACTCCAGATAAAGGTATTTCATTTGGCATCAAACTCGTCCCCTCTTTCAGTAGGCTAAGAATGAAACTTCAATCAATTGTGCAATTCTCCCATTTTATCCATTTACGAATAATATTAAATTAAATTTTGGTGAATGTATTCAACTCTATCAAAAATATGAGATTTTTGCGATTTCTATAAAATTCGCGGATTGTGCTTAACCCATTACCATGACAAAAACTACCTCATTTCTTCATTCCACAAATTAATTGAGTTAATGAAAACAATATCATGAAAATCGAAATAAGTCCCTAATCCACATAATTAATTGAGTCATAGACTCGAATTAAGATTTTTATCACGCTGTAATTCGTCACAATCATTGATACACTGAGAAAAGCAAATCCTTGTAGCAAGAAAATTGCCTTACAACAATTCCTCCACAATTTTTATGTCTATAGATTGAAATTTCCGGAAATGAAGTGAATTTCCTTGAACTGGATTTTCTTACAACAAATTCTTTTCGTTGCTCAATGTAGATAATAGAATAAATACAAATTACACTTTCTTAGTTTTCGAAAGGATAACATAATACACTCGTAATGCGAAGACTCAGTTAAAATTCACGTGCTCCAGTGCTTGAAGAAGCATCAACATCTGATGATGACTGTATGTTCAGCCTGGATGAGCCTCCTGTAGGATTCTACCGTAGAAAAAAAAATCCAAAAGAAAACCCAATGTATACACCTGCTCCTACAAGTAATAAAACCCCAAAATCAGATGAATCCTAATTCATTATCGTAATGAAAACCTCTTCGACAAAATTATGGAAATGCTTGAGCATACCCACGTTGCTGGCGAAGATTCTAGATTTTTCAGAATATCAGTTAGGCGTTGAAAGGAGCCTCACTTTCTGTATTGAATTGGGAAACAATTCAGTTAATTGTATTCAAAATTCTTAAATTGAAATTTTATTATAGAGAAGGACGTGGAAGAGCTACAAGAGATTGATGGTCCATCAACTTCAACTGCAGAACACAGTCTTAAAGAGTCTAGTGATCACACGAATTCCTCACAAAGTGTGGACGTGAGCACTATGGAGATAGTTTGTTGAATAATTGATTCCTTGCATTCTAATGGAGGGCACAAAAATCTCAATGATAGATCAACGTTGAAGGATATCGTTGTTAAACGATCCTTCTTTCAGGAAGAACTTGTGAAGGGTAGTCGCGTTAGAATTAGCTCGTATGAATTGAAAATTATCCTGATGAAGAATGAAAATAGACCGACAAGTCTGGCTCATCGATTGCTAGACAAAATAGTAGCAGTGGATGCATTAAAATCGATGCGATCAACTGAAAAAAATAACTGGAAGAGAATATCAGAAGCAATTTTGGATGCAGTTGAAGGTATCATTATTAACGTATATCTTGCTATTTTTCATCACGTTTACATAACTTGCAGTGTTTGTGGGAACTGATACAGCGCAGACATTAACGTGTGGCGACTCCAGGTCCGAGTTCATTAAGAAGCTCGGCCACCACTCCAACTGATGGTAAATCGGTAAAAGGACTATCTCCACCATCGACGGGGCCTGGTAGTTCGCGAGATCACCGTTCACGGAAGCAGCACCACAGTATACGTACCTGGGACGAGGACCACAGCTGTGGCGAGAAAATCCACGACAAATAATTTATAATTATTAATATTTTTTCGAGTAATTTAAGTAAAATAAAATAAAATGTGATCACCAAAATTCAGCCCTAGTCATAATTATTGAATGTGTAACGAAGTTTCCCTTCGTCACCGCTATAGCGAACGGCTCACGCCACCTTCGGGTGAAGCTATCCGTGTGTGGAGGAAACTCACACAGGGACAGCAACATAATATAAAACAATTACCGAAGACTAAGGTCACGTGACTGGGGATTATGTTGGCTGGGGATAAGGCAGAGGCCCGGCTGTGATGCCGGCGCTCCACCAAAGAGGTCAGGGCGATCTCCGAACTGGCGGTGGTGTGAGAGGAAGAACCACGCAGGCGTCGGAGAGAACCCTAGACGAGGAGAAGCAACCCCAGCCGATATAAATAAGCCCCAGAGACACGGGGACAAGTTAGTCTGCCTTGTGCGGCGGACTCGCGAGGATCACGACAGGGATGATTCCCTGGATCCATTACCGGAGGCTGAGGCCTATTTAACGTTGGTTGCCCGTAGCGCGGCTACGTGGCGTTTCTCGGGGTGGGATGAGGCCTCATATTTCCACGAGTGACACGAGGTCACGGAAATCTGGTGGACGCGCTCACCCAAGGGGATACCGCGGACTATCAGGTCTGAAAACCCTTCCCGCTAGAGGGACTGTGCCTCGAACACGCCCCTCTACCATAAAACACGCGCTGAGTACCGGGAATGGAATGCCCTTGCCGTCCATTCGGGGTTTCAGTAGTTCCCCGAGTAACTACTGGCGAAGGTTCAGCAGGTTACCAGAAACCGCCCTAAGAGGTTTGGCGTGGTGAATCCAGGGGAAACCAGCACACCGAGAGCTTTGTAGATTCCTCCGGTAAAGAATCCACTGGCGCCCAAGCTAACGAACGTGTGTGTCGCGATTTGGACGGCCGGAAGTGTATCGGGAACGAATCCCGTTACAAAATGGCGCCCAACGTGTGTAGTGCAACCTACAGTACGGCTAGCGGCGAAGAGTGTGGTGTCGTGCCGAATTAATGGGAAAATTCGGCTGTTAACGAGTGATTTCAAGGAATCAAGTAATACGAAAATTACGAGTAATTTGAGTACCGCGTTAATTAACAATGAAATTGTTAATTAATAAATACCGAGGACAAGTCAGTTTATACCTGACTAAGTCCACATTACCGGAGATATGCGATTTCCATGATAAATTACGTCCGAAAGGAGTAATTAATGGAAATAAAGAAATTCGAAAATTCAAAAATTCGAATTTCTCCCGCGGACTGGAATTAATCCACCAGGGGGCAGCACGTCGTGGACTCAATCCAGAGACCGACGTTACCGACTCTGAAGTTAACGGAAAACCTCAGAGATGGCTCCTAAAGGGTACAAATGAGATACTTCGAGAGCCTTATCGAGGAAAAAGGATATAAGAGGAGTGGGAGGAATAAATTAATTATCCTCGCCACAAATAGGTGGCGAATTTTTTCCGCAAGAGGAATACACACTTTCACGTGTTAAATTCCAGCTAGCGAGGACAAAAATTATCCACCAGTGGAAGTAAATATATTCTATTTCACGATGGAGTTTCAGAGTATTTTTGACGGTGACTCGAATAATAATACCATTCAGTCACCACCCAAAGAGAGTGAAATCTCTAAGGGATTACCGAAGGTGGGGGAAACCCCTCCACAGCTACCGGGCGAAAGCATGCCAGATCTGGGGGAATGTCCATTAATGGAATTGCCCCCACTTCTGACACTCTTGCCAGATCTGGCGGTCGATAAGGCCGCTCAAGATCTCGAGGATCTTCTGAAACTCGGTCTCCCGACTAAGACAGAAGATTCAGGCTCTCGTACGGAGACGGCTAATCTGGGAGAGTTTGAGGATCTCCTGGAGGCTGTAGTCCGGGACCCTCGATTACTGAGGCGATTCTTCGCCAAAGTAAAGGAGAGGGAGGCACTGGGGAGAGGGGAGCAGGTCCCAGGCACGCCAATGGAGGGCGTGATGGAGCTGTCAACTCCTCCCTTTGCGGCGGCGGGTAAGGTTTCCTCGAACCCACCAAGGCCTCTGGGTATACCAGAGACATCTGGTGGGAGGAGTGAGCCGATGGAGGTGGCGACACCTCACAAACCGCCCGCAAAGGAGCAAGTGGCTCCCACTCACCCGAAGAGGCCTAAAAAGCCTCGGAAGGCGGGGAAGAAGGCTACGGCGGCGATGGCAGCACTATGCTGGAATTGCCGGAAGCCGGGGCATCGGTATACCGATTGCCATAAGAAGCCATTAGGCTCCTTCTGCAGAGGGTGTGGTAGAGAGGGGAAAACCCTCAAAACCTGCCCGGCCTGTGGGGAGAGATGGCGGGCGAGAGGACCGTCCATGCCGGCGATTGGTACAAATGTACCAAGGCACGTACAGGTGCCTCGGGCGAAGCCCAAAAACCCTAAGGGGAACCCCAAGGGAGCAGTGGCGTCAAAACGCCAGGGTCCCAAGGGGAAACCGAAGGGGGCGGACGGGGCTATCGGCACGCTGAGTGCAAAGGCGAAAGCCGAGGCAGCAGCGAGGGCGAAGGTGGCAACACCGACGCCACTACCGAAGGGGTGATCCCCTCGGGGAGAGCTAGGCTCTCATGGCTTCGGCCAAACATCCCCACCTATCCCTTTTCCTTTCTTTCCCCTCCCCAAGACGCCTCAAAAGGACACGTGGCGTTATAACGTGCTCCGACCAGGACTTCTAAGTCCAATTCCGAGATGGCTAGGCCATCTATTAGTACAAAAATGTACTAACTGGGATATCGCACAGATGGGTAGCACCATCTGTGAGGAAAACTTGGGACTAAAGTCTCCAAGGGTATCGAACAGATGGGTGGCGCCATCTGTAAGGAGGAAAAGAAACTCCCCGGGTTATCGACACTCTGGGCCCGAATAAAAGCCGTTAGAGGGCGTAAGTGGCCAGAGAAAAAAAGGAAAAGTTCCCACCCGAACCAAAAAACCCCCGCCAAAGGGAAAAATGGGTATAAAAGGGGCTACAGAAGGCTGAAAAAGGCCAGATCGATTTGAGAGATCAAATCAATTACCGGGTCATCTCTTAAGATAGAAATGAGTCAAGCAGGCAAAGCGCCTAGTACTACCGAGGCTCTCTCATTAGAGGAGCTAACAAATATCGTGAAAGCGATGCAACAACAAATTGCAGAGCTAATCCCGAAGAAACGTGGAAGGCCGAAGAGTAGGGATATACCCGGACTAACAGTGCCAACACCACGAGAGCTGGCCCAACTCGAGTTGGAGAAAGCTGCTCGCTTACCGTTGCCCCTTACGCCATCAATGTATGGGGAAGAGGATAATCGGAGGAGACATCCTCCGGAAAATTACCTTGTACCGGCGCACAAGGCGCATGAACACCTGAAAAGGTGGGGGATATCGTTTTCAGGGAAACGTGGCGAGGATATCGAAGAATTTATCGCCTCAATAGAGGACGCCACTGTATCCCTGCCGATCCGTGAGCTGGATCTCTTGCATGTCCTTCGGGGATTGCTTCGAGACTCAGCACTTACGTGGTACCGTGGAATGAACTTCTTTACTTGGGAAGAGGCTAAAGAAGGATTCCGTAAGCAATTCGGAGGCCTAGACTACCAAGTCCGTCTTAGAAATGAGATGTACAGGCGAACACAGGGACAACACGAACCTGTGGCCGAATATATGCGAAGTGTACGGGGATATTTCGTGAAAATAACCCCACCCTTAGAAGAAGAAGCTAAGGTGTACACGGCATATTCGAACATGCTACCAAAATACCGAGCGGCCATAGATATTGACCGCCAGCTAACGTGGGAAGACCTAGAGAGAAGGGCACTCCGTAATGAATGGAATTACGAGTGTGCCCGGAATTACCGACCACCCCCACCAGCTGAAACAGCTGTGTGTCCAAGCCTGGCATACAAAGAGCCTCAGAATTTCCCCAAGAAATTCCCTAGGCCCCAAGTCAGAGCAATTGACGCAGAAGGGGAAGACGAGGAGGAGATATCGATAGAGGGCGAAGAGATAGACGACCAATTGAAAGTCATGCGCCCTCCCTTCCGACAAAATGGACAAAGGTCCAATAACGTTGGGGGAAACACAAATGTTCCCTCGGGTCGAGCCTGCTACAATTGTGGCGAAACAGGACACACTTGGAGGAATTGTAAGAAACCTCCAAAAGACCCAAAATACCGAAAAGACGAGAAGACAGTTAAAACTGCTCTAAAAAACGAGCAAATGGGCTCGTAACAGTTGAAAAACTGACGACGAAGCCCGATGCGTCGGATAACGAAATGGCAACGACGGAAATAACTCAAGGAGGAGTGACGAACGTTGCCAAAGAGAGGGGAGAAGAGAAACACTTTCCAGTTCCTGAGAAGCCTGAGGAAATAGTCAGGGTGGAGGAAAATAACGTGTCTGTGACTCAACAGACAATTGAGGATATCGTAAACAATCCAGTAATGGAATGTATTACCGAGGAGGACGTATTGGTCTGTGGAGCTAACGCCTCACTACCAGTAGCATTCTACGCAACTCTGAAAATCAGAGACAAAGAGATCCGAGCGTTAGTTGACTCAGGAGCAGCACGCACATTTGCCGGCGAGGCAGGAATTGAAGTATTATCCTCTCTAGGGATAACCTTCAAACGGATCCCTCCTAGACGGGTTCTCGTGGCCAATGGCCAATTAACGTTAGTCAGAGAGGCCTCTGACTTACCGATTAACCTGCAGGGTCGGATAACCAAAGTGGAAACACTCTGGATGCCGTCCTTAACGGAAGACTTTGTCCTCGGGCTTGATTTCTTGAGATCAGCACGGATGGTGATAGATTTCTACGGTGAAACGTAGTTCTATCGCGATAATCCGGAGGATAAGTTTGTCTTCACGCCGGTAGAGGTCGCAAATAACATTAGTATTTGCAATGGCCTCAGGAGACCGAAAAATGAGGAATCCGTCCGACTAGACGCTTTTCTCAAAAAGATTTTACCGCCGGTTTCGAAGAAACCGGGTGTTTCGAAACTGCCACCAATGAAAATTGATGTGCAAAATAACGAGTCCATTCGCCAAAGACCACATAGGCAAGCGGAAATCATGCGCAAGGCTATGTGGAAAGAGGTGGATACCATGCTGGCAGATGGCGTCATTGAGCCATCTAGCAGTGATTGGGCAAGTCCAGTCGTCATGATTAAGAAACCGAACGGAAAAATTCGGTTTTGTGTCGACATGAGACGAGTTAACGAGGCAACGAAAAAAGATGCCTACCCATTACCGAACATGGCGGCGACGCTCGATGAATTACGACAAGCGCGTTACTTGTCTACCATCGATCTAAGCCAAGCCTATTGGCAAATATGGTTAACCGAGGAGTCAAAAGAGGTGACAGCATTTATTGTACCTGGACGTGGGTTATTTCACTTTAAGGTGATCCCATACGGTTTAACGAACGCGCCAGCAGTGTTCCAGCGAGCCATGGACAAACTGCTAGGCCCGGAATTTTATCCACGCGTCTTTGTGTATTTAGACGACATAATAATCGTCTCAAAAACCTTTGACGAACACCTACAGTGGGTAAAACGGGTTATCGATAAACTCACAGAGGCTGGATTGATAATCAATCCAGAAAAGAGTAAATTCTGCCGACAAGAGGTAAAATACCTCGGATTTATCGTGGACAATCGGGGACTCCGGGTAGACCCAGAGAAAATCCAATCCGTTCTCGAATTCCCAGAGCCACAGAATTTGAAACAAATTCGGCGCTTCTTGGGGATGGCGTCATGGTACAGACGATTCATCCCTCAATTCGCGAGCACTGCGGAGCCATTAACGAAATTGACCAAGAAAAATCAAAAATGGACATGGGGGGAAAACGAACAAAAAGCGTTTGAAACCCTCAAACAACACTTGACAAGTGCGCCAACACTTGCATGTCCGGATTTTTCGCTACCGTTTACATTGCAAACAGATGCAAGTAACGTGGGCGTAGGAGCAGTCCTTACCCAAGTTATCGATGATCAGGAGAGGGTAATAGCGTATGCTAGTCGCTCCCTGACGGATCCCGAAAAGAAGTATACGGTGACAGAACAGGAATGTCTAGCCATGGTATGGGCAGTCAAGAAATTCCGCTGTTACCTAGAGGGATATTCCTTTACAGTGATCACGGATCACAGCAGTCTCCGTTGGCTGCACAATCTGAAAGATCCAACGGGAAGGCTAGCGAGGTGGGCTCTCGGTCTAATGGAGTACGATTTCAAGATCGTACACCGGAAAGGCGCGCTACACCATGTCCCAGACGCACTCTCGAGAATTCCAGAGGGCGCAGAGACAAAGTTATCGTTATGCGTAGATACTAAAGATAAATGGTATCTAAAACGCATGAAAGATCTCGAGATTATGCCGGAGAAATTCCCAACGTGGCAGATCATAGAGGGATTGTTATATCACCATCGACGGACAGAACTGTCCGATACCGAATTCGACGATTTAAACGCGTGGAAACTCGTTCTCCCGCGAGAATCTCGAAGGGAAGCTGTGGAGGAATGCCACAGACTACCGCAGGCCGGTCACCAAGGAATTGACCGCACTTACCGACGATTATCGGTGAAATATCATTGGCCAGGTATGCTCAAAGACGTAATAGCATACGTCAGCACTTGTGACGAATGTCAGAAATGCAAAGTAGAGCAAAAGGCTCCCGTAGGCTTGATGGGAAGGAGAGTAATCGAGCAACCATGGACTGTCATATGCGCAGACATCATGGGCTCTCTAACACCCAGCAAGCAGAGGTTCTCGTACATTCTTGTGATACAAGATATGTACACGAAGTGGATAGAGGTCTGCCCACTTCGGAAGGCCAATGGAGCGAATATCCGAAAAGCTATCGAGGATCTCGTGATAAATAGGTGGGGAACACCAAAAGTGTTACTCACGGATAACGGGACGGAATTCGTAAATAAAGATATCAAGGCTCTAGTGCAGTTAACGGGCATGTCACAAACGACAACGCCACCATATCATCCGCAAGCGAACCCTACAGAACGGGTGAATCGCACACTAAAAGCGATGATACGGGCTTTTATCGAGGCAGATCACAGAGAGTGGGACGCACACTTAAACGCATTTCGTTTTGCGTACAACACAGCGTACCACAGCTCTCTGCAAGCCACACCAGCTTTTGCGAATTTCGGGCGAGAGCCAGAGTCTCACTCCGCAGAAAGCTGGAAGGAAATACCGAAATCGTTCAACAGCCCACGGCACAATGGCTGGAACGAATGAAACGTCTGGACACTTTGCGGAAAGTATTCAAACACGCTCTCGCGGAAGCTCACGACACTCAGTCTCAACCGTACAACTTACGGAGAAGAGACAGAGAATACGTCGAAGGCGATCTAGTCTTGGCGAGAAACCGAGAGTTGTCGAACGCAGGCAAAAACCGCTCTGCCGCGTTAAATAAACCGTTCGTAGGGCCATATACAGTTACGAAACAGCTTTCGAAAACTGTCTACGAATTGGCAGATCTCGCAGGGAACAGTAAGGGCAAGATGTCGATTCAAGACCTGAAGCCATACAAACCCGACCTATCGTTGCCCACGGAAGAAGCCGAAGAATAAGTCGGATTCGGGGCGAATCCTTCCCCCAGGGAGGGAGGTATGTAAAGAAGTTTCCCTTCGTCACCGCTATCGCGAACGGCTCACGCCACCTTCGGGTGAAGCTATCCGTGTGTGGAGGAAACTCACACAGGGACAGCAACATAATATAAAACAATTACCGAAGACTAAGGTCACGTGACTGGGGATTATGTTGGCTGGGGATAAGGCAGAGGCCCGGCTGTGATGCCGGCGCTCCACTAAAGAGGTCAGGGCGATCTCCGAACTGGCGGTGGTGTGAGAGGAAGAACCACGCAGGCGTCGGAGAGGACCCTAGACGAGGAGAAGCAACCCCAGCCGATATAAATAAGCCCCAGAGACACGGGGACAAGTTAGTCTGCCTTGTGCGGCGGACTCGCGAGGATCACGACAGGGATGATTCCCTGGGTCCATTACCGAAGGCTGAGGCCTATTTAACGTTGGTTGCCCGTAGCGCGGCTACGTGGCGTTTCTCGAAGTGAGATGAGGCCACATATTTCCACGAGTGACACGAGGTCACGGAAATATGGTGGACACGCTCATCCCAAGGGGATACCGCAGACTCTCAGGTCTGAAAACCCTTCCCGCTAGAGGGACTGTGCCTCGAACACGCCCCTCTACCATTAAACACGCGCTGAGTACCGGGAATGGATTGCCCTTGCCGTCCATTCGGGGTTTCAGTAGTTCCCCGAGTAACTACTGGCGAAGGTTCAGCAGGTTACCAGAAACCGCCCTAAGAGGTTTGGCGTGGTGAACCCAGGGAAAACCAGCACACCGAGAGTTTTGTGGATTCCTCCGGTAAAAAATCCACTGGCGCCCAAGCTAACGAACGTGTGTGTCGCGATTTGGACGGCCGGAAGTGTATCGGGAACGAATCCCGTTACAAATGGTATTAGTGCAATTGACCATAAACGCATGCCCAGTTTATGCGCTCTCTCGTGAATTACTTGAACTCTCTGCGCAGCAATAATGAATGATTAAGTATCAATACTCAATAAATTCTGGTTTCTTCGGGCCATATCAAGAAGGCACTACTGTGTGCTAAACTAAGGATCTACACATGCATTTGGAATTATCATTGTTATTTTCATTCACTTCATTGATATTGGAATTCTGTGTAATTGCATCATGGCATTCAAGGGCTTTGAGATAAAGTAATTCATCATGATAATAAACGTCCAATTACTAAAAAGGAAATTTTGAATTTACTGATGATTTTTTTTTTTTAAATAACGTCATGTTGAATATTTCTTCGTCGAATACGAGTATTGCTCATGTGTTGACACAAATACACTGAAAAAAATCTTCTGACAAAAAAATCTCCTCAATTTCAGAAAATTTAGATATATATATATTGTGACGTAATTCCCGAGCCTAACGGTAAGCTCGAAAATAATCACGCCTGAAAACCCCTAATAGTCAAAACCAAAATAAATCATACACCAAACCAAAAAAACTCAGATGGGCGCCAGGATGTATCTCAACATCCGATCAATCTCAAATGGATCTCGACTTCAAATTGATGAAACAAAAACAAAATCCAAATCTCTAAACAATATCTTCCAATACTCCCTTATTCAGCTCGACTAACTCCAGTCTCCTCTCAGAGTCGCTGTTGTGGGTTTTAAATAAGAAGTATTAAAGAATTCCAAACAAATGGTTTCAGGGATTCAATAAAAATTTCATATGAAAAAAATAATCATTATGTTTTAGTCAGCCTGTGCGCAGCACGATGATATTTCCAATATTAATGACTTATTCCAATTTTTAATCGGTTTCCATTCACCAAATTGGAAAATTATCTTCATTTTTGTTTATTCTTTCAATAACTTCGGGTATTGCGTACTGCAGTTGACCTCTCGTAAATAATACGATTATTTCACCATTTTTGCTCAACTGCCATTTTCTATTAATAGATTGTCAAATATAAATTGCTTATAGTTATTGTTGGGGAATTTTTATTCTCAAAATCGATCATTCTTCAATGAGAATTAACGGAAATTTTTGAGAAATTGCCTCGGTTTGTTATAAAAATTCATTCATATCACTATGAGAAATATTTATATTATATTTGGGCTTTTTGCAAGTTTTCTGCTGATTTTGAAATGAAGGAGAAACGTGGGAAGAAAGGTGATGAGAAAATGAATAAATCAAGTTCGACGTCGATCCATTCCATCAATTCTATTGTATTCGGCTTTATTATTATTGTTATTACTAATGTGCAATGTTTCCATTACAGATTTTTAATATCATCAACGAAGTCGTGAAGGCAGTCTACATCTGAGAACGAGACTGCATTTTTCTTCCAGCTTCCAAGGTTTACTTTTCCTTTACCATTATTATTAGTTTACTTTATTTGCATTATTTTCTTCCATTTCTATTCTTGCTATTGAGCTTCCGGTAATAAATTAGTAATTATGTATCGCGTTAGTATATTACGAACTAGAAAATTGGAGTCTAGTTTATGCCATGCTGCACAACGTCGATTGCAGCGTCTACGTGCAGAGGCGCGCCGCGAACGAGAAGAAAGAGCGAGAAACTCGAATGCACCCGCTGAAGAAGCGGATGTTGCTGCTTTACACGCACCATTCGAAAATAATGCGCCGCGCCCGCCAAATAACTTGAACGAACGTAACGAACATGCACGACTCGAACCGAACGAGCCAGACGCACCGTAGGAGCCGCAGAATGTGGAGAAGGAGAAGAGCCAAACGCAGTTGAGGCGCCCAACATTCAAATTCAAGCGAATAATGAGATCGATCCTGACCTTTTACCACACAACCTCGTAAAAGCATTGGTAAATCTTCGATGAACCATGTACAATGTAATGCCATTTTGGAAGTTCCTCGTCAATATGCGTGTTTCTGTCATTTACCAAGAGATTCGCGTACTATCTTGAAGACTCCGCGCTCACATGCTCCTATTCTTGATCTAGCTGGTGGTAAATATTTACACCTTGGGGTTGAAGAATTTTTAAAAAATATGCTCCGTACCATTCCAGCTGCTCTAATCCCTAACTCGTTGGTTATGGATTTCAGCACTGATGGTGCAGTTCTAGACGCGCAGGGCAAACTTCATATATGGCCTATTCAAATTAAATTCCCGGAAATCAAGTCGAGATCAGAAATGGTCGGTATTTGGCAAGGCTCATTGTCGAAGCCCAACTCCGTTCACGAATTCCTCTCGCCCTTTATCACTGAATTATTAGAATTATTGGATCGAGGGATTTTCCATGGCGGCATAAATTACGGGATTTCCCTTAGATGGTTCATCGCAGATGCACCCACACGCGCGTTTGCATGGGCTACAGGTGAATTCATTCGTACTGCTGTGATGGTTGATCGCGTGGCGAATTATCGACCCCGTGCACATGCAGAATATGCTTTTCATGTGGATGGAGAACACCATAAAGACCTTGATAGCCCTCTTTCCGTTCTCCCGATGAATTTGGTTAAGCGAACTCCATTCGACTATATGCATCTCGTCTGTTTAGGGGTTATCCAAAAGCAATTGAGCGTTATTGTTAATGGAACATATGCAAGACACCTGAAGTTGAACAATCAGCTGCTACAAATTCTTAATGCACGCCTACTCGCAGTATCAGCTCATTGTCCAACAGACTCCGCGCGAAGACCTGAAGATATTCGTAAGTTTTCTTCTTTCAAAGCTACAGAATTATGTCAAATTCTGTTATGTCCAGGTACTACAATTTTTCTTGAATTAATGGATCGTAATATCTATCTACATATAGAGATTCTTAATACTACTATTCGTCTTCTAATAAATCCGTTGAGAACATGTGATGACTTGATTCGCGCTGCAGCTCTTCTTCAAGTATACGTTGAAAATGCAGAGCAAATTTACGGCTGTGAATATCTTTCTTACAATGTACATGGTCTCTTCATTCAGTTGAAGATGCTTTCAATTTCGGTCCGTTAGATTCTTATTCAGTGTTTCCGTATGAGGCAAATATCATGTCATTGTGAGCAGTGTGCAATAAGCCCTATCAGCATCTCTAACAGATAGCTAACAGACGAATGGAGCAAGCTTATGTATCTACCCTTTCTGGAAATACTGCAAATAATCCGGTATTTGGCCCGAAGAACCCATGGCGAAGTGAAGTTGGTAGAAATCTCCCACCTAATGATATGTAGTATCAGTCATTTGACAGTCCGTCGTTCCACATTTCAGTTAATGGACGAGACGATACAAATATGTTAAACGATTCTTCAATCGGTATCGTTAAAAATATAATCATTTCCCATAATAATGTTGTTCCTGGTTAAGAAATTCAGACAAATTAATGATTTCTTTCAAGAATCAATTCCATCGTCACTGGTCGGAATATTCTTGTGCTCTCTGCTTTCAGACGAATTTAGTGTCGTTAATATTAATGAACTCCGCGGGAAATGTTTTCGTATGCCATACTGGCATGATTCACAATGTGCAGAACCAATTCCGGACATTTTTATCGTGGCATTGCTATTATCTTCTACTGATCATTGACTATCCCTTTCTGTTTAACATCATCTGAGGACTTTTAATCCAGTATTTTTTTATGTTCTTTTAACAATTCATAGTTTCCTCTCAAACTGTCTTTTGGGCAGTCACTATGCCATGGCACATGCTTACATCCTTTATTTTTCAGATGGGAGATAGTCCATCGACTATCTGTGGGTGGGGAGGAGGACGAGGAGGGAGAGGCAGAGGCAGAGGCATCACCGATTCCACTGTTCAACAAGTCCAACAATCCCATTCTCCATTACAGCGTACTCTTCTGTCTACGCGCTGCAATGGCAGCTGCACAACCAGTTCAAGCAGCAGCCGAGGCAGCACATCGCCGGGAGCAAGAAGAAGAGGAGCAGCAGCGGAGAGCCGAGGGAGAGCGTCGCCAGGAAGCAGCAGAGGCCGAGGCAGTAGCAGCACGTCACCAGGCGGCTGCAGAAGCTGAGGTCGACAAACTTCCGCTGAGAGCTGCAGAGGCACCAGTAACGCCACCAGGGGAGCTGGTCAGACCTGAAGATGTTCATGCTCTGGCCAACGCTCCTGCCTGGGCATAAGTTGATCGCACATTTCACTGCTATTATTTTTGTAATGCATAACACTATCCAATTCTACATTGGCACTGATGGAACATATGAAGCAACACTCGACTCGGGTAGAGAAGTGTATAACTCATATGGTAGAGGCACTGGCAGCGTATGGGAGGATGCTGCGAGAATGCAGAAGACAACTGGTGGGAAGAGCGGAGGATCTACCAGCAGGACTGCCTTTTCGCACAAGGGAAGATGTCGAGAACTTTGACAATGCTGACGATGCAGCTTATCGGCAACTAGTGGGATATTTCGTCAATGTCGGACTCCTCAATCCAGTTGATTGTGTCAGTCACTTCTTTAGAGTAGCATTCGCTGAAGATGAAGAAGTGACTCCTCACATTACGTGGGGAGGCGTTCCTCAACGGAACAAATTGGCTAGGGCGGCAACTAAATTTATTGATGCTTGTCACGGTGAGAAATTTAATTTCCGGTCTTGCTTCCTAATAATGACACTATTCTACGTTAATTATAATTATTTGATTATTTCAGAAGCTATGGAGATGAGCAACAAGTTTGAGGGTCCAGATGCCCGGACCTTCAAGACAGTTATGGTCAAAGCCCTAAAGGCCATAGAACTACGTTGGCGCCGGCGACAAGCCCTTTGCCCAGCCGCTGAGGATGAACCATCACGCCGACGTCGGCGACTTGATCAGCAGCAGCCAGGAGCTGTGCCCGAGGAACAGCAGCAGGCTCCTGAACAAGAGCATCTCGATCTGGAGCTTCTGGAGGGAGACCTGATACCGGAAGCTGATAGTGAATAGATATCTATTATCTATTCACTTATGTATCTTTATATTCCCTTATATATCTATTCACTATCAGCTTCCGGTAATCATAAAAATATATACTATTGATATTTTATATTTTCATGATTAATAATAAGTATGTTAAGTTTGTTATTAAGTATAAACTCATGATCCACTGTACATAAAGTATATTATTAGTAATAATTAGCTATGAGAAATAATTCCGGGTAGTTCTTAAGAATTTGGTGATGCTCCAGCGGTGTCTATCAATAGGAGAGAGACAGTAAGTATAAATAATATGTATTCATTAATTATTTTTTTTCATTCTTCCAGTTGGTTGGAGGAGCTGTTTCATGAGCTTCACAGAAAACAGCGGAGAGGGACTGTTTTCCATACTAATTAATTTTTCATTTTCAGAAAAAATTATTGGAGAGACAAAATATTGGATGTGTCTCACAGGAAAGGGTGGGGTTGGGGCCCTTTCCATTTTTTTTAACACAATTTGACGATGAGGGAAGCCTATGACATTTCAGGAATATCAACTGTCACGTTCCGTGCCAGTGAATACTTTTTGACCATTTAACAGTAGTTCATGAAACGTCCAGGGCCGTCAGAATAACGTCTAGCGTACTGGCATTCAATAATTCTATTTTCTTTCAGGGTAGTTTTAAAAAGTCCAGGAACGTTTAAAAAACGGGTACTGGCAATTGATCATATTTATTCATTTCTAGGGTAGTTTTAAAAAGTCCAGGTGTAGTGGTTGCGGTGTGGGAAAACAAATGCAATCACTACTGCAATTAATTATCTTAATTACAATTTATTTAATCGCGTCGATCGAGTTATATTTACAAGAGTTATAATTTGCGTTGTGCTTAGTGTGACGATTCACGAGCGACTCTGTGAATCGTATAAAGGATATTCCAAATTGTGAATATCCGAGAGAGAAAGAATAATATTTCGACTATATAAATATGAGCGAGACAGGTGTAATTCCCTTGGTGGGGATCGTGTAGAATAGCCCCACTTCTCTGATCTCGGTGGTTACTGTAGCAGGCGCTACATGACTCCCCTGCTTGGGAAAAATGACAATTTTTGTTGATCTATAACAGAAAAAAAATTATTTATCTGGAACAGGAAAATTATTCATTGATCAATGTTATGGGGTGTATCGAAAAATTTTTGCGTCAGTAGAAAATTTGACCGTTTTGTGCCCCTTTTTCGTGCTAACCACGGCCGCATAGCTTGGACCTGGTTGTGGGCTGTTTTGCGTAGCTTGATGCTGTTGGTCGAGTGTTTCTTGACGTGGTGGAGATTCTGGCAGTTGATCCATGTCCTCGGGTAAGATGTAGGCTGGCTTGAGTCGATCAAGTGATATGGGAACATTTGTGAGCGGTGCTCCTCTGCCCATTCCTTTTGCGCGCACCACGTAGTGTTTTTTATGGCGGCTGATCACCCTGTATGGACCATCGTACGGTGGAGCATGGTTGTGGTTCTGTGTTTCCGTGCGTACGAAAACATGAGAACTCTGTGCTAGATCTTTATGTGTAAATGTTGATCTTTTTCCATGTCGTGACATTGGCGTTGGTGCTATTTTAGCGAAATGTTTTCTTAGATCTCGGATGAGTTCTGGTGCACTTCTTGTGTCTGTTGGTGAGAAGAATTCTCCGGGTACACGGATGTTTTCTCCGTACGTGAGTTCTGCTGGAGTAGCCTGGATGTCTTCTTTCCATGCTGTTCTTAGTCCTAGTAAGACTAGTGGTAGTGCCTCGTACCATGAGTCTCCGTGACAACGTAGAGCTGCCTTCATTTGCCTGTGGAGTCTCTCAACGAGTCCATTGGCCTGTGGATGAAGTGGTGTTGTCAATTTTTGATCAATTCCCAGCAATTTCGTCAATTGCTTGTAGGAGTCGGCGATAAACTGTCCACCTCTGTCTGAGGTTATCCTCAATGGAACGCCGAATCTTGCGATCCAATTGTGTAACAGAGCGTAGATCACGGTTTTGGTATTGTAGTCCTGGAGTGGAACTGCTTCACAGTAGCGTGTGAAACGGTCGACGATCGTCAGGCAATACTTGAATCCTTCTGACATTGGCAGTGATACCAGATCAATGTGGATGTGCTCAAAGCGTTGTGTTGGTAAGTCAAAATCGGCGATTGGCGATGATGCGTGCCGTGAGACTTTGTTCTTTTGGCAGGCTAGACAGTGTTTGCTCCATTCCATGCAGTCTTTATTGATCGAAGGCCAAACGTAGTGTGTCACGACGAGTTTTCGTGATGCCTTCCGTCCTGGATGAACCAATGTATGTAGAGAATCGAAGACTTGTTTCCTCAGTGATCTAGGAACGTATGGACGAACCGTACTTGACTTGACGTCACAGTACAATGTTGTATTGTCCGGTAGTCGTACTTTCTTGAGTTGTAGATCGATTCCGGGTTCTTCGAGTAGATGTTGGAGTTCTTGATCTTCACGTTGCGCTTGCACGAGTTCTGCAGTTGTTACTGATGTCGTAACTGCTTCTACGCGAGACAATGTGTCTGCCACGATATTGTCTGATCCGGCGACATGTCTGATGTCGGTGGAGAATTGTCCAATTAGATCAAGACGTCTGAATTGCCAAGGTGTTGCACGTTCTGGCTTCTGCTTAAAAGCGTGGGTCAATGGCTTGTGATCAGTGAATATGATCACGTGTCGTCCTTCAAAAATGTGTTTGAAGTGCTTGACCGCTTCATAGATCGCGTGAAGTTCCCTGTCGTACGCCGAGTACTTTTGTGACGAGAGTGTCAGCTTCTTGCTGAAGAATGCAAGAGGTTGCCAGGAACCTTTTCGACGCTGTTGTAGAACGCCACCGATCGCGTGATCGGATGCATCGGTGAATACTGCCCACTCTGCTTCACCATCTGGATGTGACAGAAGAGTGGTGTCAGCTAGTGCCTTTTTGCAGTTGTTGAATGCTTGGTCAAGTGCTGGAGTCCATTTTACGGCGTGGCTGCCTTTGACATCTGGGCCTTGAAGTTCAGCATTCAGAGGAGCGAGGATCTCTGCTGCTCCCTTGATGAATTTCCTGTAGAAGTTGATCGAACCTAAAAATCCACGTAATTTTTTAATGGTAGTTGGTTTAGGAAATTCACGAATTGCGGTAACGCGGTCTTCGGGTGGTTTTATCCCCTGCGCGTTGATCATGTGTCCGAGAAACGTCACTTCCGGTTTTGCGAACACAGATTTCGAGACGTTGATTACTAGACCATAGTCTTGGAGTCTTTTGAAAATTGTGCGGAGGTGCTCTCGGTGTTGGTGTATGTCGGTCGATGCTACCAGAATATCATCAATATATGGAAATAAAAATGGTAGATCGCGAGTGACTTCGTCGATCAATCGTTGAAATGTTTGAGCTGCATTCCTTAGACCAAAAGTCATGTATGGAAATTCGAATAACCCAAACGGTGTGATGATCGCAGTTTTCTGAATGTCGCTTGGCGCGACTGGTATCTGATTAAATGCTTTTACTAGATCAATTGTTGAGAAAATGGTTTTTCCGTGTAAATTAGCAGCGAAATCTTCCAGATACCGAACTGGGTATTTATCCGGGATTGTTCTATCGTTTAATCCGCGGTAATCCCCGCATGGTCTCCATTCCCCGTTTTTCTTGGGTGCCAAGTGTAGAGGAGTTGACCAAGGACTCTCTGATCGTCTCGCGATGCCCAATTTGATCATGTTAGAAAATTCGGATTGAGCGATCTTTAGTTTGTCAGGCGCGAGTCTACGCGCTCTGCATGAGACTGGTGGTCCAGGTGTGGTACGGATGTGATGAAAGGTTGAATGAACCGCGTCACGTAGTTGACCATCCGGCTTGGTTATTGACGGAAATTCTTTCAATAACTGTAACCACGGTGAATCGTCGTTAGTTTGAACTGATCTAATGGAAATTGACTCGAAACGCGAGAAATGGCCTTTTGTAGCGAGACCGGTAGTGCCATCTACTATGCGATTGTTTCTCAAGTCGGGCATCAGGTCGAAATGATGCAAGAAATCAGCTCCGATGATCGGTTTGGAAACATCTGCCTCGATGAATCGCCAGGCCAGATCTCTCCGTAGACCGATGTTCAATGTTAATATAACGTGACCATATGTATTGATGATTGATCCATTTGCCGCGTATAGTTTATATGTTGTTGGTCTAAATGAATCGCGATGCCGTCTGCGCGGATAAACTGATACGTCGGAACCGGTATCGACTAGAAATTGTGTTCCTGAGTTTTGATCCTTAATGAAGAGACGGCGGGATGCAGTTGGAGAATCATTTTCCGCCGCTAGTGATTCTCGTTCAAGTTTCCCTCAAACTTGCAACCGGGTTGGCATTTCTTGGCATTATTACCGAATTTATAATGATAATAACAAATACCTGATTTGTGAGTAACTTTATTTTCTGAGTTACCCTTGGATTCAGATCGATCTTGTGTCTTTGACTTAGATCGACTCTTTGATCTAGATCGGTTGACCTTGATCGCGGCTAGCGATGCTGTGAGTGCTGCTACCTCTTTGCGCAACGCTGATAAATCGTCGTCTGGGCTCGTTCGTGATACCGCTGCGACTGCGTTCGGGTTGAACACCTCGTGGAGTTTGTCGGCTATCTCTCCGAGCTTCGTGAGATTCTCTTCCCTTTGGATTATGAGGCAGGCCCTCGTTTGTTCAGGAAGATGTGACAGCCAGCGTGCCTTCAATACCTCCTCGTCGATGTCTGGTACAAGACTCTTCAAGTGACGCAGGTATTGCGATGGGTTTCTGTCCCCAATGCTCTCTCGATCAAGCAGTTGGAGTAGGTTCCCTTCTCTAGATTTAGAAAATCGTGTGATTAATGTGTTTTTTAGAGTTTGATAGGGGGTATTTGCATCAGGGTTGAGGATCAAATCTTCGACCTCTGCTGCAGATCGAGTATCAATTAAAACAATGGCTCTGTTGAACTTATCTGTTTCGGTGATAATTCCGTGGATCCGGAATTGACCTTCCAATTGCGCGAACCATAGAGCGGGTTTCTCCTGGCTAAAATGCGGTGCGTGGAAATTGACAGTTGGCGCAGTAGTTGTTGTCACTGTGTTGCGCGTCCCGGTGAATTGGAATTCTTCAGCTGTTGTCGCTGGTAACGTTGGAGCCATGTTGATTTGTTTTTTTTTTATTTTGAAGTTTTATTTGATCGAAATGAAAATTAAAATAAAGGTATTAAATGTCTTTATTTTGAACCAGCACAGCACTACGTCTATAGGTGCTCAGCAATGTGCCGGCGAATTGAATAAATCACTAAAAACACGTTCTATCTTCGTCGTTTTCACTGATCATTACCTATACGAGTGTCTTCGTCGCACTCGTATGTGTTGTTGGTCGACTGACCTCGCGAGATGTTTTGATTCTCGCGGCGCTTGAATTGATCAAAATTTGCACGGAACCGACGCTACGAATGTTCTGGAATTTCAGAAAATTTATTCGTTGAAATGCGTTATTTCACCAAGCGGTCGATTTTTGATCAAAAATTCACTTTTTCGGAAAGTGAAAAACGCAACACGTTCTCTTTTTCACGTTGCACTCGATCGTATCGTTGTAGTCGCGGTTTTCGCGGAGGGAGACTAATTAACGGTTTTTACGAGAGCGCGTCTTTATTGAAAAATGCGGTTGGTTTTTCTTTTGTAGATCTAAACGCGATTTTCCCAATTGATCACGTCGGGGTCACCAATGTAGTGGTTGCGGTGTGGGAAAACAAATGCAATCACTACTGCAATTAATTATCTTAATTACAATTTATTTAATCGCGTCGATCGAGTTATATTTACGAGAGTTATAATTTGCGTTGTGCTTAGTGTGACGATTCACGAGCGACTCTGTGAATCGTATAAAGGATATTCCAAATTGTGAATATCCGAGAGAGAAAGAATAATATTTCGACTATATAAATATGAGCGAGACAGGTGTAATTCCCTTGGTGGGGATCGTGTAGAATAGCCCCACTTCTCTGATCTCGGTGGTTACTGTAGCAGGCGCTACACAGGGACGTTTAAGAAACGTGTACTGGCAATTAATCATATTTATTAATTTCCAGGGTAGTTTTAAAAAGTCCAGGTGTAGCGATTCGGGTATGTGAGATGAATGTAGTTCCCAAATCACTAACAGGTAATTAATGTTCAATTACGATTTATTATAAAATACGATTAACTTGAAGGTTTACAAAAAGATATGATAAATTGCGTCTACACACTGTCGTAGCCGGTACTCAAATAATTCTTAGAAATTATAGATGCAGGATATCGGTTCCTACGGATATCCGTACGAAAGGGAATTGACGAGAATAGTCAATTCCGTTGTACTAAGTGAGAAAAGAATAATTAAAGTGAGATGTAAATAAATTCGGCTCCTGTTCTGTGTGTGTGTGTGTGTGTGTGTGTGTAAATGTAGCGGACGCTATACAGGGACGTTTAAAAAACGTGTACTGGCAATTAATCATATTTAAAAAATTCCAGAGTAGTTTTAAAGAGTCCAGGGACGTTTGAAAAACGTGTACTGGCAATTAATCATATTCATTAATTTCCGGGGTAGTTTTAAAAAGTCCAGGGACGTTTAAAAAACGTGGACCCGCAATTAATCATATTTATTAATTTCCAGGGTAGTTTTAAAACGTCCAAGGATGTTTAAAAAACGTGTACTGGCAATTAATCACATTTAAAAAATTCCAGGGTAGTTTTAAGGAGTCCAGGGACGTGTAAAAAATGTGTACTGGCAATTAATCATATCTATTAATTTCCAGGGTAGTTTTAAAAAGTCCAGGTGTAGCGATTCGGGTAATTGGTGATGGTACCTCAGAATCACTAACAAGTCAGTAATATATAATTACGATTTATTTACATAGAAACTCGAACTTAATGAAATATAATTATATTTAGAGAAATGCGTCTATACACTATTGTGGCCGGGACTTGAATGAATTCTAAGAAATAATAATTGCAGGATATCGGTTCCTACGGATATCCACACAAAAGGGAATTGACGAGAATAGCCAATTCTGTTGTACTGAGTGAGAAGAGAATAATTGAAGTGAGATGTAAATAATTTCGGATCTGCGTGTGTATGTGTGTAAATGTAGTGCGCGCTACACAGGGACGCTTAAAAAAGGTGTACTGGCAATTAATCACATTTAAAAAATTACAGGGTAGATTAGAAAGTCCAGGGACGTTTAAAAAACGTGTACTGGCAATTAATCACATTTGAAAAATTCCAGGGTAGTTTTAAAAAGTCCAGGGACGTTTAAAAAACGTGTACTGGCAATTAATCATATTTTTTAATTCCCAGGGTAGATTAAAAAAGTCTAGGGACATCCCAAAGACCCGTACTGGCAATTAATCATATTTATTGATTTCCAGGGTAGTTTTAAAAAGTCCAGGAACGTTTAAAGAACGTGTACTGGCAATTAATGATATTTATTAATTCCCCGGGTAGTTTTAAAAAGTCCAGGGACGTTTTAAAAACGTGTACTGGCAATTAATCATATTTTTTAATTTCCAGGGTAGTTTTGAAGTCTATTCATTTCTTAAGTTTGTTTTTATTTTTAAAATTATTGTATTGAAGTTGTATTTCTATGCATGTATCTGTATATGTTGTATAATAAAGTTCATATTTCTTCATTATAATTAATTTATTTCATTTCTAAATTTAATGGGGGAGGGGACTGCGGGAGAGGGGGGCTGGATTCCGTACGCTCATTCTTTGGTGTACCAGTACAATACTAGTATTGTACTTAGTACTGTACTAGTACCATTCGAGTATGGTGTACTAGTACGCCGTACTGGTACAATACTAGCATTGTACGGAAGTAACAGACGCGTACGGTACTAGTACGCCATACTGAAATTTCGGTACGGCTTACTAGTAGCATCCCGCTACAGTCTTAGTTCGCTAGTTTTCGGGGATATTAAATAACAAATTCACGTTTCCGTCAGAGCCAACCCCTGGAAAGGAGAGCCAGGAAGCCAACGATCATTCTACTGCGAGCACCTAGCGTGATCAGTTGAACTTATATTGATTCATTATCTGACCATTAATGAATTGTTAGATAATTAATGAATATAAATCCACAACTGGAAATTTAATTACTAAATTATCAATAAATTGAGATGTTATACCGTCATTGCTTCAGTTTCGTTCTTATTGGACCCCCCAATAGGATTGATCAAATCTGCTAAGCATTTCTTCAATTCTTTCTAAAATAATGACAAATATAATGTGAAAGATTATCAACTCCACCAGGTGAAATATTCACAAATGAATCTTTAAGAATGTAAAATTTTATGCAGTCTTATGGGGAATCAAGATCACGTAATTTTCTTCCACATTCTACTATCTTTACTATGTTCCACAATAACATTCTCTGTTGGAATGATAAACTGTCCCATTTCTTTTTAAGTCACATTATTTTATATTTATATTTTAATATAAATTGTTAAATTTGTAAGTTTATATGACATATATCGTTGGCGTCTAAACGAAGGGACGTCATTGCCATGCTTATACACAGCACTTACGCAAGAGGTACATAACTACGATGAAGCTACTAAAAATATTATAATTATCAATTTCTTCGCTGAATCAGCTGATGCTTTCATCCTTCCTGTTACCGTAGCAGGCTTTATCTTTACATAATCTATAGCATGCCTCACGCAAGCGCCATCGTGCACGGAGAAAATCCGACGCCTCGAAAATGGGTTACGCCATGTTTGCCCGTAAAACTCGTGCACACCGCCTACGACGCGTCCGGACGCCATCTTGACATACGAACGTCGCGATCCAAGTGGCGAGACTGTCCGAAGGAAAATTGCGGGGGAAAGAGGGAAAAATCAGCGGATTTTCAATTCGCGAATGACGGGCCTCGACACATCGGTTGATATGAGGATTCACTCACCTGCTGAGTCTGGGGCTCATCCCCTTCCCTGGGACGGGCTGCAGTCCTCTCGCTTCCCTTTTGGTGGACGCTGGGAGTAGCTTTGGGTCATGTCTCCAGTCTCTCCGTCCTCGGGCTTTGACATACACTTCTCTCGCGTTCTGACAGTTCCCTTTGCTCTGTTTTCTCTTCACGGATTGCTGCGGATGTGATCCGTTTCGAGGCACCAGTGTAACTGACTCGTGGCCGTTACACTCGGCGAAAAGCTGCGCGCGCGTCCCGTCACTCGTCGCTGAGCGACGGGTTCATATGCGAATGGTAACGCTCAGTTTGTCTTGCGCGTCAACCAGTTGTTACTGAAGCATGGCTTCAACAACATTTCAGGAGCATCACAACAGTCTTCAGTTCAAGTTATGCATGTGGCGTACTTTGCGATACTGTTTATCACATGTCTGTACAGCAGTCTCAAGGCTGCAAAGTATCAATTAAGGGATGCATTGATCGTCATGGGGAGAATTTCCTCCTCAATTGCCGCAGTATGGCTGACATTACAGGTATTCCGAATGCCCCGAGAATGACTGGAGAAGAAATGGATTGTTATGACCCAGATTTATGTGTTATTGTATTCCATTATTAAGAAATACAAGAACAGTTGAATGGCATTAATAAGGTTATGGAGTGCTGCGCTTGCACTTTATGCCTTACCTCATTTCCTCACGTTGTACTTATTACACTGCGTGTAAAGTAATGTGACAATAGAAAATTAAACAATCAACTGTATATAAGCGATGGCCAGAGAACGCTCTTGGCCATTAATTCCCGGAACATGATGAGTGCAATATTTATATAATCTTTAAATAAAACCTAAGAGTAAAATACTTTCTCTCAATTCCTTGGTTCTTGACGAACCTTTTAGGTATAACATTTTGGTGGTAGTGAAGTTGGGACAACGGCTTGATCAACCACTGTCAGGAAATTTGAGAAAAGGAAATATTCTTGGGATTTTTATTTTTTACGTTAATGAACTCTCGAGAGGAAAGAAAAAGAAGAAGACAACGACATCGAACAGGAGACTGACATTTCGGTAAATTCTACTTACTGCTATAAGTTTACGGAGTGCATTGGAGCAAATGCGTCCTATGTTCAAAAAAACACTGAACTTTGGACAGTTGAGTCCAGTGGAAGGAAATTCAGAATCCACAGAAGCGCAGATTCAGGTGGAGTGGATTTCACGTGGAGTAGAAACTCGACGTGTGTACAATCAATCCTTGGACGGAAGCCTATTCAAGTAGTTCAACTAGGCAAGATTTAGTACTCCTAATTTGAGAACACCTTTCTCGGTACCAGGAGGATCCTTGTTGGTTGGAAATTTTACTCCAACATTAACAATTGAACAACAGCTTCGGACGGACAACGATAGACCACGCAGAGAAGTTCAACAAGCATGGGACAGCGACGGTAACAGGGAAACCCTGGCAAATGACGTCCTTCGGCAATTAGATCTCGCAGAAGGGGTAGTGAAGGCGAGTCATTTTGTAACGGGATCTCTCCCGATACTCTGCCGGCCGTCGAGAGCGTGACACACACGTTCGTTAGCTTCGCACCAGTTTATTCTTTACCGGAGGAATAAACAAGACTCACTGTGTGCTGGTTTTCCCTGGGTTCACCATGCCAAACCTCTTAGGGCGGTTTCTGGCAACCTGCTGAACATTCACCAGTTACTCGGGGAACTACTGAACCTCGAATGGACGGCAAGGGTAATCCATTTCCGGTAACTCAGCTCGTGTTTCATGGTAGAGGGGCGTGTTCGAGGGACAGTCTCTCTAGCGGGAAGAGTTTTCAGACCTGGTAGTCTGCGGTATCCTCTTGGGTGAGTGTGTCCACATATTTCCATGACCAGATATTTTCCCCATATTTTCGCGTCACTCGCAGAAATATGGTAAGACTACCTTGTCCCCGTGTCTCTGGGGCTTATTTCTATCGGCTGGGGTTGCTTCTCCTCGTCTAGGGTCCTCTCCGACGCCTGCTTGGTTCTTCCTCTCCCACCACTGCCAGTTCGGAGATCGCCCTGACCTCTTTAGTGGAGCGCCGACATCACAGCCGGGCTTCTGCCTTATCCCCAGCCAACATAATCCCCAGACACGTGACTCTTAGTCTCCGGTAATTATGTGTGTTACATAGCTGTCCCTGTGTGAGTTTCCCCACACACGGATAGCTTCACCCGAAGGTGGCGTGAGCTGTTCGCGAGAGCGGTAACGAAGAGAAACTTCGTTATATACCTCCCTCCCTGGGGGGAGGATTCGCCCCGAATCCGACTTATTCCTCGGTTTCTTCTGTGGGCAACAATAAGTCGGGTTTGTATGGTTTTAGGTCTTGAATCGACATCTTGCCCTTACTGTTCCCTACGAGATCTGCCCGTTTGTAAACAGTCTTCGGAAGTTGTTTCGTGACTGTATTTGGCCGTACGAATAGCTTATTCAACGCGGCAGAACGATTTTTGCCTGCGTTCGATAGCTCGCGATTTCTAGCCAAGACTAAATCGCCTCTGACGTACTCTCTGTCTCTTCTCCGCAAATTGTACGGTTGAGACTGAGTGTTGTGAGCTTCTGCGAGAGCGTGTTTGAATACTTTGCGCAAAGTGTCTAAACGTTTCATTCGTTCCAGCCACTGTGCCGTGGGCTGTTGAATGATTTCGATATCCCTTTCCAGCTTTCTGCGAAGCGAGATGGCCGATTCCGGTTCTCGTCCAAAATTCGCGAACACTGGGGTGGCTTGTAGCGAGCTGTGGTACGCCGTATTGTACGCGAAACGGAATGCGTTCTAGTGTGCGTCCCACTCACTGTGATCAGCCTCGATAGAAGCCCGTATCATCGTTTTTAGTGTGCGATTCACCCGTTCTGTAAGGTTCGCTTGAGGATGATACAGTGGTGTTGTCGTCTGTAACATGCCCGTCAACTCTACCAGAGCCTCGATATCCTTATTCACAAATTCTGTCCCGTTATCTGTGAGTAACACTTTTGGTGTTCCCCACCGATATATCACGAGATCCTCGATGGCCTTCCGGATATTTGCTCCATTGGCCTTACGAAGTGGACAGATTTCTATCCACTTTGTGTACATATCTTGTATCACAAGAATGTAAGAGAACCTCTGCTTGCTGGGTGTTAGAGAGCCCGTGATGTCTGCGCATCTGACAGTCCACGGTTGCTCGATTACTCTTCTCCTGATCAAGCCTACGGGACCCTTCTGCTCTACTTTGCACTTCTGACATTCGTCACAAGTTCTGACGTAAGTTCTTACGTCTTTGAGCCTCCCTGGCCAGTAGTATTTTACCGATAATCAACGATATGTGCAGTCAATCCGTTGGTGACCCGCTTGCGGTAGTCTGTGGCACTCTTCCACAGCCTCTCTTCGAGCTTCCCGCGGGAGAACGAGTTTCCATGCGTTCAAATCCTCGAAGTCGGTACCAGACAGTTCTGTTCGTCGATGGTGATATAATAATCCATCTATGATCTGCCATGTCGGGAATTTTTCTGGCATCATCTCGATATCTTTCATGCGTTTGAGATACCATTTATCTTTAGTATCTACGCATAACGATATTTTCATCTCCACGCCCTCTGGAATTCTCGAGAGTGCGTCTGGGACATGGTGCTATGCGCCTTTTCGGTGTACGATTTTGGAATCGTACTCCATTAGGCCGAGAGCCCACCTCGCTAGCCTTTCCGTTGGATCTTTCAAGTTATGAAGCCAACGGAGACTGCTGTGATCAGTGATCACTGTGAAGGGATATCCCTTGAGGTAACAGCGGAATTTCTTAACTGCCCATACCATGGCCAGACATTCCTGCTTTGTAACCGTATACTTTTTCTCGGGATCCGTCAGGGAGTGACTAGCATACGCTATTACTCTCTCCTGGTTATCGATAACTTGGGTAAGGACTGCTCCTATCCCCACGTTACTTGCATCGGTTTGCAATGTAAACGGTAGTGAAAAATCTGGACATGCAAGTGTTGGCGCACTTGTCAAGTGTTGTTTGAGGGTTTCAAACGCTTTTTGTTCGTTTCCTCTCCGTGTCCACTTTTGATTTTCTTTGTGAGTCTCGTCAATGGCTCCGCAGTGCTAGCGAATTGAGGGATGAATCGTCTGTACCGAAGAATTGAGAACAGCGTTACGTGATGTGAGGAGGAAAGCCAACGCTCGTGACACTGATAATTGGGAAATGAGACGTCGAACAGAATGGGGTCATGAAGACAATGATGACTTCATGAGCCTCAAATCTGCTGTGCAGCTGGTTAGAGATTTGAATGGGGAAAGTTGGGAAGAATTAGCAGCTTTTCAACGATCTTGTGACACTGCAAAGGGGATGATGCACCCTTCAAAGAGGGATAAATTACTGATGCTCATTTGAGGCAGTAAATTGGAGAGCAAAGCTTCAATTCACCTCAAACATAAGAATGTTACAAGTTTTGAGGAATTAAAACGGGAATGAGAGGCATTGTTCAGGAAGACCCAGTCTCTCATTGGTCTCCAAGTGGAATTCGACATGTTGCAGCAAAGACCTGAAGAAGACGTGAGCAGATTTGTGGCACGTGCGGAACGTGTGACGATGGAACTCGTGGAAGCAATCCAAACCGTCAACGTTGATTTAGATGAAAATGGCAGAGAAGGTCTGCGAAGGGGAATCTTAACGTTAGCTAAAGCTAACTTTGAGCAAGGATTGCGAGATTAAGTGCAGATTCTTGTAAGAGCTAATAATGATAAAACTCTACATAAATCTTGCATTGGCACAATTGAATTGAAAAAAACTATTCCCACAAATGTGGGAGGAAAATTTAAGCCTACTGGAAGTACGGCTAATAGCAATAATAATAGACATTCTAATGCAGGAATGTAACAGTCTATTGGGAGACAATCATCAGGAGGAGGTTGTTTCAATTGTGGGCAATTAGGCCATATGTCAAGAGATTGCAGAACAAGCAAAGTAGGTCAACAAAAGACAACATTACCAGTTGCTGACCGACGCAGTGTCAACACTTCCAATCAAGTTTGCAAGTATTGCTGACCTTCAGGGCATGACGCAACGAATTGTGACAAATTAAAAAGAGATTAGGAGAAGCAGTCCCTGGAAATAAAAATGAGGCGCCAAAACAGATGAATAATATAAATTCGAATCAGAATTCGAATAATTCAAAGAAAAAGAACTATCCTATAGCTAAGGATAATACTCTACCAGTCGGAGCTTTCCAAATCCAGATCGTAAAATTAGAGGAAGAAGATTACGTTCAAGGTGATGCGCAAGAAAAAATCGTTGAAGCTAAAGATCCGGCAAAACAGAAAAATCATTGAATTTTTTCGGCCAAGGAATTGGTGGAGCTGACAATGTTCCTTTGGGATGCAGGAGCTTCAACATCTATAATCAAAACAGGACTCTCACGAGGAGACGTAATGACAGAGCCTGGAAACAGACTATTGAGAGGGATTGAGAATGTGGACATCACAACTATTAGCTCTGCGGTAGTACATTTGGAAATCGAGAAGGAAAAATTAGGACACCGATTCCATGTGGTTCCTGATGAGTTCCATGCACTGGAGGAATCATAGGAGAAGATTTTATTGAAGCAGAAGAACTAGAAATAACGGTGAGCCCAGGACGACCGCTACAATAAACGGAATAAGTTTGAAGTTTTTCAGGGGGAGGAAACCTCTGAAAATAGGGGGTAGAATGGAAAAACTAATATGGGCTACAGTGGAAAAGGGAGAACGAGGTGTCGTAAAGAAAAGGGAACTACAAAAAGGAGTTTTTCTAGGAAAAAGTTTGACAGAAACAAAAAATGGTCAAGCAATTATCTGTATCATCAACATAAACGAAGACAACGTTTACTTGGATACTCCGAATGTGGAATTGGAGAAAATACCCAATGGTCACGGCACGCAAATGATGCAGCTCAGATGTACGTCAGTGAACCAACACCGTATAAGGCTCTTACATGAGAATCTGCGATTGGATGATTTGAATGAGGAAGAGAGAGCGAGTATTTTGGAGATATTGGAAGAATACAACTCTATTGTGCAGCTTCTAGGGGACTCACCGGGCATTAGCAATGTGTTGGAGCATGCAATTCCTACGATGCCTGATAAATCGGCTATTAATGTGCGTCCACATCCGTTGCCACATGCACAGAAAGAAGGAGTGGAACGCCAGGTCGAGGAGATGATGAAAAGTGGGGTCGTGCGTCCAAGTCACAGTCACACTCTAAAAGAAAAATTACTCACATCACCGATCCTCCGTTATCTTAATTCTACGAAGCCATTTCTACTGACAACGGATGCCTCTACTCGAGTCATCGGAGCAGTTCTTTCTCAGGGAGAAATTGGCAAAGATTTGCCTATCGCCTACGCTAGTCGGACGATAAACAGAGCAGAAACAAATTATAGTACAATAGGATAATTGGCTATAGTTTGGGGCGTTGAACACGTCAGACCTTATCTTTACGGGAAGAAGTTTTACGTCATCACGCATCATAGACCACTCAAATGGATTCTCAACGTGAAGGACCCCGGATCTAGATTGATGCACTGGCGATTGCAATTAGGAGAATATGAGTATAAGGTAGTACATAAAGCTGGTAAATTAAATGCAAATGCTGATGCGTTGAGCCGAATATACGTAATGACGCGAGCTCAGCAAAAAAAAGAAACAAAGAATAACAACGAAAAAACCGATGAAGCAATATTATGCAACGATGATGTGACAACTCCACCTGCTGCTGATATCCCGATGATTCTTCAAGAATATCATGACACTCTTTTAGGAGGACATCTCGGAATGAAAAGGATGTACGAAAAAATTAAATTGAAATATTACTGGACTGGCCTAAAGAAGGATGTAGAGGATAACGTCACCTCTTGTAAGCAATGCCAATTAAACAAATTGGGGAGGTCCACGAAAGTACCAATGGTAGTTTCTAGAACACCGGAGACACCATTTGAACCATGTTCATTGGATATTGTGAGACCTTTGACGGAAACTGAGTCAGGAAATAAATATATATTAACGTTCCAAGATGCTCTTACTAAGTTCAGTAAGGCTTTCCCCATTCCAAATCAGGAAGCATCCACAATAGCACGGGTTTATGTTTAAAAATTTGTTTGTGAGCATGGCGTACCTGAGCGATTACACACGGATCAGGGAACGAATTTTACAAGCGAGTTATTTAAACACGTCTGTAAACTTCTGATGATTAAGAAGATCCAGACTACGCCATATCATGAAAATGACGCCATTCGAACTCATATATGGAAGACAAGCGGAAATTTCTACAGCAGTGAAGCACCTACCAAGGTTAATGTACTCATATGATGACTACGTACAAGAGGCACGGGAACGATTAGGAGCGGCGTGACGAGTCGCGAATCAAAACGTAATCAGGGCAAACGAAAAGTCAAAAATCCACTATGACAAAGATTCCAAGCAAGTTGTATTCGAGGAAGGAGATCAAGTCGTAATGAGGAATAACATGGTCCGACGCGGAAGAACAAAGAAGTTGACGCAGCCTTGGATTGGACCCTACATCATTGTTGAGTGAATAAGTGTGAAGGGAGTGGAAAAATCAAATACATGAAATACGGAAATAAATTAATATTTATTTATCTAGAAATTGGGAAATTACAGATCGCAGACAATCAATTCTCCAGTATGATTATTCCATTTTTTATTATAAAAATAAAAGCCTGAAGTCATGCAGCAGACGCCTCGACACATCAGGCAGAGGACGTCGTCTCGGGATTGCGAGACAGAGATGTGGCATGGCTGAGGGACTGGCTCCTCTCCAAAAAGTCCCCGCAAGTTGTAAATGTCGAAGACCTGCTCGTCCAGGAAATCGGCATTCCAAAGGAGAGAATTTTGTTCTCTCTCTGCCTTTCTTCATCGTCTGATTTGCTTCCGAAACTGGAAGTTGAGGAATCCACGACGATAAGGGTATTTCTTTTTCTGAAAACAGAAAGAGAAATGAAATCAATAACAACCCAGATTAATAATTCTGAAAATAATGGAGAAAGAGAGATAATTACCAGAAAATCAAAGGAGAAATCGTCAACAACATGTCGAGAATATGGATGCACTGATCTACGAACTTGAAAACAAGGAATCCAAATTCTAGGACGGTCCACCAATTTGTGTCCTCCTTGGTGGCATCTTCGGCAAACGGTGGTAGGCCGAGAAAGCCAACGTTCCAAAAAGATGGTGAATGGGATCCGAGGATTCTTCCTCCATGGTTGCTTGGTTGGTGGCTGGTGCAGGTATTGAAGAGACGATTACTTCCGTAAAGGTTTCCTGGATGAATGTGACTTCCACTTTGCACACCGGATTTTGATACCAAAAATCACTGCTGAGTGAACAATCTCGACACTTCGGAATTCGACGCGCAAGTAAATTTCCGGGTTTCGTAAGCAAATTCAGCAAAGTTCTGATCGTTATCATGCTAGGAAGCATGATTTGATAAGTCAGAGGGGGAGGACACGTGATAAAACAATTGGTGCATACGTCTGAAATTTATTTTGAAAATATTGGTAAAATGTATTTGAGCAATCACCAATGGATGATAGCTGTTTCAACGGACATTGAACCATGGATCCAGAGAGCTGAGCAAGTAAAAAAATATTTATTCAAAACAGAAGTTTTAAGCTACAACGGATCAGCAAAAGTACATGGGAGAAATTTCGAGATGATTGCCGAACAATGGATCTCGGACTGCCAGGTCTAGAGGAACCTGAAAAGAAGAAAAGAGGACTAATAGATGGTCTAGGGACAGTGGTAAAATCGTTAATCGGCACTATGGATGCTGACGATGCTGAAGAAATTCACGAAAGATTGGGACGATTGGGGGATGAGAAATCAACGTACTTCCAAGCAGCTGGAAAACAAATTGAGATCTTGAATAGTACGTTATCTCAGCTACGGAGTGCGGAGGAAACAATCCAGGAAAACGAGAAGATCATGGCTGAAACTTTAAAGGGAGCTCTGAAACAGCTGAATGCAGGAGCTGACCAGCTCACGACACGAGTAGCACTAGATGAGCATTTCATGATCGTAGAGGCGCTCATGAATGGAGCCTTGCGAGATGCTGAGAAAATAAGAAGACTCTTGATGAACAAAAGCGGGAAAATACCAAGTACAGGAGTTCTATCAGAGGCTCAGTAGGTCACAATATTAAAAAGGGCTCAATTACCAACAGGGTTGAGTTTCCCATTCGAAGTAAAAGTCGACGGAGTACATGGAATGTACTCTAATATCTTTGTACAGAAACACTTCCTGTACAGACTATTAAAGCACATAGTCCTTGTGAAGTACAAATGTACTTTAGTCCAGGAGTAGTGCCAGAGGTCTTTGTTTCCAAACACTTGCCTCTTAAGCATCTATTACTGATGAGTATGCACAGAAGCAATACTTGGATCTATGCTGCTCCATTTCCGGACGAAATTTCAGTAAGATGTAGAGGAAAGGAAACAATAGAGATCCTGCAAGAAACGGGAATAATACAAGTTACCGATTTTTGTGAAGTGGTAACGTCGGATTCTTTCTCCCAAAAATTATTTATTCTTGATTGGATTGATTTGCCGCGGGAGGGACGGCGGTGGGGACTCGCTGGAGTTCGAGAGAGAAAGATTCCGTAGTTCCCCGGTAGCTCAGTTGGAGAGTATCCGGCGCGTAACTGGAAGGTCCCGGGTTCGATTCCTGGCTGGGGCGCTGGGGTTTCTTTCTCCCAAAAATTATTTATTCTCCCAAAAATTATTGCCTTTGTTTTTTTGTTCGAAAACTGAATTCATTTTTTTTCTTTTTCCTGATAATTCAAAAAAAATGTGCCAATTTTCTGACATTTCGTTGCCTTTCAAATAAAAACTTATTTTTTTCTTGCATTTTCCATAATTTGGAAAAATGATGTAATTTTCTTTTGTTATTTTCTTTCAAATAAAAATTAATGTTTCTTTGTAAATTATTATATTTTATTCATAAATTAAATCGAAATCCCTTTCCTCAATGATGGAAATTTTGAATTTTAGATGAAAAAAAACCTCAATTGTCATCAAAATGAAATTAAAAAATTGAAAGAATTAAGGTTGAATAATTCGACATATATTATTTAATTTGAATCAATCATAGAGTATTTGGATGAGGGCTTCCGTTTCCGGGTAGATGAGAGTAGGTTGAGTAAAAAAAAGGGCTCTTGTGAGGTTTTGAGTAAAGCTGAATGAGAGAAGCAATAAGGAAGAGAGAGAGGGGGAAAGAAAGGATAGGCGTAAGTGGATGAGAAAGAGAGAGTGTCGCGGCACGGCGGAAGAAAAGTGAGAATCAGAGGGAGATTGAGAGATAAGGAAGAGTGTGTGAAGGTAAGGTAGAAGGTGAGAGAGGGAAGGAAAAGGAAGGATGGATGACGTGGAGAAGGCAGTAATGAATAAGGGGAATGGAAGGGATAAGAATACGCTGGAACTCCCCGGGGGGGGGGGGGGGTGCATCACTCCGAGAGAAGGGAAGGAAGGTGACAAGGAGCAGAAGAAAAGAGGTGGGAGGCCGACAAACGTTGAGAGACTGAGGAGAGGAAACTCTGTCTCAGACTCTCTACAAGGGCTCCATAAATTCTTTGGGAGCGATGTAAGCGTGCAGAGCTGGGGAGGAAGAAGTTGTGATAGTGAGGAGAAAAGGAAATGGGATGAGACGGAGGGAGAAGAAAGTGAAGCATGGAGTGAATGTGAAGTGTTTAAAACGACTAAAAAAACAGAGAGAACACCAACGAAAACAGAGGAAAGAGAGAAAGGTGGAATGGAGGGAATGATTAGGGAACTTAGAAGAGAGCTGTTGGGGGAGTGGACGGATATGAAGAGAATGTCCAAGATTGGAGGGTTGAATGGAAGGAAGAGAGTCAGGAATTGAGAGAAAGAATGGAAAGAATGCAGGAGAGACAGGAACGTTTGGAGAAAGAAGAGAATGAGGAGATAGAGAAGCTGAAAGAGAGGATGCATGCGATGGAGGTGAGGGATACACAGAGGAAGGAGAGAGAAGTCGTGGGGATGGGAGGGTATAGACAAGAAGTGAATGAGGGGGATGAAAAAAGAATGGATGAAAGACTGAGAGAGTTGAAATGGAAATTGGTACTGGAGGAAAGAGAGAAGAGGAAATGCAATGTGTTGGCGAAAGATGTGGTGGTGGACAGAGGAAAGGAGATAGAAAAAGCAAAAGAAATAATAGCAACGGTATGTGAGGGAGTGAATGTAGTAGATGCAAAGACAAGAGGGGAAGTGACAAGGGAGGGCATGAGAATGCTAGTAATAAAATTGGGAACGGAGGGGGACAGGAAAAAGGCGATGGAAAATAAAAGTAAGTTGAAAGGTCGAAGTGAGAGAATGGGAGAAGACTTGAGGTACAGAGAGAGAATGAGGAGAAATGAGATTAAGAAAAGAGTATGGGCAGAAAGGAAGAAAGGTATGATGATGAGAGAATGGAAAGACAGAGTGTGGATGGATGGAGAGTGTTGGGAATGGGAAGAGAGAGATGGAGAATTGAGAAATAAAGAAATGAAGAGAAATCGAGAGAGGGTGGAGAACAATGCAGAAGGCAGTGGGGAACAGAGAAAAGCACCGGACCAAGGGGACGGGGTAGATTTTTTAGAACGATGACCACGGGGCAGGGGAAGAGCGGGGAGAATGTGGGGTAACCAATAAAGTTTTTTCGAAGAGCTGAAAAAATGGGAGGTCATATGTATGAGTGAGACATGGTTGGATGAGGCAGGATGGAAACGGGTGAGGAAAAGAATGCTGAAAGGTTACAGATGGAAGGTCCAGTTTGCGAAGAAGAAGCATAAAAAAGGGAGGAGCATGGGGGGTATGGTATCGGGAGTGAGAGAGTGCATGATCGATGAAAGAGAAAGTGAAGAAGAGACAGATAGTGGTGGAAGAGAAGGCATGATGGTGAGAAGAGTGAAAGGGGTAAGAGAAATTAGTGATAATAGGAGTGTATGTTGGAGTGAGTATGGAAGAGACAATGGGAGGGCTGAGGGAATGGCTAGAAGCTGAGCGTAAGAAAAAAGTTGTGATTGGCGGGGACTTCAATGCATCGACAGGGAGGAGAGGGGGAGAGTGGTTTGACGAAGAGGCCCAAGATTGTGTGAGAAATTCCAAACATCGGGAAACAATAGAGAAGGTAGGAAAATGCTGAATGTCTTGGGATAGTCTGGATGGTTCATTGGGATACGGAGGGGATGCACAGTGATAGATTACATATTATGTAACGCAAAGAGTAGAGAATATATGAGAGGTATGAAGGTGGGAGAAGAGAAAGGGTCGGATCACTTCCCGGTTACTGCATGGATGAAAGGAGGGAAAGGGGGAGTGAGTGTGGAAAGAAAGGAGAATGGAAGGGAGCAGAAAAAGAGGATGAGTGAATGGACGGAGGAAAGACTGGTAACATTTGGGGTGAAGATGAATGACAGACTGAATGAGAGACAAAGGAGGGAGAGAAACGCGGAAGAACTTTTGAGAGAAATGAAAGAAGTGGCGAAGGAGATGAAGAAAGGTATGGAGAATGGAAAGGAGAAAAAGAAAAAGAATGAATGGTGGGATGAAGAGTGTGAAAAGGCAAAGAAGAATGTGAAAACAAAACAGAGACAGTGGAAGAGAAGAGAATGTGAAACGGAGTCATATAGAGAAGAGAGAAGAAAATACAGGAGATGATAGAGAATAGAAAGTAGCAAGAGAAAGTATGATATCAGAGGAAAGTAGAGAGCGGTGAGAGGAGGGAGAGTGTGGGAAGTGATAAATGAAGGAAGAAAGAAAGGGAAAAAATTGGATGAGAAGATAGAAATGTGCGAGTGGACGAATCACTTCATGAATGTTTTTGAAGGGAGTAGAGTAAGAGTGAGAAAGGAGAGGAACAGGAGGGGAATGAGCATGGATAGAACAGGGATAAGTATGGATGAAGTAAAAAAGGTGGTGAGAAAGATGAAGAGAGGGAAAGCAATGGGGGAGGATGGACTGGAGAAAGAGGTTTGGAAGTATGGGGGAGGACAGGCAATGAATGTTTTGTGGGAAATATGTGATGAAGTTTGGAGAGGGGAGGGGTGGCCAGAAGAGTGGAAGAGTAGATTGGTGGCACCTCTCTCGAAGAAAGGTAAAAGGGAGAAGGTGGAGGATTACAGAGGGATCACACTCATGTCGAGCAGCTGTAAGGTTTATGCAGAGATACTTAGAAACAGGCTAGAAAAGGAAGCGGAGATAAAAAATATGATACCACAAAACCAGACAGGTTTTAGGGAGGGAATGGGGACGATAGACAATGTGTATGCATTGAACTGTATAGTGAATAGAGAACTGGGGAGAAAAAAAAGAAAAGTTGTATCGCTGTTTGTGGGCTTTGAAGCTGCTTTTGACAAGGTAAAGAGGGAATTACTATGGGAATGCATGAGAGAAAGAGGGGTTTCAGAGGAATTGAGAGAGAGAATAGAGGAGATTTACCAAGAAACGACGTGCAAAGTAAGAGTGACTGGGAAAGTGGGAGAGGAATTCTGGACAATGAATGGTGTAAGACAGGGATGCCCTCTTAGCCCCCTGCTCTTCAGCATCTTACTGGCAGACTTAGAAGAGGTGCTGGAGAGGAGGGGAAAAAGAGGGGTGGGACTGGGGAAAGGAAAAATATATAGTCTTGCATATGCGGACCATATAGTGGTGTTGGCGGAGAATGGAAGTGGGATGATTCTGGTATTGAATAAATTGGAGAGATATGTCGAGGGAAAGAAGTTATGTGTAAATGTGGAAAAAACGAAGGTGATGAGATTTTGTAAGAGAAAAAGTAAGCAAGAAAAGGAGAATGAGTGGAGAATGTTTGGGGAAAGAGTGGAAGAGGTGACTGAATTTTGTTACCTGGGTTACTGGTTTGAGAGGAGAGGAACGCAAGAACTGCATGTGAAAAGGGAAACAGAATGCGCAGGGAGAGTCATGGGTCAGGTGTAGGGAATAGGAAAGCGAAAGTTTAGAGATCCTTGGAAAAGAAGGATCTGGTTGTTTGATGCAATGGTCTGGTCGGTTGCGAACTACGGGGTCGAAATATGGGGATGGAAGGAAAGGAGAAGAGTGGAAGGTTTGCATGAAAGGTACTTGAGATGGATGCTGGGATTAAGCTGGCACTGCCCATGTTATATGGTGAGAGAAGAACTAGGGAGAGAAAGGATGGAACTGTGGGTTGTGAAAAGAGAATGGATGTTCGAAGAAAAATTGAGGAGTGGAAGGGGTTGTGGGATTGCAAAGGAATGTCTGAAAGAGATTGAAAGGAAAGAGAACAGAGGCAACACGGAAGGCTCGCGGTGGGAGAAGGAAAGAAGTGAAAGAAGGAGGAGCTGGAGTGACACTGTGAAAGATGAATGGGCAAAAGTGGAATATGTGGAGAGAGAGAGGCAAAGACTGGAAAGATGGGGAGAGATAGAGGAATCGAAGTATAATGAGTGGTATGGAGTGATAAAGAATGAGCGCTTGCCGCAATATTTAAGTGGAAAATGGACAGAGAGGAAGAGAAATATGATGGCGAAATATCGCTTGGGGGAAAGAATGAGAGGGTCACGATACTGGAGAAGGGAAGAGGAGAGAACATGTATGTTGTGCGGATACAGGGAAGAAACCTGGGAGCATGTGCTGGGGGAATGTCTGGAGAGAGAGAGAGATAAGGAGATAGGAGAGAGGGTGTGTGAGATTTTGGATGAGAATGGAAGCGGAGTGGGATGGATGAATGAGATGGAGAGAATGAGGAAAGAAAGAGGAGAGGTAGTGGAGGGATGAGAGGGAGAGGAAGGAAGGTGGAAGAAGAAGGATCCGAAAACTTCTGGAACCGGAAGAGTAATAAAAAATAAGTGAAGAGAGCAGAGAAAGGGTAAAGGGATAGTGTGAAATCCGAAGGATTAGCCAGAAGCGGGGGCCAGGAGAGAGAGAGATGAAGGAGGGGGTGGAGGGAGGTATTATTATTAATAAACAGGATAAGTGTATATAGCAGATTGATTGTACAAAACACACAGAGGCAAGGCATAGAGGGAGAGAAAGAGCGTGAGAGCGAGGCAAACTGATGGAAATGACGGATGTTATAGGTTTGAGAAATGAGTCGGAAGAGGAAAGAGAGAAATGCGCGGAATGGATGGATGGAAAAAGAAATGAGTATGGAAGAATGGATAGGATGAGGAAAGTAGAGTAAGGAAAATGTAAGGGATGAGTGAGGGAGGTGCGAGGATGTAAAAGTAGGATAAGGAAAGTAATATAAGGAGATGTTTTGTAAAGGAGTGAAGGTCCCTTAAACCCAAGTGAGTAATAAGGAAATAAATACAGTACAGAGTAGACTCTAGTGGACTGCAATAGTCATTCTCTTTACAGGTGAACCCTAGTGGATCACCATTAGAATCAAATGTTTTGGACCCTTGTGGACCAAATTTAGAGTCAGGGAAAGGGAAATAGAGTCACGCGAATCCCGAAGAAAGGGATATGGGGAAGGTTAGGAAGAAAGAAAGAGTGAGAGGAGCGTGTCGCTTTGGAGGAAGGCGTGTACGTCGCTCAAGTAACCAACGCCACGTGTCTCTCGCGCGAAAAGTAATAGAATAAACGACATTAGAGAAACAAAGACAGACGATATTTACTATCGAGAGTGCACTCTTCGCGTTTTAAAAGGGAATTAAATGTATTTTGAATGGAAAATGAAAATTGAGATTAAAAAGGTAAAATCTGTGACGTGACATTCCAAGGAGAGCCTACCCCTCCATGCCAGTCATCGTCGTCCCCTTCCCTACCCCCTCAATTTCCTAAAACTAAACCTAATAGGCGCCAGTTGGTCGAATCTCGGCGGGACCAACACCGCAAACAGCTCCAGCAGCAAGATAAAACTTATAACCTAATCGGGAGGCAACACATCCCTCTCCCTCTGAATCGCACTACAACTCAAACTCAACCTCAAAACGGAATCCAAAAACCCAACGCGAATCGTACCGCAATCCAGAACATACTCATCTTAACACTAACCAATAAAACTTGAAGGGGAGGAAGGGCACGGAACAGCCTCTCGGCAGCTCAGCACTCGGTTGTGTAGAGAGGGCGTGGGTCCTTCGGTGAAGATGGGGAAAAGGGGTCGTAAATAAAGCACCAAAACTCAGTATTCTCCTTACTAGTTCCGCTATTGAACGTGGCCTCAGCCATAAGTAACAATACAATGATTTTCGATAAAACAATGATAAACTAATTAGTATAAACCGGGCGACGGACGTCCAGCCACAGATCCTCTTCTCGGTCGTCGGGGTCTCCCTCCAGGAAGGGTTGCTGCCCGCTCCGGGTCCACCAAGGCTAAAGCCCGCAAGGGGTCGAATGACCCCTCGATGAGGAATGAGGGTCCCCAAGCCCGCAAGTACTGCTCGAATTTCCCCGAGAACCCACTAGGAGTTGATTCCCGCAACCAGCCTCGCGGCCAGTCGCTAATCTCTCAGCGTCCCTTTTATTCCCCCTTGGGGAGACACCAGGAACGTATCAGCCCTTATCCCGTGTGGGAACAATTGTACGCGGATCGCATCCCTTATCCCTTTTTAGGACAAACAGGACGATCTTATCATCCCTTATCCCTTTTTGGGACAAACCTGCGCGAGTAACATCCTTTATCCCTTTTTGGGACAAACGTGCGCGAGTAACATCCCTTATCCCTTTTTGGGACAAACAGGACGATCTCATCATCCCTTATCCCTTTTTGGGATAAACGTGTGCGAGTAACATCCCTTCTCCCTTGTTGGGACAAACAGGACGATCTGATCATCCCTTATCCCTTTTTGGGACAAACGTGCGCGAGTAACATCCCTTATCCCTTGTTGGGATAAACAGGACGATCTTATCATCCCTTATCCCTTTCCGGGACAAACGTGTGCGACTACACCCCGGTTTTAGGGTGAGGGGGTGCGAGGGGAACGAGCTTCCCCCACTTAGGTCTGTGCGCGACGTAGCGTGGGATACAACTGGTGTCGAAAATGGCGTTCGCCACCGACACCATGCGTTCCCTGCGCGCGCAGTCCTTCACGGCGCGCGCCGTTCGTCTTGACGCGCGTAGTCCCTTCAGGACGCGCGCGATTTCAAATTCGCCTTTCGGTCCCTTTTCCCATTTTTCCCCGCTTCTGTCCCCAATACCTTTTAGCCCTAATTTTCCCTTGAATAAATAAGTGGCTTTATTTATTTTATTCTTTATTTATTTATTATTTATATATTTTCCCTTTCTATTTCTTTTATTTTACTTTCAAATTTTATTTTCCGCTTTCCTTAATATTTTCCCCAATTAATGTTTTATTTGATATTCTATTTAATCCTATCCCTTTTCTTCGGACCCAGACAGGAACCCCGAAAGGGGGAACTGTACTGGCGGTTGAGCAATCGACCGAGGCGCGTCCCCCGGTGGCGGATAGGGGGAGTAGCCAGCGCTAGTAAGAGGGGCCATGGGAACCAGTTGACTAGCTCAGCAGGGAACCAATATGGAACCTCCGGAAAGGCTGGTAAAGTGACGGCGATAAGGGAGACAACGAAGGTAAAAGTCCGGTAGTCGAACGAACACCGTCACCGCGGACCAGCTCCCCCAAGCCAAAGGTGTAAACCATCGTGCCGAGGGCTGAATGGCACGGGGGTGGTGACAGGGGGATAACCCTTGGAGCCAATGCGTCGTGAACGATGTCCCTGGGGCACCGGGTCGCACCCCACTGTATTGTAGACCTTACCCCCACATACCGGGCTCTGTGGGGGCGGACTTTTATTTCCCGGACACTCGTGGGACTTATATGGAACACTTTAACATTAACAATTTTAATCAAATTGACGCCTCCTTAGGGGACTCCAATGGAAGGACCCGGGAGGCCTTACAGGTCGAGAGAGGGGACGACCTGGGCGCTGGGGCCACGATAAGTGGAACCGGCACCAGGGACGAGACCTTCTCCATAAAGGAGATGGTGGAGGCCTTGGCCAAAGCCACTCCAGGAGGAGAGGGAGCAGGAGTAGCCTCTGGACAAGAGGCGGCGACGAGGGACCGGGTACAAACCGGGACCATGCAGCCGTCCAGGTCCGAGGCTCCTGCTCCAGGAGGAGAGAGGAAGAGGCGAACCGGGGCTATGAGGAAGAGGAAGGCGAGGGCCAGAAATCTGGGGACTGGCCAGACCCCTCAGGGAACCGGTGAGCCGAACCAGGGGACGGCGGAGGGGAGCGCCGTGGAGGAAGGAAAGAGGCCGCGCTCAGCGGGCAAGACTCCTCCCTCTGCTGGCCCCCCACAGACCAAGAGGAGAAGAGGGGATCTACTGACTCCCTCCTTCGGTGTGGCAGCAGCGGGGGGCGGAAGGTACGCTATCGTACCGGAAGCGTACCCGACGGACACACTGGGGGGGGGGGAGCAGGGGACAACCCTGGAAGCGGCACTTACCGAGGCTATCTTTAGCCCCGGCAGTGCAGCAGACCCAGCCCCGAGGTTTGAGGGCTCGCATCTAGAGAGCGGGATCCTTTGGGTCACGTGCTCGGACGCGGGCTCAGTCTCGTGGCTGAGGAGGACGGTCCCGGCGCTGAAGCTGTGGAAGGGGGCGAAACTTGCGGTAAACGCAAGGAGGACCTCCTCCCTAGGCTCTGCCGCCTAACGGCGACACCGCCGGGACCCACAGTGGGGAATGCCGAGGCCCTCATGAGGCTCTCCAGGCAGAATCCAGGACTCAGCACGAGGAACTGGAGGGTCTGGAGTGCGTCGGCCGGTCGGGGATGCACCAACCTGGTGGTTGGGGTGGACCAGGCTGGACTGACGGCCTTGAGGGGGCTAGGCATGACCCCCCACTACGGCCTGGGCAAGGCCAAATTTTACGAGGACGTAAAAAAGGTCCCCAATGCAGCTGAGGGGGGAACTGCCGAGGGATGTGGCAGGACACCCTCAGGGGGGGGGGGGGTGAGGGGAGGATTGCGCCGCTGACCAAGCGGGGGTGGAGCAGCCGGCAACGGCGTCACCACGGACCGCGGTCAAGGAGGCAATCTTCCTCACCCCGAACGGGAGAGGCCGGGAACCCCGTAACATGGTACGGGGGACCGGCAGGAGGGGAAGGCCGCCAGGAAGGGGGCGGGCAGCGTGGAGGGGGGCAGGGCAGAAAGAACGGGGGGCACACAGCGCACCCTCGAGGGGGTATTCCCTGCCCTCCGAACGCCGGCGGACCCCAAGGAGGGAACACCCGGGAACATCCCCCAATAGGGGATGGAACCGGGGATCCTAAGAGAGTCCGGCAGGCAGGGACGGGTAGAGTAGGGACTGGAACTGATACTCCCATGGGTATCAGAAACACCCGATGCTCACAAATTAACTTGCAACACTGCAAGGCTGCGGTGGCACAACTACACCGCAGCATGGCAGTGGAGCAAACAGACATATGCCTCATACAGGAACCCTGGTTGACAGGAAAGACTGTAGGAGGCCTTAACATGGCGGGAATGGAGACATTCTATGCCAGGGGCGATGACGGGGCGAGAGCCTGCATCATCGCCAGCAACAATTGCCTGCCAAGGCTGGTCAGAGACTTCTGCTCGAGGGACTTGGTAGGGGTAGCCGTAAAAATAGCGGTGGGAGGGACGAGACGAGACGTAGTCATCTGCTCGGCCTACCTACCGCACGATGCGGAAGAGGACCCACCATCACACGAGCTGAGGAGGCTGGCCAGACACTGTGAGGCCATGAACATTCCCCTGATAGTGGGCTGTGATGCTAATGCACAGCACACGGTCTGGGGGAGTGAAAGATGTACAGGAAGGGGCGAAGCCCTTCTAGAGTTCATCCTGGAAGAAGGCTGGGAGGTACTTAATAGAGGCACCATGCCGACCTTCGTGACGACCAGATGTTAGGAAGTGATCGATTTCACACTGTGCACGAGATCGTTTCTGGCCAACTGTGAAGGATGGGAGGTATGTGATGAGGACTCACTTTCGGACCACCGGAGGATGAGATTCGAAATCACAGGGGCCACCATTCACGTCGAAGCGCCACCTAGAAGGAATCCCAGGAACACAAACTGGGAGGAATTCGAAGCCACCCTAGAGATGACTCTAGGAGGCAGGCGCACAGGAGTCAGTGGACAGAAGGGACTGGACAGAGTTGCCTTATTCATACAGGAAAACTTGGTACGGACCTTCCAGGAACACTGCAGAGAGAGCCCCATCGAATCCAACAAGAGAGTGAAATGGTGGAACAAGGAACTCACTAGGCTCAGATCCCTTGCTAGAAGGCAGTGGAGACGGGCCTATAGCTCCAAAGAGGAGGCAGACTGGAACAAGTACAGTGCCACAAACGCACTGTACAAGCACCAGATAGTCGAGGCAAAGGACTCCCACTGGAGGGACTTCTGCTCAGAGCTAGAGAATATTCCTCTGGTCTCTAGAGTATAGAGAATCTTCACCGGAGGAGGGAAGTATCACCCAACATAAAGACATACTCCGACACCTGATCCAGGTACACTTCCCAGACTCGGAAGAGAGAGAGGAGGGAATGGAATATGCAACACATACAACATACCTATCCCTTTCATATTTTATTTAATCTTAGCCTCATTTCTGCCCTGACGGATTTCGTCACACCCCCTCCCCTTGACGAGGCCTGGGGCGAGTTTTGTCTCCGCCCCGGGGTTAGACTCGGCGTCCTTTCATTTACGTGTTCCGGGTTTGGGGTGGCATCTCCTGGGATCGGGGTTTCTCTTTTATTATCCAGCCCTCTGGGGCCGAAGCCCCAGTCCGCCGACCATATTGATTCCCTAGCTAAAACCGGCCATCTGGGGGGTAGTGTGCCCCAGTCCGCCAAACGTACCTTTATTTTTTCTAAAACTTGTCTCCCCTTTAATCTTTCTAAAACCGGCCATCTGGGGGTCAGTGCCTCAGTCCGCCAGACCCACTGGCCTTCTGAGGGTCTGTGCCCCAGTCCGCCAAACACAACTAACCTAACTTTTGGTCCCGATCCCCTTTTCTCGGAGCGGGAGTGTTTCACCTCGACTTCGGCCACTTCTCACCTAGGAACCGGCTAGGCCAGCCGAGAGCACTGGATGGCTCCTTTTGGGCCCTCCCGACTTCCTCAGTACTCTCCCCAGCCTATCCCCTTACTCTACCAGAGCCTCTTCCTGGGCTCCGATCTCTAGACGTTCCTCTGCTGCTACCCCCGACCTGAAAATAACTTGGGTGAAGGGTGGCTATGGAAACACAGATTCTTAACACTTCTGCACCTGGCAGACTTTAATTATCGTGAGGTTCTTACTTGCTATATTACAGTCTCTTCAGAGCGGGTTGCTAGGGGGTGGTTTGCCGCCCTAGCACTGATACGATATATATCAAAAATAAAAATGAAAAAAAAAAAAATATAAACAGAATATCACAATTTGGTACTTAGTACCAGGCCGTCTCCGTGGGGTGACTTTCCCCATGGGACTCAAAACAACTCGCACCGCCATAAGGGCTCGCACCAGCCACGGGGATGGGGTGAATTTCCCCTCCCGGCCGAAAAATGTAAATAATAAGAAAATATAATGTAGAAAATAAATGATACGAGGGTCTAGCGGGGTGAACTGCCTCCACTAGCCACTTGATACATAATAATAATAAAAATATATAAAAAAAATAATAAATGATACGACGGTCTATCGGGGTGACTTTCCTCCGCTAGCCAAATACTGTTTTTTTTTCTTTTCCTTGCTCGACACAGCGCTGGGGTTGGGTCCACAACCCTAGCGCCGATGGTGGGGGCGTTCGTCCCCGGGGCGGTGAGGGTTCCTCGCCGCCCTTCTTGATCCCTCCGCATCCTGCCTCCTCCACTCCTCGTTAGAGGCATCTCGGACCCTCCTGGACTCGTACAGGTCCAGGAGAGCGCGAGCCATCTCCCCTGGAGTGGGGATGGTCGAACGATCGCTTTGCGACCCTCTGTCTGCCCCCGACCGGACCCGCTCCTCTGGACGGCGCTGGTCTGCCAGCGGTAGCTCGTAGGGTGCAGCCCTCGCCGAAGAGGGGGCGGAGTCCCGTCGAGGGGCCGACAGGGTCGATTGCCGGGCTGGCTCCTCTGATGCAGCCGCCGACGAGTTTAACACCCGCTCCCGGGCAGCGCCAACTCCCTCCCGACACTGATGTCCTTGTCCGGGAGTGTTGGTGCCGATGTGCCCGCAGGCCGGGCAGAATGGCCTCTTCACGTGCCCAGCCTTCTCGCACTCCCGAAAGGTGTGGCCCTTCGAGCGGCAGGCGAAGCAGAAGGGGAGTCGGACGCGGATACGCTTCTGTCTCGCCCTTCCGCCGGCCCCCACTCCGTCCTGGTCCGTCACTCTGCCCGTCATTGGTCGTGGGGTCAGTGGGTCGGTCGGTTTATTGTATTTTTGTATGTCGATATTTGTTAATGATTGTATGAATAATAAACGTCATTTTCAGGGGAAAACATTTCAATGATGAAGAAAAACGTGATTGAATTATTCAATGCGTAATGTGACGGAATCCGTCATTAAAAGAAAATAAATTAAAATAAAATAAATTAAGAATAAAATAAAATAAAATAAAAGTTATTTAAATTATTCCTCGGACCCAGACAGGAACCCCGAAAGGGGGAACTGTACTGGCGGTTGAGCAATCGACCGAGGCGCGTCCCCCGGTGGCGGATAGGGGAAGTAGCCAGCGCTAGTAAGAGGGGCCATGGGAACCAGCTGACTAGCTCAGCAGGGAACCAAAATGGAACCTCCGGAAAGGCTGGTGAAGTGACGGCGATTAGGGAAACAACGGAGGTAAAAGTCCGGTAGTCGAACGAACACCATCATTGCGGACCAGCTCCCCCAAGCCAAAGGTGTAAACCATCGTGCCGAGGGCTGAATGACACAGGGGTGGTGATAGGGGGATAACCCTTGGAGCCAATGTGTCGTGAACGATATCCCTGGGGCACTGGGTCGCACCCCACTGTATTGTCCGCCCCCACATACCGGGCTCTGTGGGGGCGGACTTATATTTCCTGGACACTTGTGGGACTTATATGGAACACTTTGACATTAATAATTTTAATCAAATTGACGCCTCCTTAGGGGACTCCAATGGAAGGACCCGGGAGGCCTTACAGGTCGAGAGAGGGGAAGACCTGGGCGCTGGGGCCACGATAAGTGGAACCGGCACCAGGGACGAGACCTTCTCCACAAAAGAGATGGTGGAGGCTTTGGCCAAAGCCACTCTAGAAGGAGAGGGAGTAGGAGTAGCCTCTGGACAAGAGGCGGCGACGAGGGACCGGGTACAAACCGGGACCATGGAGCCGTCCGGGTCCGAGGCTCCTGCTCCAGGAGGAGAGAGGGAGAGGCGAACCGGGGCGATGAGGAAAAGGAAGGCGAGGGCCAGAAATCTGGGGACTGGCCAGACCCCTCAGGGAACCGGTGAGCCGAACCAGGGGACGGCGGAGGGGAGCGCAGTGGAGGGAGGGAAGAGGCCGCGCTCAACGGGCAACACTCCTCCCTCTGCTGGCCCTCCACAGACCAAGAGGAGAAGAGGGGATCTACTGACTCTCTCCTTCGGTGTGGCAGCAGCGGGGGGCGGAAGGTACGCTATCGTACCGGAAGCGTACCCGACGGACACACTGGGGGGGGGGGGGGGGGGGGGGAGCAGAGGACGACCCTGGAAGCGGCACTGACCGAGGCTCTCTTTAGCCCCGGCAGTGCAGCAGACCCAGCCCCAAGGTTTGATGGCTCGCGTCTAGAGAGCGGGATCCTTTGGGTCACGTGCTCGGACGCGGGCTCAGTCTCGTGACTGAGGAGGACGGTCCCGGCGCTGAAGCGTGGAAGGGGGCGAAACTTGCGGTAAAACGCAAGGAGGACCTCCTCCCTAGGCTCTGCCGCCTAACGGCGACACTGCCGGGACCCACAGTGGGGAATGCCGAGGCCCTCATGAGGCTCTCCAGGCAGAATCCAGGACTCAGCACGAGGAACTGGAGGGTCTGGAGTGCGTCGGCCGGTCGGGGATGCACCAACCTGGTGGTTGGGGTGGACCAGGCTGGACTGACGCCCTGGACTGAGGGGGCTAGGCACGACCCCCCACTACAGCCTTGGCAAGGCCAAGTTTTACGAGGACATAAAGAAGGTCCCCAATGGAGCTGAGGGGGGACTGCCGAGGGAGGTGGCAGGACACTCTCAGGGGGGGGGGGGGGGGAGGATTGCGCCGCTGACCAAGTGGGGGTGGAGCAGCTGGCAGCGGCGTCACCACGGACCGCGGTCAAGGAGGCAATCTTCCTCACCCCGAACAGGAGAGGCCGGGAACCCCGTAACATGGTACGGGGGACCGGCAGGAGGGGAAGGCCGCCAGGAAGGGGGCGGGCAGGGGGGGGGCAGGGGGGGGGCAGGGCAGAAAGAACGGGGGGCGCACAGCGCACCCTCGAGGGGCATTCCCTGCCCTCTGAACGCCGGCGGACCCCAAGGAGGGAACACCCGGGAACGGCCCCCAATAGGGGATGGGACCGGCGATCCTAAGGGAGTCCGGCAGGCAGGGACGGGTAGAGTAGGGACTGGAACTGATACTCCCATGGGTATCAGAAACACCCGATGCTCACAAATTAACTTGCAACACTGCAAGACTGCGGTAGCACAATTACACCACAGCATGGCAGTGGAGCAAACAGACATATGCCTCATACAGGAACCCTGGTTGACAGGAAAGACTGTAGGAGAGCCTGCATCATCGCCAGCAATAATTGCCTGCCAAGGCTGGTCAGGGACTTCTGCCCGAGGGACTTGGTGGGGGTAGCTGTAAAAATAGCGGTGGGAGGGACGAGACGAGACGTAGTCATCTGCTCGGCCTACCTACCGCACGATGCGGAAGAGGACCCACCATCACACGAGCTGAGGAGGCTGGCCAGACACTGTAAGGCCATGAACATTCCCCTGATAGTGGGCTGTGATGCTAATGCACAGCACACGGTCTGGGGGAGTAAAAGATGTACAGGAAGGGGCGAAGCCCTTCTAGAGTTCATCCTTGAAGAAGGCTGGGAGGTGCTTAATAGAGGCACCATGCCGACCTTCGTGACGACCAGATGTCAGGAAGTGATCGATGTCACACTGTGCACGAGATCGTTTCTGGCCAACTGTGAAGGATGGGAGGTATGTGATGAGGACTCACTTTCGGACCACCGGAGGATGAGATTCGAAATCACAGGGGCCACCATTCACGTCGAAGCGCCACCTAGAAGGAATCCCAGGAACACAAACTGGGAGGAATTCGAAGCCACCCTAGAGATGACTCTAGGAGGCAGGCGCAAAGGAGTCAGTGGACAGAAGGGACTGAAAGAGTTGCCTTATTCATACAGGAAAACTTGGTACGGACCTTCCAGGAACACTGCAGAGAGAGCACCATCAAATCCAACAGGAGAGTGAAATGGTGGAACAAGGAACTCACTAGGCTCAGATCCCCTGCTAGAAGGCAGTGGAGACGGGCCTATAGCTCCAAAAAGGAGGCAGACTGGAACAAGTACAGGGCCACAAACGCACTGTACAAGCACCAGATAGTCGAGGCAAAGGATTCCCACTGGAGGGACTTCTGCTCAGAGCTAGAGAATATTTCTCTGGTCTTTAGACTGAAGAGAATCTTCACGGGAGGACCGAGAGCTTCTCTGGGTAGCATAATAACCCCGGAGGGGGGAAGTATCACCCAACATAAAGACATACTCCGACACCTGATCCAGGTACACTTCCCAGACTCGGAAGAGAGAGAGGAGGGAATGGAATATGCCGGTAGGAGCGATGCACTAAGCCGTAGACCGGACTGGGGGACGGCCAAGAGAATCGTAACGATGGAGAAGCTCGAATGGGCCCTAAGTTCTTTTGACAACTACAAAAGCCCGGGACCAGACGAGATCTATCCAGCAATGCTTAAGAAAGGAGGGAGAGCCCTAAAATCGGGGCTTATCCAGACCATGAGGGCCAGCGTGGCCCTGGGACGGATTCCCTCCATCTGGAGAGAGGTCAGGGTTGCCTTCTTGCCCAAGCCAGGAAAGAGCAACCATGACAACGCCAAAGCCTTCAGGCCTATCAGTCTGAGCTCCTTCGTCCTCAAAACGACGGAGAGACTGATAGACAGATACCTGAAGGATAATGCGCTGAGGAGGAAGAAACTCAGCAACGCGCAACACGCCTACCAGGAGGGTCGTTCAACAGAGACGGCACTCCACGTATTGGTAGATGAAATTGAGAGCGCCCCTTTCAGAAAGGGAGCCTCACTCGGGGTGTTCATCGATATCGAAGGAGCGTTCGACAACACCTCATTTGAAGTCATCGGGAGAGCAGCCAGGAACTTTCAGTTTGGGGAAACCATAACTGAGTGGATACTGGAGATGCTCAAGACCCGGAACATCAACGTCACCTACGGAGAAGAACGAGTTGAAGCAGGAGTGGGCAGAGGATGCCCACAGGGGGCTGTAATTTCACCTAACCTGTGGTCGATCGTTGTAGATGAGCTCCTGCGGGAACTCGGAGGACTCGGGGTGAAAGTGGTTGGCTATGCTGATGACGTAACCATACCGACAAATGGGGAACACGCTGGAGAACTACACTGGACACTAGAGAATGCAAAAGGCATTGGACCATGTGCAAGCATGGTGCACCAGGCAGGGACTCAGGGTGAACCCCAGCAAGACGGAGATGGTACTCTTTACCGGAAAGAGGACCCTGGCGGTGAGACCGCCCAGGATCTTCGGCACGGAGCTCAGCTTCTCGGACGAGGTTGACTACCTAGGGGTAAGACTCGATCGGAGGCTGAGCTGGAGACCACACATAGAGAAGCAGATAGGAAAGGTGACAAACACCTTCTGGGCCTGCAGAAGGATGATAGGAGGAACCTGGGGTCTCAGCCCGAGAGTGATCAAATGGATCTACACAGCGGTGCTGATGCCCCAGTTCACCTATGCATCGGTCGTATGGTGGAGGGCCCTAACGAGGACTTCCACCATACGAAGAGTGAACAGGCTGGCCAGATGGGCAGGGCTGGGAATGAGTGGGGCTGTGAGGACCACACCCACCCTCGCCCTGATGGCTATCCTGGACTTAAAACCGCCGCACCTGCTAGCCCTAGAAGCAGCGAGGGGAGCGGCGGTGAGACTCAGGGCGTCAGGGCTGTGGAGGACCGCGACCTACGGACACGCGTCGCTGTTAAACGAGGGAGAGGTGAGGAGGACCCGCGTAATAGGTAGTGACGCGGGCGTTAGGACGAGGACTTTTGGAAGAACCTTCACAGTCCATAGACCCACTAAGGAGGAATGGCTGAGGGAGGAGAAGCCGTTCCTCACACCAAAGGGCCCAACCCGGTACACGGATGGGTCGAGAGGAAAGGCGGGAGCGGGTATTGGGGTATGGTCTGAAGGACCAGTGACCAATACCTCAGAAAGACTACCGCCCCATAGCACAGCCCTGCAAGCAGCGTTGGCTGCGCTAATAGTATGTGCAAAGGAGATCGTGGACCGGCGAATGAGTGGGAAACACATCTATATTTGCACGGACAGTAAGCAGGCCCTTAGGGAACTAGAAAGGGTGGAAACGACCTCACGGTTAACTAAGGACTGCGTTGATCTGCTGAACATCATAGGAGCAGACAACTGGACCAAGTTACTTTGGGTGCCTGGACATGTGGGAATCAGGGGGAACTTGGAAGCAGACGCATTAGCCTCCATGGCATGGTCACAGAGCCATGGGGAGGCGTGTTTAGAAATAGGTGCCGAGAGGCAGCTGGTCCGGAAGTGGCTCAAGAGGAAGTCTCGGAAGGACTTCAGCAGACTCTGGCACAGCGACACGGGTCTGGCTCATACCAGACTCCACCTGGAAGGACCGGATGAGGCGCTGTCAGACAGGATTACCCAGTTGAAGAAAAGGGAACTGCGCTGCCTGATAGGCCTCATCACAGGACACTGGCCTACAAGGGCCTATCTTCTGGAGGAGACGCCAATCACTTGATTATGAGATGCAGTGGACTAGACTGGGCCAGATGGCAAGTCTTTGACACCCATGGTATCTCAGAGCTCAATGTCTCAGAGGACTCGGTAGGGGGCCTGTTGCAATTCGCAAGGCTGACCAACCTGATGGAACCCTGGGACAGGACGGTCGCCTAGAAAGGGCGGGCATAAAATGGCGCGAGCCCATTATGCCTTTAGGTCGTCCGAACCACATTACATACATACATACATACATACATTTAAATTATTATAATAATGATAATTTAAATTATTATAATATTTATAAACTAAGGCGAAAATGGAGAAAATAAACTAAAATCAGATCTTTCAAAATCGCGCGCGTCGGAAAGGGATTACGCGCATCAAAAGGGACTGCTCGCGCTGTAAAGGACTGCGCGCGCAGGGAACGCACGGTATCGTTGGCTAACGCCATTTCGGGCACCAGTTGCGTCCCACGCTACACACAGCACACATCCGCGTCGCATCGCGAACAAACTTTAAGGAAGTAAAACGTGTTTGGGGAGATTTAACGGCCCCAAAGTGACCAGGAGAGCTCCGAGGGAGATGAGGGAGGAGAATTCACCCCCGAAGGGAGGTTTAGAGATGGACGACACAGAGAACAGCCCGGTGGACCCTCCAGAGGTCCAGATGAGTGGATTTCTGTACTTATGGTGGGTTTGTCACCGGTCTCTCTCACTCTCAGGGTTGGAAAGAACGGAGATAACGCCAAAGTCACCACCCCTTTAAGTTTCCTGTCTCGTGCATTGTCCAACCCTTGTTGGATACTTCACCCTTTCACCTTTCAGGTGATCGTCGTGCTCGCGTGTGTTTCGGGCGTTCGCGCCACCGTCGCGGGGAGGTTTTCACCCCCCTTGCGAATTTGAGTTTCGGGGCTCGATCGTGGGACCCCCGAATGATCCGACGTGGGGAGGGCGGTCGAGTGGGGAGTTCACGCCCCTCGCACCACTCGCCATGGGACCGGGGCGCCGCTCATCCCGACTGTCCTAAAACGGGATATGGGATGCAATTCTCGTCCCGATTGTCCCAAAACGGGATAGGGGATGCTATACTCGTCCCTAGGGCCCCAACGGGGAAGAGAGGATGTCATTCTCGTTCTTGGTGTCTCTCAAAGGGGAATAAGGGATGCGAAGAGGTTATCGACAGGCCACGAGGCTGGTTGTGGGAATCAACCCCTAGTTGATTATCGGGGAAGTTCCTTCAGTCCCTGCGGGATTGGGGACCCTCACCCCTTATCGAGTGGTCATTCGACTGCTTGCGGAGATCATCCCTCGGTGGATTTAGAGCGGGCTGAAACCATTCACCTGATGGAGGCAATACGACAGAAGGAAGGACCCGTGGATTTACCCTTGTCACCCCTGTTCATTTCATATTATTTCTTTACATTATTTCTGTGATTATGATCTATATTATTATTATGATATTTTTCGAGTTCAATAGTGGAACATGTAAGGACGATATCGAGTTGTTGCGTTTTATTTGAGACCTTCCCCCATCTTCACCAAAGGACCCAGGCCCTCTCTACATAACCGAGTACTGAGCTGCCGAGAGACTGTTCCGGGCTCTTCCTTCCCTCTGAGTTAGATAAGTTAGTGTTAAGTTCCGGGTGGGTTTCTGATCGAAGTGCGATAGTTAGTTTTGGTTGTGTTCTGAGTTACGTTGAGATTCAAGTCGAGAGGGATGCGTTACGTTCCGTTTAGTGGTGTTGGTTCCGCCGAAATTCGACCAACTGACGCCCATTTTGGTTTAGGTTTAGGAACTTGAGGAGGTAGGGGAGAGGGCGACGATGACTGGCATGAGGGGCAGGCTCTCCCCGAAATGTCACGTCACAAATGGCGCCCAACGTGGGGCGCCATTTGTAACGTGACATTTCGGGGAGAGCCTGCCCCTCATGCCAGCTATCGTCGTCCCCTCCCCTACCCCCTCAATTTCTTATCATTTATTCATTATTTTCTGTCATTTTATTTTGATTTATTTTATTTCAATTTATTCTAATTTGTTTTCTTTTATTTAATTCCATTTTATTTAATGACGGATTCCGTCACAGTGAATATCACCTGAAAGACATTTCCCCATTTAATTAAAAGAACAATTAGGAGCAAAAGAATGATTTGCGGGGAATTAAGGGTAAAAATGAATAAAATGAAGAAATGTTAATAAGTGAGAAACGAAAATGCCTAAGAGTCACCCCGAAATAATAAATACACGACAATCGACAGAATAAACGTAATAGAAGTAATGAACTTGATTTACATGCGTAATTAACTGGTAAAAACGAAAAGGGAGGAATTATTTGTAAATGGACCGACAAACTGTGATTCGCCTGGGAAAAGAACCCTGGAATCTAAAGGACCGGACACACAGGAAATCACACATTTGTACGGAAGGCTGAGAAATAAAAATGTTAATAAATTGGAGCAATTAATAGAATGATTAATTGAGAGGTTCATTACAAATAGCTCGTGAATTAACGTGAATTTGATGTAATGTTACATTTTCTTCGAAATAAAAAAGTTAAAATAAATAAATTGTGACGGAATCCGTCAAGAAAATAAAATAGGTTAAAAATTGAATAAATTAGGTATAAAATAAAATAAACGAAATAGAATAAATGAATAAAAATAATAAAATAAATAAATAGAAGTCCTTTGAATTATTATAATAATGATAATTTAAAGTATTACACTATGGGGACGGAATCAGGCGAAAATGGAGAAGAAAAACCAAAATCGGGTTTTTCAAAATCGCGCGCGTCTTCAAGGGACTACGTGCGTCAAAAGGGACTGCGCGCGCCGTAAAGGACTGCGCGCAGGGAACGCACGGTGTCGTTGGCTAACGCCATTTTGGACACCACTTGCGTCCCACGCTACACAGAGAACACATCCGCGACGCTCCGCGAACGAAAATTAACAAAGAGAAACGTGTTTGGGGAGGTTTTAACGCCTTAAAGTGACCAGCAGTATACCGAAGGAGATGAGGGCGGAAGATTCACCCCCGCGGGGAGACCCAGAGCTGGACGACATGGAAAACAGCCCGGTGGACCCTCCAGAGGTCCAGGTGAGTGGATTTTCATCATTATGGTGGGTTTGTCGCCGGTCTCTCTCACTCTCATGATGGGAAAGAACGGAGATAATGCCGAAGCCTCCAGCGTTTTAAGTTCCCTGCCTCGTGCATTGTCCAACCCTTGTTGGATACTTCACCCTTTCACCTTTCAGGTGATCGTCGTGCTCGCGTGTGTTACGGGCGTTCGCGCCAACGTCGCGGGGAGAATTTCATCCCCCTTGCGAATCTGTGTTTCGGGGCTCGATAGTGGGACCCTTGGATGATCCGACATGGGGAGGGTGGTCTAGTGGGGAGTTCACGCCCCTCGCACCCCTCACCATGAGACCGGGGTGCAGCTCGTCCCCAAATGTCCCGGAAACGGATAGAGGATGCCATTCTCGTCCCGGTTGTCCCAAAAGGGGATGTGGGATGCTATTCTCGTCCCGACTGTCCCCGAAGAGGATAGGGGATGCTATACTCGTCCATAGGACCCCAACGGGGAATAAGGGAGGCCATCCTCGTTCTTGGTGTCTCCCACAGGGGAATAAGGGATGTGAAGAGAATATCGACAGACCACGGGGCCGGTTGCGGGAATCAACCCCTAGTTGATTCTCGGGGGAGTTCTGTCAGTACCTGCAGGACTGGGGACCCTCACCCCTCATCGAGTGGTCGTTCGAACCCTTGCGGACATCATCATCGCTTGGTGGATCCAGAGTGGGCAGAAACCATTCCCGGATGGAAACCCATACGACCGAGGGGATGACCCGTGGATTGACGCCTGTCACCCTTGTTTATATTGATTATTGTGTCCTTAAATATTATATTAGTCTGTTACTAGTATCTGTATTATTATTATTCTGAGATTTTTCGAGTTCAGTAGTGGAACATGTAAGCACGATATCGAGTTTTGGGTATTATTTGAGACCTTCCCCTATCTTCACCCAAGGACCCACGCCCTCTCTCCATAACCAAGTACTGAACTGCCGAGAAGCTGTTCCGTGCCCTTCCTCCCCTCTGAGTTAGATAAGCTAGTGTTAAGTTCCGGGTACGTTTCTGATCGAAGTGCGATTCGAATTCAGTTTTGGGTTATGTTTCTGGTTAAGTTTAGGGTTGAGCAAATTTCTGGTTACGTTTCTGGTTAAGTGGAGGTTCGATTCGAGAGGGATGCGTTACGTTCCGTTTAGTGATATAAGTTTTATTCTTGCTGCTGGAGCTATTTGCGGTGTTGATCCCACCAAAATTCGACCAACTGGCGCCCATTTTGGTTTAGGTTTAAGGAAATTGAGGGGGTAGGGAAGGGGACGACGATGACTGGCATGAGGGGTTGGCTCTCCCCAAAATGTCACGTCACAAAATTCTGTTCACTTACCTGTTTTCCCCCATTTTTCCTCTTTCCCAGTGCCTTAAATTAAACAAAAGTTGGTGAAAATTTTCAAAACTCTGGAGAAAAATATTTCTCAGAGAATGAGCTTCAAAATGGCTCTGAAGGTATTGTCTCCTAATGTGGCCGCATAGAAAGATATGGGGCAAAATGGTATATTACACGCCTAGGGAGGAAAGAAGTCGACATCGACAAAAATTTGCCTCCCGGGCGAGGCGAGGGTGTCAAATTTTTGTCGAAGTTGAATTATTAACCTCCAAGGTGTGTATGCTATTTTTCAGCCCAGCGGGAGGAAAGAAAAACATTTCTAACCGAGCGAATCGAGGTTAGAAATGCTTTCTTTCCTCCCGCTGGGCTGAAAAATAAAATTTGTCAATGTCGTAGGAGTTTTTGTCAAATAACTTTGTATATTGACTTGCTACGTCAAAAAATTCGGGACAAAAGTTGTAGAAAATTAAATTTCTCACAACTTTTGTGCTTACAAATTTTTTTTCACCCTTATACTTTGGCCGCAAGGGCGAAAAAACTATTTCACCTTCTTTTCCTAAGATGGCGGCCAAAGAAGAAGGGTGGGGGCTCTGACAAGTTGTAGATGTACTGAGAAATACGTCACGAACTCGCCAGATCTAAAGAAATTGAAAAAAAACTGCGCCCGATTTTTTTTTCACCGATATTAATTTTTCAACCCCTTGTCAAACTCTCAAAAGTTGATAATAATTTGAAAAAATTCAGTGAGAAATGTTCCCCAGAGAACGAAATTCAAAGTTGCTTTGAGGGTATTTTCCCCTAAAGTGGCCCCGAAAAAAGATATGGGCCAAAACATGAATTTTTATCAATGTTGTAGGAGTTTTTGTCAAATAACTTTGTATATTGACTTCCTACGACAAAATGTTATGGGACAAAAATTGTAGAGAATTGGATTTTCTATAACTTTTGTTCTTACAAAATTTTTCTCACCCTCATACTTTAGCCGTTAGAGCGAAAAAAACATTTTCACCCCTTTTCGCAAGATGTTGGCCGAAGATAAGGGGTGGGGGCTCGAACGAGTTCGGGGTGTAGTATGAATGACACCATCATTCCGTCAGAGCCAAAAAATGTGGAAAAAGTTACGCCAACATTTTTTCTCGCGTTCGCCGGAATTCTTCAAACCCTTATAATAGGGGTTAAAAATGATGAAAATTAATCAACTTTGGGTGGACAATGTCCCTCAGAGAACGAACTTCGAAGTTGCTCTGAGGGTATTTTTCCCTAAGATGCCCCCAAAAAAAGATACGGGGCGAAAAAGAAAATCTTTGTTAACGTCGTAGGAGTTTTTGTCAAATCACCTTGTATTTTGACCTTTTACGACAAAAAGTTACAGGATAAAAGTTGTAGAAAATTACATTTCCTACAACTTTTGTCTCAACAAAATTTCTCTAAACCCCATGGTTTAGCTGCTAGGGCGGAAAAAGCGTTTTCACCCTTTTTTTAAAATGGCAGCTTTAGCATAAGGGTTCTGACCCCGAGAACTTGGGGTTGAGCTTACCTAGACCCCCCCCCTCTACACAACGAAAAAAAAATCAAAGCCTACCTAGTTTGCAAGGTGAAATGTAACTTTTCAATGGACTAAAATTTACAAACTACAAAACGTGAAGAACCTTTCAAAAACAAAAAATTTGGAGACACCCAACGATGAAGAATTTATTTTTTTTTATATTCCGGCCCTTTTTTCTACCCTTCTTGGTTGACTGGCCCTATCCCCCTCCCCCTCCTCTCTCGTGCGGCTGCGTGGGCCGTCTTCTATTCTGTACCGCATTCGCACCCTGGAGAGGGGTAGGCCGATAGAGAACCACGCAAACCTGGCCGGTACAGTCGACTGTCCTAGCGACAGTGAGCGGAAGGCTCACACAGGCTCTGGACCACCCGAGGTACGATTCCCCACCACCGAGCGTCGTAAATTGAAAGTCTGCACGGACTGGGAATCGAACTCAGGCAGCTCAGTTGACAAACTAGCGTCTAACTAACTGAGCCACTGTACGTCGGTAAAGATGAAAAACTTCTTCAAAATGACTATCCTACTATTCCAAACATTTATTTCAAAAATCTAGAAACAACAAAGAGTGAAGAACTTGTCAAAAATAATTATCTTACTATTCCAAAAATTTACTTCAGAAATTAAGACTATAAAACAGGAAGGATTTCTCAAAAATGATCATTTTTTTATACCAAACGTTTATTCTGAAAATTTAGAAACTATCAAACATGAAAGATTCATCAAAAATAGTTATCTTATTATACATTCATTATACAAATTTAGAAACGACAAAACGTGGAGAACTTTTTAAAAATAACTATCTTATTATTCCAAACATTTATTTTGAGAATTTAGAAACTACGAAGCGTGAAGAACTCTTCAAAAATAGTTATCTTATTATTCTAAACATTTACTTCATAAATTTAGAGACTACAAAACGTAAAAAAATTCTTAAAAATAATTATCTTACTATAACAAACATTTATTTTTTAAATTTAAGAACTATCAAACATGAAAAATTTCTCAAAAATGGTCATTTTATTATACATCCATTTCAAAAATTAAGAGACTAAAAAATGCGAAAGATTTTCCAAAAATAATTATTTTATTACACCAAACATTTATTTCGAAAATTTAGAAACTAGGAAACGCGAAGGCTTCTTCAAAAATGATTATCTTATTATACCAAACATTTGCTTTAAAAATTTTGGAAATTATCAAACATGAAAGATTTTTCTGAAATAGTTATCTTATTATACCAAACCTTCATTTTATGAATTTACCAACTACAAAACGTGAAGAACTTCGTCGAAATGATCATCTTCTTATACCAAACATTTGATTTGGGAATTCAGAAACTATCGGACATGGAAGATTTATCAAAAATAGTTATTTCATTATTCCAAACATTTATTTTGAGAATTTAGAAACTACGAAGCGTGAAGAAATTCTCGAAACTAATTATCTTATTATTCTCAACATTTACTTCAAAAATTTCGAGACTCTAAAACGCGAAGGACTTCTCAAAAATGATTATCTCATTACATCAAACATTCGTTGCGAAAATTCAGAAACAACAAAAAGTGAAGAACTTCTTGAAAATAATTATCTTATTTTTCCAAACATTTACTTAAAAAATCGAGGGACTATGAAATAGAGAGGATTTGTGACGTGACATTTCGAGGAGAGCCAACCCCTCGTGGGGGGTTGGCTCTCCCCGAAATGTTAATCTCTTCGCATCCCTTATTCCCCTTTGGGAGACGCCAAGAACGAGAATGACACCCCTTATTCCCCCTTGGAGCCCTAGGAACGAGTATGGCGTCCCCTATCCTCTTCTGGGACAATCGGGACGAGAATAGCATCCCACATCCCCTTTTGGGACGACCGGGACGAGAATGTCATCCCCTATCCCTTTCCGGGACGATTGGGACGAGAATGGCATCCCCTATCCCTTTCCGGGACAATTAAGACGAGAATAGCATCCTCATTCCCTTTTGGGACAATCGGGACGAGCTGCGCCCCGGTCCCATGGTGAGGGGTGCGAGGGGCGCGAACTCCCAACTCGACCGCCCTCCCCACGTCGGATCATCGGGGGGTCCCACGATCGAGCCCAGAAACACAAGTTCGCAAGGGGAATGAAAACCTCCCCGTGACGGTGGCACGAACGACCGAAACACACGTGTGCACGACGATCACCTGAGGGGTGAAAGGGTGAAGTATCCAACCAGGGTTTGACAATGCACGAGACAGGGAACTTAAAGGGGTGGTGACTTTGGCGTTATCTCCGTTCTTTCCCACCATGAGAGTGAGAAAGACCGGCAACAAACCCACCATAAGTATGAAAATCCACTCACCTGGACCTCTGGAGGGTCCCTCGGGCTGTTCTCCGTGTCGTCCATCTCTGAACCTGCTCTCGGGGGTGAATTCTCCTCCCTCATCTCCTTCGGGGTTCTCCTGGTCACTTTGGGGCCATTAGACCTCGCCAAACACGTTTTACTTCCTTAAATTTTGTTCGCGGATGTGTGTTGTGTGTAGCGTGGGACGCAACTGGTGTCCAAAATGGCGTGAGCGAACGACACTGTGCGTTCCCTGCGCGCGCAGTCCCTTTTGACGTGCGTAGTCCCCCTTAGATGCGCGCGATTTTGAAAGATCTGATTTCAGTTCCTTTTCTCCCCTTTCGAATCATTCAGTTTATCCATAGTATAATAATTTGAATTATTATTATTATTATAATTTAAATAACTTTTATTCATTTATTTATTATATTTATTTTATTTTATTTTATTCTTAATTCATTTTGTTTTACTTTATTTTATTCCATGACGGATTCCGTCACACCTCCTCCCCTTGCCGAGACCTGGGGCGAGCTCCGTCTTAGTGATGCTGGTGGACTTAGCGTCCTTGTCATCGACTTTTCCGAGAAGACCTGGCACTATCGGGATCAACCCGAAATCAGGCACTCGTTCACCCCGGTGGAACGGAGCGCTAGCATAATCATGTGTTGTGGACTCCGCACGCTAGAGGAGACCCAACAGGCACGGCTCCAGGCATTCCTCGAGCAACGCCCACCCTCACTACCCATAGTATTAACGTTGTGGGAAGTCCACCGATCCGCCAACGTCCCTGCCACACGAATCCCGTGATGCGCGACGTGATGTGGAAAGAGGTCGATACGATGCTCAGGGATGGAATTATCGTCCCTTCGCACAGCGAGTGGTCTAGCCCCATCGTAATGGTGAAGAAGCCAAATTGAAAGTATCGCTTCTGCATCGATTTCCAGAAAGTTAACGCGGTTACCAAGAAGGATGCGTATCCGATTCCCAACATGACGGGGATCCTCGATGAATTACGGCAAGCGCATTATATCACGACGCTGGATTTGAGCCGAGCGTATTTCTAGATCCCTGTGGCGAAAGAATCCCAAGAGATCACCGCGTTCATAGTCCACGGACGAGGGCTATACCATTTCCAGCGCATGCCGTACGGCTTAACCAACGCGCCGGCCACGTTCCAGCGGCTTCTGGATCGTCTGATTGGACAGGACTTGTACCCGCAAATCTTCGTCTACTTAGATGACATTATTATCGTGTCGCGGACCTTCGAACGACATTTAGAGCACCTCGAGACCGTCCTTCAATGGATTGAGAAGGCCGGGCTTGTATTAAATCGCGACAAAACTGAATTTTGTAGTCCGAGTGGAATCGTTCCGCGTGAACCTGAAGAGTGGGCCACCCGAATGCAACGACTAGATACGCTGTGGCGAGCGCTAACGCACGCCCTTACGGAAGCGTCCAACCAGCACACGCATCAATACAATTTGCGCCACGAAGCTAGAGAGTTCGAAGAAAACAATCTCGTATGGAGGCGTAGTCACCCCTTATCGAGTGTGGCTAAGCGGTTTTCCACCGCACTTGTGCCGCCCTTCGATGGTCCATTTATAATATCGAAGAAATTGTCGCGTACACGGTACGTCTTGCAGAGCTTCGCGGGGAAAAAGATTGGGGAGGCGTCCATTCAGGACCTGAAGCCCTACGAACTCCGAATCGAGGAAACCGGATTAGGGCCGCAGAGTGGAGAGGAGTAAAATCGGAATCGAATAACGAGTCTGAGAGAATCGGGACGTGAGCACGAGGTCGGCCCTACCCCCTATTCATCGCTCACGACTACCCGTCTCACATCACTGTTACAGGGCGGAGCCAGCAGGGGGAGAACGGCCGAGCAGGCGCTGCGGGAGTTGGAGGAGGTACTCCGCATAGAGAGAGAGCAGGACGCCCCGACCGTAGCACCGGAGGCCAGCTACGGCAGCCCCGAAGAGATGGAGGTGGATCCACCCCTGGCGCTCTCCCCAGAGCTCGTGCTGGAGGAGAGCACGAGCAGCCCCGTCAACGCCGAGATCAACACCACACCGGAGTGAGACAATGATGGGATTGATGGGGTGGTCCCAACGGTTGTGGTAGATGTGCCTGCGCAGCGGGGGCTCTTGGAGCAGGTTCTTCAATCCGGGGAGGCCCCGTCAGTGATCTCAGGGTTCTGGGAGTCGCTGGAGGGTTACCTGCCGGGATTGTGGGGCCTTGAGGCCAAGGCTCCCGGCCTGCTTGCCGCAAAACGATGGTACCTAGTACCCCCGATTCCATCAGTCTCGGAACATCAGCCGGAGGCCTGCAACTCACCCAGGGGAGGACGAAGCTCCATATCGTTGGCGAGTTCCACTCGCTCCCGATCATTATCGTCGTGGTGGGAGAAGGCTCGGAAGAACACCTCGTCCCGAGCAATGAGCCTGTCGGATGGGGCGGTCCTCGAACTGGACACCACCGCAGTGGACCGCTCGGTCGAAGCGGAGGTCACCATGGAGGGAGCGACAGAGACGGTAACGACCACTACCCCTGACGCACCCACCATCAACCAAACGAGCACCCAGACCACCCGACTTCACCAAACCCCCGGACAGTCACCCACAACACCACGCACCCCTCCGACCACCGCCCCGACTCAGACAATCAACCTGACAGATACTCTACCCAACTCGACGACGTTACTGACTCCTTCGACGGCGACCGTCACAACCACTCACGCCCCGACAAGCTCGACAAGAGGACTGAGACCCCAACCGACGACGGGACGCTCCACGACGACCGACAAGGGAGGAGCGGAGGCCAGCGGGAGGGCGAAGTGGAAGCGTATCCGCATCCGACTCCCCTTCTGCTTCGCTTGCCGCTCCAAGGGCCAAACTTTTCGGGAGTGCAAGAATGGGGAGAAGCTGAAGAGGCCTTTTTGCCCGGTATGTGGGCACATCGGCACCAGCACTCCGGTATTTCAGCACTCCCTTATTCCAAGGCCAGGGAGACAAAAGATTCTCTCTGCCCGTACTTTTCGTCGGATTTATTATTCAATGATACCTCACAATTCACCTCATGGTTTTTTTTTTGTTTCGAACAATTCTGCTGAAACGGGGGAATTGTTTCAATAAGACTTATTTTTGGGTGAATTTATTTCCTCGGAAATCCGAGAACAATCGGTATCGAAAATAAAAACAAGCGATGAGGCCTCGGCCGGGTCGGGCACGCGTATTGTGCCGAGGTCAGGCTGCACGGTGGTGGGGGAAGCACCGCGACGCGTGTTAGGCGCCGAAGGACAGGTCACACCGGACTTATCCACCGTACAGTAATCTAGAGTAAAATCCAACGCAAACCGTTGGAAATATTCTGACCATGAGTCGTAAAGAGAATACCGTCGCTCCCTCGCGCCGAGGGAGTGGATCGTTGAGCCCACCCCTGCTGCAGGCTCGAAGGGAATCTCTTCGCCAGCCTTACGTGCAACTATGTCGTTTGGCGGGTGTACCTGCTCGAACCACGCCGGAGGGTGAGGGTCCCGCGCCGGGACCTTGAGACCTCCGCCCAAGAGTTCGTGTATCATCCCCCCCAGCCCCCGGTTCCATCAGCGTCCTCTGGGGCAGTGAGTCGGATGTGACGCTAGGCGAAGCCTACCCCCTTCCTCTCTCCGAGGATGGGGCTTCAAAGGGTGGGCCACAGCCTGCCGTGGTTGTTCGGCCCGTGAGGCAATACTACCCGTCGGAACGAGAAGAGTTGTGCAACATGCTGGCGCACGACAACCTCGCAGCTCTCATGGGAACCCGGAGAAGGAAGTTCGGGCCTTCCTGCATACTCTCGAAGCGGGGCGGGCAGTCGTGCAACCCGTGGACGACGGGGAGTTCATTTACCTAGTCCGGTATCTACTGGATGGCACCGCCCGTACCTGGTACGTTAAACACCTGCACCACTTCCGGGACTGGCCGTTTACGGTCTTCTCGCTAAGGTGCCGGTTTGACAGCTTTGACGTGCCAAACTTAAGCGGGGATGCCTAAATCGTCTCGAACCGAGATGCACCCTGCAATCGAGCCGATAAAACCGTGCTTCACGCATGCATTCGGCTTGCATTGCCCGAAAACGTATTACGGCCCCCCCCCCCCACCCTGGGGGTGGATCGCACCTAATGACGTGCCTTGAAGAAAGGAGATTCGGAGAGGGGGGAGAGTCAGGCGATCATATCTGGACACGTGACTTCCTTCTTTATCCCTCTTCCCCTTCTTCTGGCCTCATCAAGACCTCGCGTTCGAGTTTGGACAGTGGGAGTTTCCCCCTCCTAGATGACCCTAGCCGAGGGATTCGCCTTACTAGCCGGAGAGCGGACGCTCACTCAACTGCCAGTTCGCGCAGTGGATACACAAAGTCGGAACTCTCGTGCAAAAGTGATTAACTCAAGTCATCCGGTGATGTAGGACGTTGTGCGCAGCGGGGAAAGTCTAGTAGGGAAGTTCGCTCAAGTCAATCAGTAAAAAGATCCAGTCGGGCGTAGAGAAGAAGGTGAAACAATTCCGTTTTTCTTTTTTTTCTCTCTTTTTTGGCTCGGCTTCCTCTAGGGAGTATGAGCCTCGAACAATTCCGTTCATGGCTCTACCAACGACAGGGGACACTCGCGATAGGGTGCCCCCAACGACGCAAGGAGACGAGCCAGTAGATACCTCGAGCCGAGAAAGGGCCTATAGACCCCCTCCGAAAGGTTGTCCCTTGAGGGATGTACCCGTCATTACCGAATCCGAGGTAATCGAACTGCCCCTTCCGAAGCGGAATCGGGGTCAACCCCGGAAGGAGAGCCCCCCCCCCCCCCCCACCCCCGGATTTACGTGGAGGGGGCTACTCCTCAAACGGAGGAACGACCGAATCGCCGAGCGGATAGGTACGCATCCGACTCGAGCCGCCCACGATCCCAAACATCGGATAGGAGTCGAGAATCGGAGACAGGGTGGCTTGCGCCAGGGGTGAACCCACGAGATTGCGAGAAGCGGACGGTGGAGCCGCCACCCGGCCTGAGGGACTTGCCCGTGTTCGCCATGCAAGCCCGCCAACATACCCAAGACATACCCCCAGACCAACCGCCTCGTCACCAAGCGGTATGGGTTGATTGTCAGAATTGCCAGGGAGAGCGGGGAAGAGCAAACGAGGAGGAGCCCCCCCCCCCCCCCCCGCGCCACCGGTGCCTATCGACGTGGTCCCCCGGAACCACCGTCACGCATTCCCTCAGATGGAGAAGGTCGGAACCGTGCTCACTCCCGTGAGTACGGTTACGATGATCGTCACCCGGAGCTCGAGCGGTCTGGAAGACTCGCTCGCCCAGGGGATGTGCTGACCCAGCACGGGTATCGTCCCCTGAGGGAGTACGCGTACGTACGAGAGGAACATCGTCTCCTGAGGGAGGACACGTACGTACGGGAGGAATATCGTCCCCGGAGGAAGGACGCGTACGCACGGGAAGAACATCGTCCCCCTGGGTCGGATGCTCGCGTGCAAGAACCCTTTCGTCCCCCTTGAAGGGATGAAGGTGGGCCCGTGACGAGGACCCCAGCTCCTTCGCCTCAATACCACCCCCGTGAGGGACGTGATCGTCGACGAAACGACGGACACCCCGGGGTGGGCGTTTTTGACAATCACCCCTCGGACAAGGAGTACGATCCCCGAGAACGTGGACGACCCCTCGTGGGTGTCCAATTGTTGAACGGGCTCGTAGTCTGTTGGAATTGTGGACAACATGGCCACTTCCACCAAGATTGCCTGGCGGAGCGCCGACTCTTCTGTTTCCGCTGTCGGTATTCAGGAGTAACTACTGTGACGGAATCCGTCAGGGAATAAAACTAGGAAATTAGGCGGAAAGAAATAGGAAATAATATTAAATAGAATATTAAAGGGATAGTATTAAATAAAATATTAATTAAGAAATGAAAGAAGAAAAGGAGAAGTGGAGAATAAAATTAAAAAGTAAAATAAAATGAATAGAGGGATAAAATAAATAAATAATAAAGAAATAAAGAATAAAATAGATAAAGCCACTCATTTATTAAAGGAAAATTATGGCTAAAATGTATTGGGGACAGAAGCGGGGGAAAATGGGCAAAGGGACCGAAAGGCGAATTTGGAGTTGGCCACCGACACCATGCGCAGGGAACGCATGGTGTCGGTGGCCAACGCCATTATCGACACCAGTTGCATCCCACGCTACGTCGCGCACAGACATACGTCGCTCCGCGAGGAATTTTGCAAAAGAAAAGTGAACAACGTGTTTGAGACGATTAAATTCGAAAAAGAAGTGCACAGAAGAGAAAAATAGACACGAGAGAGGAGAATACACCACCGCAGGGAGTTCCAGAGGCGGGAGAAAGGGAGGACAACCCGGTGGACCCTCCAGAGGTCGAGGTGAGTGCCCTTTCATCGTTTTGGTGGGTTCGTCACCGCTCTCTCTCACTCTTATGGTGGGAAAGAACGGAGATGACGCCGAAGCCACCAACCCTTCTAATCCACTGTCGCGGACATGATCCAACCCTTGTTGGACACTTTCTCTTTCACCCTTCTGGTGAGGGTCGTGCTCACGCGTGTCTCGGGCGCTCGCGCCAGCGTCGTGGGGCGCAGTGCATCCTCCTCGCGAATTTGGAGTCCGGGACTCGATAGTTGGACCCCCGGATGATCCGACGTGGGGAGGGTAGTTAAGTGGGGGAAGCTCGTGCCCCTCACACCCCATCACCATAAACCCGGGGTGTAGATCGTCCCGTTTGTCCCAAAAAGGGATAAGGGATGTTACTCGCGTCCCGCTTGTCCCGAAAAGAGATAAGGGATGTGACTCACGTACATTTGTCCCGAAAAGGGATAAGGGACGTTATTCGCGTACGTTTGTCCCCAAAAGAGGATAAGGAAGGCCATTCGCGTCCGATTGTCCCAAAGAGGGGCTAAGGGATGAAGTTCGTCCCGGCTGTCCCAGACAGGGATAGGGGATGTTATGCTCGTCCGATGGGCCCGAAAGAGGATCATGGATGGTAGTTTTGTTCCGACTGTCTCAGCGAGGGATAGGGGAGGTTATTCTCGTCCCGGTTGTCCCCCAGAGGGATAGGGGATGCTAGTATCGTCCGATGGACCCAAAAGGGGATCCAGGGATGCCATACTCGTTCCTGGTGTCTCCCCAACGGAGAATCAAGGGACGCGAAGAGATTATCGACCGCGAGGCTGGTTGCGGGAATCAACCCCTAGTGGGTTCTCGGGCAAATTCGAGCAGTACCTGCGGGCTTGGGGACGCTCACTCCTCATCGAGGGGTCATTCGACCCCTTGCGGACTTTAGCCTTGGCGGACCCAGAGTGGGCAGCAAACCTTCCCGGAGGGAGACCCCGACGACCGAGAAGAGGATCTGTGGCTTGACGTCCGTTGCCCTGTTTATACTCATTAGTTTATTATCTTATTGAAAATCATTGTATTATTACTTATGGCCGAGGCCACGTTCAATAGCGGAACTAGTAAGGAGAATACTGAGTTTTGTGTTTTATTTACGACCCTTTCCCCCATCTTCACCAAAAGACCCACGTCCTCTCTACACAACCGAGTGCTGAGCTGCCGAGAGGCTGTTCCGTGCCCTTCCTCCCCTCCGAGGTTTATCAGTTAGTGTTAGTTCCGTTTTGAGTTTGAGTTTGAGTTGTGGTGCGATTCAGAAGGAGAATGATGTGTTGCCTCCCGATTAGGTTTATAAGTTTTATCTTGCTGCTGGAGCTGTTTGCGGTGTTGATCCCGACGAGATTCGACCAGCTGGCGCCCATTAGGTTTAGTTTCAGGAAATTGAGGGGGTAGGGAAGGGGACGACGATGACTGGCATGGAGGGGTAGGCTCTCCCCGAAATGTCACGTCACAAATGGTGCCCAGCGTGGGGCTGTTTCGAAAAGTGTGAACATGGGGTTAGGGGATGATTTTGGTTTTGGTGAACGTTATTTTTGAAATTTTGGTTGAGTTGAGGTTGAATTTAGCGTTGAGTTTTGGTACGATTCATCATATCATTTTATTTCTCATTTATCATATTATTTTATTTCTCTTGTATTTAAAATCCAACTGGTATAAACACGATGGGGGAAAAGTCACGGCAATTCTACCTCCGATATTATTGTGGGTTATTCGCAGGACAATAAGGGGAACAAAATTATCTCTGGGTTTATTTTTCGTCGAATTATTATTCGATGATGCCCCGAATTCTATCTCTGGGTTTGTTTTTCGCGATTATTTCGAATAATGTTTTCGAATAATTCCGCTGAAAAGGGGAATTGTTTCGATAGGATTTATTTTTGTGTGAATTTTACTTTTCGGAAACCAGCGAACAATGAGTTTCCGAAATCAGGCGATGAGGCTTCGACCGCGTCGGGCACGCGTACTGCGACAAGTTCGGGTTGCCGGTGGTGGGGAAAAGCACCACGACGCGGGTTAGGAGTCGAACAACAGGCCACACCGGACTTAACCGCCGTACCGTACACTAAAGTAAATTTCCAGTCAAATTGTCGAAAAACAACCCAAAAATAAGTCGTCAAGAAGAGACTGTCGCTCCCTCCCGCAGAGGGAGTGGATCGTTGAGAATCGCTTCGCCAGCCTTACGTGCGACTACGCCGTTTAGCGGGTGTCCCCGCTCGAACCACGCCGGAGGTCGAGGGTCCCACCCCGGGACCTTCCGACCCCCGTCCGCGAGTTTGCGAATCGTCCGCCTCACCCCCCGGTTCCATCAGGTATCCTTGGGAAGGTGAGTCGGATGTCACGCTAGGTGAGGCCTTCTCCCTTCCTCCCTTCGAAGATGGGGTTCCAGAGGATGGGCCGCAACCTAGGGTGATCCTTCGGCCCGTGAGGCGGTATCATCCGTCCGAACAGGAAGGGCTGTGCAACCTACTGGAGCAGGATAACCTGGCAGCCCTAATGGGGTTCTATCGCGTCCGGAAGTTGCGGTTTGCAGGAAACCCGGAGGAGGACGTTCGGGCTTTTTCACACACCCTCGAAGCAGGGCGGGTGGTCGTGCAACCCGTGGATGACAGGGAGTTCATCCACCTCGTCCGATATTTACTAGATGGCACCGCCCGTACCTGGTACGTTAAAATCTGCACCACTTCCGGGATTGGCCGTTCACGGTTTTCTCGCTGAGGTGCCGATTTAATAGCTTTGACGTGCCAAATCTGAGTGGGGATGACTAAAATCGTCTCGAACTGGGATGCACCCCGCAATCGAGGCGATAAATCGTGCTTCGCGCATGCATTCGGCTTGCCTTGGCTGGCAACGTATTCCACCCCTGGGGGGTGGATCGCGCCTACTGGCGTGTTTCAGAGGAAGTCGATTCGGAGAGGGGGGAGAGTCAGGCGATCGAGTCGAGCCACGTGACCTCCTTCTTTGTTCCCATCTCCCTTCTTCTGGCCTCATCAAAACCGCGCGTGAGGGCTTGGGACAGTGGGGGTTACCCCCTCCCAGACGATCCTTGCTGAGGGACTCACCTTACTAGCTGGAGAGCGGACGCTCACTCAACCGACAGTTCGCGCCGTGAACACACAAGTTCGGAACTCTCGGGCTAAAGTGTTAATCCAAGTTACCCAGTGATTTAAGTAGGGAGATCCTAGTAGGGAAGTTCGCTCAATTTTCACGCAGTGAAACGATTTTCGTAGAGAAGGACCATTTCGTTCAGGGCTCAACCCACGAAAGGGGATGCCCACGACGAGGCACCCCCAGCGCCGCGAGGGGAGGAGCCAGTGGATGTCCACGATCGAGATGAGGCCTACGGACCCCAGCTCGAAGATCGTCCCTTAGGGGATGTACCGGCCGTGACCGATTCCGAGTTGATTGATCTACCCCTTCCAAAACGGAAGAGGGGTCGACCCCGGAAGGATAGTCCTCCCCGTAGTCGAGTGGTGAAAGCTACCCCACAAACGGGGGACCGAAGCAATCATCCGCCGGATGGGTACACATCCGAGTCGAGTCGCCCGCGATCTCAGAACTCCGACCGGAGTCGGGAATCGGAAACGGGTTGGCTTGCGCCAGGGGTGAACCCCCGAAATCGGGAGAAGAGAACGGTCGGGCCGCCACCCGGCCTGAGGGACTTGCCCGTGTTCGTCACGCGAACCCGACAACAGCCCCAAGACATACCCCCAGACCAGCCGCCTCGTCACCAAACGATCTGGGCGGAGTGTCAGAATCGCCAGGAAGAGCGGAGAAGAGCCAACGAAGAGGAACTTTCCCGCGCCACTGGTGCATATCGACGCAGTACCCCGGAAACGCCGTCGCGCATTTCCTTAACTGGGGAAGGTCGGGACCGTGCTCACTCCCGTGAGTACGGTTACACTGGTCGTCACCCGGAGCTCGAGCGGGCTGGAAGCCTCGCTCGCCCAGGAGATGTGCTGACCCAGCACGGGTATCGTCGCCTACGGGAGGACGCGTACTTACGGAAGGAGTATCGTCCCCTGAGGGAGGACGCGTATGTACGAGAAGAACATCGTCCCCTGAGAGAGGATGCGTACGTGCGAGAAGCACATCGTCCCCTGAGAGAGGATGCGTAGGTGCGAGAAGAACATCGTCCCCTGAGGAAGGACGTGTACGTACGGGAGAAATATCGTCCCCGGAGGGATGACGGGTACTGTGACGGAATCCGTCAGGGTATAATTAGGCTAAGATTGAAAAATATAAAAGGGAGAAAATAAAATAGAATATTAAATAAAATATTAATTGAGGGAAAATATTAAATAAGGGGCAAATAAAATCAAAAGGTAAAATAAAAGAAATAGGAAAGGGAAAAAATAATTAAATAATAAATAAATAAGGAATAAAATAAATAGGGCCAATTATTTATTAAAGGGAAAATAAATAATTATTTCTAACTGAAAGGCGAATTTGAAATCGCGCGCGTCCTGAAGGGACTACGCGCGTCAACATGAACGGCGCGCGCAGGGAACGCATGGTGTCGGTGGCGAACGCCATTTTCGACACCAGTTGCATCCCACACTACGTCGCGCACAGACGTCGTTCCGCGAGGAATTTCAAAAAGAAAAAGTGAATAGCGTGGGGAAAACAATAAAAATTGAAAAATCAAGTGCAGGGGAGAGGAGCATGGATACGAGGGAGGAGAATACACCCCCGCAGGGACTTTCAGAGGTGGAAGAAAGGGTGGACAACCCGGTGGACCCTCCAGAGGTCCAGGTGAGTGTTTTTTGTCATTTTGGTGGGTTCGTCACCGCATTCTCTCACTCTCATGGTGGGAAAGAACGGAGATGACGCCGAAGCCACCACCCCCTGTTAACCCCTGTCGCGAATATTATCCAACCCTTGTTGGAAACTTTCTTTTTCACCCCTCTGGTGAGGGTCGTGCTCACGCGTGTTTCAGGCGCTCGCGCCACCGTCGCGGGGCGTCTTTCATCCCCTTCGCAAATTTGGGTTCCGGGGCTCGCTAGTCGGACCTCCGGGTGATCCAACGTAGGGAGGGTGGTTAAGTGGGGGAAGCTCGTGCCCCTCGCGCCCCCTCACTCTAAAACCGGGGTGTAGTCGCGTACCCTCGTCCCCCAAAAGGGATAAGGGATGATGAGATCTTCCTGTTGTCCCGAAAAGGGATAAAAGATGGTACTCGCGCACGGCTGTCCCGGAAAGGGATAAGGGATGATAAGATCGTCCTGTTTGTCCCAAAAAGGGATAAGGGGTGTTACTCGCGCACGTTTGTCCCAGAAAGGAATAAGGGAGGATACGATCGTCTTGTTTGTCCCAAAAGAGGAATAGGGATGCGATCCGCGTACAATTGTCCCCAAACGGGATAAGGGAGGATATCCGCGTACGTTTGTCCCCAAAGGGGAATAATTGAGGCCATTTGCGTCCTGTTTGTCCCATAGGGGGGACAAGGGATGTAGTTCGTCCCGGTTGTCCCAGACAGGGATAGGGGATGTTACGCTCGTCCGATGGGCCCGAAAGGGAATCATGGATGGTAGTTTTGTTCCACCTGTCCCAGCGAAGGATAGGGGCGGTTATTCCCGTCCCAGTTGTCCCACAGAGCGATAGGGGATGCTAGCATCGTCCGATGGACCCAAAAGGGGATCCAGGGATGCCACACTCGTTCCTGGTGTCTCCCCAAGGGGGAATAAAAGGGACGCTGAGAGGTTATCGACTGGTCGCGAGGCTGGTTGCGGGGATCAGCCCCTAGTGGGTTTTCGGGGAAATTCGAGCAGTACCTGCGGGCTTGGGGACCCTCATTCCTCATCGAGGGGTCATTCGACCCCTTGCGAGCTTTAGCCTTGGTAGAACCGGAGCGGGCAGCAACCCTTCCCGGAATGAGACCCCGACGACCGAGAAGAGGATCTGTGGCTGGACGTCCGTCGCCCGGTTTATACTAATTAGTTTGTTATTGTATTATCACAAATCATTGTATTGTTACTTATGGCCGAGGCCACGTTCAATAGTGGAACTCGTAAGGAGAATACTGAGTTTCGGTGTTTTATTTACGACCCTTTCCCCCATCTTCACCAAAGGACCCACGCCCTCTCTACACAACCGAGTGCTGAGCTGCCGAGAGGCTGTTCCGTGCCCTTCCACCCCTCCGAGTTTTATTGGTTAGGGTTAAGTTGAGTATATTCTGGATTGCGGTACGATTTGCGTTGGTTATTTGGATTCCGTTTTGAGGTTGCGTTTGAGTTGTGATGCGATTCAGAGGGAGAGGGATGTGTTGCCTCCCGATTGAGTTATAAGTTTTATCTTGCTGCTGGAGCTGTTTGCGGTGTTGGTCCCGCCGAGATTCGACCAACTGGCGCCCATTAGGTTTAGTTTTAGGAAATTGAGGGGGTAGGGAAGGGGACGACGATGACTGGCATGGAGGGGTAGGATCTCCCCGAAATGTCACGTCACAGTACGCACGGGAAGGTTATCGTCCACCCATGTGGGATGCTCGTGTTCAAGAACCTTTTCGTCCCCATCGGAGGGATGAAGGTGAGGCTGCGTCAAGGACCTCAGGGCCTCTGCCCCAATACCACCCCCGTGAGGAACGTAATCGTCGACGGTCCTCCCGCGAGGGAGGCCATGATGAGTGGTACTGGGATGAGAGGGACGTGTATTACCCTCGCCCCTCATATCACCCCGGGGCGGGCGTCTTCGATAACCACCCATCGGATGATGAGTAGGACTCCCGGGAACGTGGACGACCCCTCGTGGGGGTCCAGTTGTTAAACGCTATGAAGCGGTGGGACGCCCAATACTCTGGGGTGGTCGGAGAAGATGTAGAAGGCTTCATCGCCAGAATCGAGGAAGGGCGCGCGTTCATCGGGATCCGCGAGGGAGACCTGCTACGAGGCCTCACGTTTAGCCTGAACGAAGCCGCCCTCACGTGGTATCGGGGCCATTAACATTCGTTCTGGTCCTGGGATGATGTGAAAAACGCGTTGAGGCTGCACTTTGCTAACCCAGTTTACCAGATTGCGCTTAGGGAAGAGATCGCCCTCCGCACGCAGGGGGACCACGAACCGGTGCGGGAATACTCAAACATGGATTCCGGTCGTATCCGCAAGCCGCACGACCACCCCAACAACAGGTACCCCAGAGGGTGGGACAAGGTCCAACGACCCCCCCAAAATTCGACACCGATGGTTGCCACGCCACCTACGGCACCACCAGAAGTTGTTCGCACGCCGAGGCCCATAGTCTGCTGGAATTGTGGGCAACAAGGCCATTTCCATCGAGATTGCCCGGCGGAGCGCCGTCTTTTCTGTTTCCGTTGTCGATACTCAGGAGTAACTAACCAGGAATGCCCGTATTGTCATCCGGGAAGCGGGCAAGGGAGCGCGTATTTCCGGTGCACGTGACTCCACCAAGGGTAACTCCACCGGAAACATCGCACTGTGGGCTGTGTGCCATCGAAGGACGGAAACCACTGGCCGAGGAACCCATCGCCCCCGAGTCCTTCAGTGACCCTGGGAGAGTGACCGTCGAACCCCCTTTGACGACGGCTTTCGAGAACCCAGTTAGTCACCAAGCCGAGGCTCTTGCTCCTACCGACCCAGCGGTCTCCACCCCTTTGTCTAACCTTCGGGAAGCTCCCCCGGACAAGCCACCCGTGGTTACATCTCGTGATACTCTGAACTCAGATCACCTCGTCGCCCCGGAGCGCATGCCGGAGAGCGATGTCTACGTTAAGCTCTCGCAGACGTAGGCCCCTAGGGCCTTCTACGTGGATCTGACGATCGGAGGGTTGTGCGTAAAAGCGCTCGTCGACTCCGGAGCGACACGATCTTTCGCCAGAGCCGGAGGGCAGAGACTCTTTGAGGAAATTCGGTTACCAAGGGTGCAAATTCCGGAAGGACGCGTTATCAATGCGGGCGGCCACGTCGATTCTACGACGTACATGACTCCCTGCTCCGCCGAATCGACCGGCAGAGTCACCCCCGTCGAGACCCTCATTTCGCCTAACCTCTCCGAGGAGTTTATCTTGGGGATGGATTTCTTAGTCAATGCGCGTATCTTCATCGATTTCTTCGATAAGACCTGGCATTATCGTGATCAACCCGATACTCACCATGCTTTCATCCCGGTAGAACGGGGTGCGAGCATGATTATGTGCTGCGGACTGCGCACCTTAGAGGAGACCCAACGAGCGCAACTCCAAGCGTTTTTGGATAAACACCTTCCACCCGCTACCGGACAACCCGGAATAACTACGCTCACATCGCATAGCATCGACGTTGCGGGAAATCCACCGATCCGACAACACCCTTACCACATGAATCCCGCGATGCGCGATATAATGTGGAAAGAGGTCGACACCATGCTTAAGGATGAAATTATCGTCCCTTCACATAGCGAGTGGTCTAGTCCTATTGTGATGGTGAAGAAGCCGAATGGGAAGTACCGTTTCTGCATTGACTTCAGGAAAGTGAATGCAGTCACCAAGAAGGACGCGTACCCAATCCCCAATATGACCGGTATCCTCGACGAATTGCGACAAGCGCACTATATTACGACACTGAATTTGAGCCAAGCATATTTCCAGATTCCTTTGGAGAGAGAATCTCAGGAGATCACCCCGTTTGTAGTCCTCGGGCGAGGACTATACCATTTCCAGCGCATGCCGTACGGCCTAACCAACGCGCCGGCCACCTTCCAGTGGCTGCTGGATCGTCTAATTGGACAGGACTTGTACCCTCAGGTCTTCGTCTACCTGGATGACATTATTATCGTGTCGCGAACGTTCGAACGACACTTAGAGCTCCTCGAGACCGTCCTTCAACGGATTAAGAAGGCCGGGCTTGTTATCAATCGCAACAAAAGCAAATTTTGTCGTGCACAGGTAAAATACCTAGGATTCCTGGTCAACAGTTCAGGACTCCAGGTCGACCCCGAGAAAATCGAACCGGTGGTTAATTACCCCGTTTCGCGTAACATCAAGGAACTTCGACGATTCCTAGAGATGGCATCCTGGTATCGTCGCTTTATACCGCAGTTCGCCACCATTGCCGATCCGTTACACCACCTTATACGGAAGAACACCTCGTGGCAATGGACCGAAAATGAGCAGTTCGCGTTCACTCTGTTGAAAATGTACCTCACGACATCCCCGACGTTAGCCTGTCCCAATTTCGACCTGCCATTCACGCTCCAAACGGATGCGAGTATGATAGGGTTGGGGGCGGTGCTAACTCAGGTGATCGATGGAGAAGAGCGTGTTATCGCATACGCTAGTCGTGCTCCAACGTCAGCGGAGCGGAAGTACACTGTAACGGAGTTGGAGTGTCTCGCTGTAATTTGGTCGATTAGCAAATTACAGTGTTATCTCGGGAGCTACTCGTTTACGGTGATAACGGATCACAGTAGCCTTCAATGGCTACACAATCTGCGGAATCCCACGGGGCGACTCGCTCGGTGGGGCCTCAGTTTGCTCGAGTACGACTCCAATATAATACATCGTAAGGGAGCGTTGCACCACGACCCGGACGCACTCTCGCGAGTTCCCTTAGGGGAAGGCGCAGAGTTTGGAACCATTGCTCGATTGCAGCCCACGGAGGATGCGTGGTACCATAAGAGGTACCGCAACGTCACTCGGGCACCAGATCTTTTCCCGGATTGGCGGGTTGTAGAGGGGAAACTCTACCACCACCGGCCAGCCGACTTCGCCTCCCTGGAGATGCAAGATCTGGATACCTGGAAACTCGTCCTCCCTCGTGAGCAAAGGGCTCATGCGATGGCTCAGTGCCATGATCTTCCCCAGGCGGGACACCTTGGCGTGGATAAAACCCATCGCCGCGTCTACACCCTCTACTATTGGCCGAATATGTTTAGGGATGTAGTCAGCTTCGTCCGGCAGTGTGCAACCTGCCAGCGATGTAAGGTGGAGCAGCAACCGCCTGCAGGGTGGATGGGAAGACGGACTCTTGATGGACCGTGGGTCACATCGTGGGTCGGTCGCCGCCGATATCATCGGGTCCATTACTTCCAGTAAAGCCGGCCACTCGTACGTGTTAGTGATACAAGACTTGTATACGAAGTGGGTGGAGATCATCCCCCTCCGTCGAGTTTCGGGGAAAATCATCGCAAAACACTTCGAGAACGTTATCATCAATCGGTGGGGTGCGCCACGAATCTTCTTTTCGGATAATAGAAGGGAGTTCGTCAATAAAGACATTCGCGCCCTCCTGGAAACGGACGGTATCGAACACCAGACGACGCCACCCTACCACCCCCGGGGGAATCCGGTGGAAAGGGTGAATCGGGTTTTGAAGATGATGATTCGAGCGTTTATCGAGAGCGATCACCAGTCCTGGGATCTGCATCTTGCGGAGTTCCAATTCGCGTATAATACGGCATACCATAGCGTGATCCAAGTTACTCCTGCGTTCGCCAATAACGGGCGCGAGCCCCTCGCTGCTATTTCTCTTCGCCGGGAGCTAGAAGGAGCGGTGGAAATCGTTCCGCGGGACCCCGAAGAGTGGTTCACCCGAATGAAACGACTGGATACACTGCGGCAAGCGCTGACGCACGCCCTTACGGAAGCGTCCAACCAGCACGCGTATCAGTACAATTTGCGCCACAAAGCTAGGGAATTCGAAGTAAACGATCTGGTATGGAGGCGTAGCCACCCATTATCGAGTGCAGCTAAGCGAATTTCAGCCGCACTTGTACCACCCTTCGACGGTCCTTTCATAATCTCAAGGAAATTGTCGCTTACGCGGTACGCTTTGAAAAACTTCGCGGGGAAAAATATTGGGCAGGCGTCCATTCAGGACCTGAAGCCCTACGAACCCTGAATTGAGAACACCGAAATAGAACCGCAGGGGGGGGGGGGGTGTAGATTCGGAATCGGTGACGAGTCTGAGAGAATCAGGATGTGAGCACGACGTCAATCACATCCCTTTCCATCGCTCACGACTACCCGTCTCACAAACATGTTCCAGATTGGAGCCAGCGGAAGAACGGCCGAGCAAGCCCTCCGAAAACTGGAGGAGGTCCTCCATCTGGAGAGAGGCCCCGACACACAGACCGAAGCACTGGAGATGGGACACATTGACGACGAGATGGAGGTGGACTCATCCCCGGCGCTCTGCACGGAGGTCGTGATGGGCGAGGACGCCGACGGCCCCGGCCCAGCAGAGAGGGACACCACGCTGGAGGGGGACAGCAGCGGGATGGATGGGGAGGTCCCAACGGTTTTCGTGGACGTGCCTGCGCAGAGGGGGCTCTTGGAGCAGGTCCTTCAATCTGGGGAGGCCCCCACAGTGATCTCAGGATTCTGGGATTCGCTGGGGGGATACCTGCCGGAATTGTGGGGCCTTGAGGCCAAGGTCCCCGGACTGCTAGCCGCGATACATCGGGCCGCCAGTCAACCGTTGCCATCCAACCCCTCAGGTTGGTACCTGTTACCTCCGATACCATCGGGCCCGGAACCGAAGCTAGAGGCCTGCGAGTCGCAGATGGACGACGAGAGTTCGACGTCGTCGGCGGGCTCCACCAGCTCCCGATCATCCTCGTCCTCGGGGAGCACCGTCCGTGTCCGGGCGGAGACGAGTGAAGTCGGTACGAATACCGACCCCCTCCCTGCTGCACCGACACAGAAAGAACGGCGCCCGAGGATGATATCCCGGAAGGTGCAGCCCCGACCACAGACTAAAACGAGGGCCACTCAGACCACTCCCGTCCTCAAGGAGGTTCAGGTCCGCCTGGAACGGGTGAGCAACACCGCTGCGTGGTGGGAGAAGGCGCAGAGGAACACTCCGTCCCCATACCTGAGCTTGTCGGACGAAGCGGTCCTCGAGCTGGAAACCACCGCGGTGGACTGCTCGGTCGAGGCGGAGAGAACAGTCGAGGCGACGGTAACAACGACGACCCCAGACGCACCGACTACCACACAAACGAGTACGCGGACGAGCCAGATCCCTCGAACCCCACAATCCCGAACACCCCGACAACTTCCCCAACTCCAAAGACAGCCAGACGCCCCAGACATTTACCACACGACCGGACACGACGAGTACCGTGACCCCGACGACCGCGACTGTGACCACCACCGGGGCCCAGACCGCCCCACTGACCCCACGACAAATGACGGGTAAGGTGACGGATCAAGCCGGAGTGGGGGCCAGCGGAAGGGCGAGAAGGAAGCGCATCCGCGTCCGACTCCCCTTCTGCTTCGCCTGCCGCTCGAAGGGCCACACCTTTCGGGAATGTGAGAAGGCCGGGCAAATGGAGAGGTCATTCTGCCCGGCCTGCGGCCACATCGGCTGCAACACTCCCGGACAAGGACATCAGTGTCGGGAGGGAGTTGGCGCTGCCCGGGAGCGGGTGATAAACTCGTCGGTGGCTGCACCGGAGGAGCCAGCCCGCAAATCGACCCCGTCGGCTCCTCGACGGGACTCCGCCCCCTCTTCGGCGAGGGCTGCACCATACGAGCTGCCGCTGGAATACCAGCGGCGCCCGGAGGAGCGGGTCCAGTCGGGGGCAGACAGAGGGTCGCAAAACGATCATCCGACAGTCCCCACTCAAGGGGAGATCGCTCGTCGCTCTCCTGGACATGTACGAGTCCAGGAGGGTCCGAGATGCCTCCAACGAGGAGTGGAGGAGGCAGGATGCGGAGGGATCACGTAGGGTGGCGAGGAACCCTCACTGCCCCGGGGACAAACGCCCCCACCATCGGCGCTAGGGTTGCGGACCCAACCCCAGCGCTGCGTCGAGAAGAGAAGAAAGGAAAAACAGTATTTGGCTAGCGGAGGAAAGTCACCCCGCTAGACCGTCGTATCATTTGGTTATTTTCTTGTATTTTTTTATTATTATTATTTGTCAAGTGGCTGGTGGAGGCAGTTCACCCCGCTAGACCCTCGTATCATTTGTTTTCAATATGATATATTTTTTTTTTTTTGATTATTTACATTTTTCGGCCGGGAGGGGAAATTCACCCCATCCCCGTGGCTGGTGCGAGCCCTTATGGCTCGCACCCTCATGGCGGCGAGAGTTTGTTTTTTTGTTATGTTTTTGGGCCCCATGGGGAAAGTCTCCCCACGGAGACGGCCTGGTACTATGTACCAAATTTTTTTTGATATTCTGTTTACATATTATCGGGGCTAGGGCGGTAAACCACCCCCTAGCAACCCACTCGAAAGAGACTGTAATCTAGCAAATAAGGACGTCAAGATATTAAAGTCTGCCAGGTGCAGAAGTGTTGAGAATCTCTGTGTTTCCATAGCCACCCTTCACCCAAGTTATTTTCAGGTCGGGGGTAGCAGCAGAGGAACGTCCAGAGATCGGAGCCCAAGAAGAGGCTCTGGTAGAGTGAAGGGATAGGCTGGGGGGAGTACTGAGGAAGTCGGGAGGGCCCAAAAGGAGCCATCCAGTGCTCTCAGCTGGCCTAGCCGGTTCCTAGGTGGGAAGTGGCCGAAGTGGAGGTGAAACACTCCCGCTTCGAGAAAAGGGGATCGGGACCAAAAGTTAGGTTAATTGTGATTGGCGGACTGGGGCACAGACCCTCAGAGGGCTAGTGGGTATGGCGGACTGAGGCACTGACCCCCAGATGGCCGGTTTCAAAAAGATTAAAGGGAAGACAAGTTTTTAAAGAATAAAGGTACGTTTGGCGGCCTGGGGCACACTACCCCCCCCCCCCCCCCCAGATGGCCGGTTTTATCTAGTGAATCAATATGGTCGGCGGACTGGGGCCTAGGCCCCAGAGGGCTGGATAGTAGGATAGAAACCCCGATCCCAGGAGATGCCACCCCAAACCCGGAACACGTAAATGTAAGGACGCCGAGTCTAACACCATGGTGGAGACAAAACTCGCTCCAGGCCTCGTCAAGGGGAGGGGGTGTGACGGAATCCGTCAGGGGATAAAACTAGGAAATCAGGCGAAAAGAAATAGGAAATAATATTGAATAGAATATTAAATGGATAGTATTAAATAAAATATTAATTACGAAATGAAAGAAGAAAAGGAAAAGGGGAAAATAGAATTAAAAAGTAAAATAAAATAGATAGAGGGATGAAATAAATAAATAATAAAGAAATAAAGAATAAAATAAATAAAGCCACTTATTTATTAAAGGAAAATTATAGCTAAAATGTATTGGGGACAGAAGCGGGGGTAAATGGGCAAAGGGACCGAAAGGCGAATTTGAAATCGCGCGCGTCCTGAAGGGACTACGCGCGTCAAGAAGGACGGCGCGCGCCGTGAAGGACTGCGCGCGCAGTGAACGCATGGTGTCGGTGGCCAACGCCATTTTCAACACCAGTTGCATCCCACGCTACGTCGCGCACAGACATACGTTGCTCCGCGAGGAATTTTGCAAAAGAAAAGTGAACAACGTGTTTAAGACGATTAAATTCGAAAAGAAAGTGCACAGGAGAGAAAAATGGACACGAGAGAGGAGAATACACCACCGCAGGGAGTTCCAGAGGCGGGAGAAAGGGAGGACAACCCAGTGGATCCTCCAGAGGTCCAGGTGAGTGCCTTCTTATCATTTTGGTGGGTTCGTCACCGCTCTCTCGCACTCTCATGGTGGGGAAGAACGGAGATGATGCCGAAGCCACTACCCCTTTTAATCCCCTGTTGCGGACATGATCCAACCCTTGTTGGACACTTTCTCTTTTACCCTTCTGGTGAGGGTCGTGCTCACGCGTGTTTCAGGCGCTCGCGCCAGCGTTGCGGGGCGCATTTCATCCCCCTCGTGAATTTGGGTTCCGAGGCTCGATGGTCGGACCCCCGGATGATCCGACGTGGGGAGGGTGGTTAAGTGGGGGGAGCTCGTGCCCCTGGCACCCCACCACCATAAACCCGGGGTGTAGATCGTCCCGTTTGTCCCAAAAAGGGATAAGGGATGTTAGTCGCGCACGTTTGTCCCAAAAAAGGATAGGATTGTTATTCGTGTACGTTTGTCCCGAAAAGGGATAAGGGATGTTACTCGCGTCCCGCTTGTCCCGAAAAGGGATGAGGAATGTGACTCGCGTACGTTTGTCCCGAAAAGGGACGAGGGACGTTATTCGCGTACGTTTGTCCCCAAAAGAGGATAAGGAAGGCCATTCGCGTCCGATTGTCCCAAAGAGGGGATAAAGGATGAAGTTCGTCCCGGCTGTCCCAGACAGGGATAGGGGATGTTATGCTCGTCCGATGGGCCCGAAAGGGGATCATGGATGGTAGTTTTGTTCCGACTGTCCCAGCGAGGGATAGGGGAGGTTATTCTCGTCCCGGTTGTCCTCCAGAGGGATAGGGGATGCTAGTATCGTCCGATGGACCCAAAAGGGGATTCAGGGATGCCATACTCGTTCCTGGTGTCTCCCCAACGGAGAATCAAGGGACGCGAAGAGATTATCGACTGGCTGCGAGGCTGGTTGCGGGAATCAACCCCTAGTGGGTTCTCGGGCAAATTCGAGCAGTACCTGCGGGCTTGACGACCCTCACTCCTCATCGAAGGGTCATTCGACCCCTTGCGGACTTTAGCCTTGGCGGACCCAGAGCGGGCAGCAACCCTTCCCGGAGGGAGACCCCGACGACCGAGAAGAGGATCTGTGGCTTGACGTCCGTTGCCCTGTTTATACTCATTAGTTTATTATCTTATTGAAAATCATTGTATTATTACTTATGGCCGAGACCACGTTCAATAGCGGAACTAGTAAGGAGAATACTGAGTTTTCTGTTTTATTTACGACCCTTTCCCCCATTTCTACCAAAAGACCCACGCCCTCTCTACACAACCGAGTGCTGAGCTGCCGAGAGGCTGTTCCGTGCCCTTCCTCCCCTCCGAGGTTCATTAGTTAGTGCTAAGTGGAGTACGTTCTGGTTTGCGGTATGATTCGAGTTGGTTTTTGAGTTCCGTTTCGAGTTTGAGTTTGAGTTGTGGTGCGATTCAGAGGGAGAGGGATGTGTTGCCTTCCGATTAGGTTTATAAGTTTTATCTTGCTGCTGGAGCTGTTTGCGGTGTTGGCCCCGCCGAGATTCAACCAACTGGTGCCCATTAGGTTCAGTTTTAGGAAATTGAGTGGGTAGGAAAAGGGATGACGATGACTGGCATGGAGGGGTAGGCTTTCCCCGAAATGTAACGTCACACTACCCAGGAGTGCCCGTATTGCCATCCAGGAAACGGCCAAGGGAGCACGTAACTCCGTTGCACGTGCCTCCACCGAGGGTAACGCCACCGGAAACATCGCACTGTGGGCTGTGTGCCATAGAAGGTCGGAAACCGCTGGCCGAGGAAACCATCGGCCCCGAGTCCTCCAGTGACCCCCTTGGGGGGGGGGGGGGGGGGGTCGATCGCTGAACCCCCTTCGGCAGCAACGTTCGAGAACCCGGCAGGTTGCCCAGCCGAGGCTCTTGCTCTTGGTGACCCAGTGGTCTCCGCCCTTTTGTCTAACCTTCGGGAAGCTCCCCCAGACGAGCCACCCGTAGTTACACTCCACAGCACTCTGAACTCAGATCACCTCGTCGCCCCGGAGCCCATGTCAGAGAGCGATGTCCACGTTAACGTCTCGAAAACGGATCTCCACAGGGCCGTCTACGTGGATCTGACTATCGAACGGTTGTGCTTAAAAGTGCTCGTTGACTCCAGAGCGAAGCGATCCTTTGCCGGGGCCGGAGGGCAGAAACTCTTTGTACAGATTGGATAGGCGAGGGTAGAAATTCCGGAGAGGTGGGTCATCAACGCAGGCAGCCACGTCGACTGGACGACTCACATGACTCCCTGCTCCGCCGAACTATCCGGCAGTCACCCTCGTCAAGGCCCTGATTCTGCCAAACCCCTCCGAGGAGTACATTCTGGGGATTGACTTCTTGGTCAATAATCAGATTGTCATCGACTTTTTTGAGAAGACCTGGCACTATCAGGATCAACTCGAAATCAGGCACTCGTTCACCCCGATGGAACGGAGCACTAGGATAATCATGTGTTGTAGACTCCGCATGCTAGAGGAGACCCAACAGGCTCAACTCCAGGCATTACTCGAGCAACGCCTTCCGCCGGCATCCGAACAACCAGGGATAATCACCCTCACCACCCATAGTCTTGACGTTGCAAGAATTTCACCGATTCACCAACGTCCCTAGTGCTATGAAGCACATGCTCCCGTACGTGTTTAAATACTGAGGAGTGAAGGTAAATTTGTATATAGCAAAATAAAATATAAAGATAAAACTATATGTAATTATATTACCCATTTTCAGATTCTTTTGAAAATTTATTAGAGAAATCAGCAACTTCAAAGAGGATAACTGTTCGTAAACGACTTTCAGAAAGTCCAATCATTACGAAAGGGAAAGAAAAAGACAATGCAAGAAGCAGTGAAGAAGATGAAATCAAGCGAACAATGGTACAATACAATATTGTGGTAATTTGATGTGATAACGAATAAATTCTCACTTGATTTTGAATATTCTTTTCTAGAAGAGACTGTCAGAGGCAAAAGAGCATGTGATGTTCTGAGGTGATGAACTATTCGATTCAGAAATGGAGGTGATAATTATTATGAAAGCTATTTACAAATTACTCAGTTTTAATCATAAGAGAATTATGTTTATCATGAGAGTAATGATTTTCATAATCAATTATATTTCAGCACCAAAGTTGTTTTTTTTTATATAGCTATTTGTGTTTTTTTAGAAGTCAAAACAGTTTTTTTCCGTAAGGAAATCACGTAATCATAAAACTGTCTGAGTGAGTTGATATTTTGATAATTTCTGCTAAATTTACTGATTCAAATTGAATACCTATAAAATGACTAAATTTTTAACGAATGCATTTTGGAGCTTGTTCGAGAGACACTTGAAAAAATCCACTCTTTATTGTGGGTACTTGATGACTTTTATCCATTGTTGACTCTATTTTCTGGGCATTTTGAAAATCTTTGAGTTCTTGAGATATTTTGCACTCATTTTCTTACGTGTTTCATGATGAAAACTTACATGTTTTTAAATCTGAAGAATGAAGGATGTTCAATGGCTTTTATCATTGAATCCCAATATACCTGCTGTTTTTCAAAATGAATTATCATTTTTTTAATGATTCAGGACGAAGAGACTGCAGAAACAGTGAAGATTCAAGAGAAATCTATTGTAAAAAATCCACTGGCTGGGAAAAAGTTATTAAAATTACCTGAGAGTTCAATACCACGGAAATCAATTCAGCATAAAGTAAGTTCGAAGAATTGAAGCCATAAAAGATATCTCCAAAAATAGAAACTGAATTTACTATAGTGAGAAGAGAAATAAACCATTTTTTCCTACTTATTTGTTTTCTGAGTATTTTTGATTTATCTGAAAATTAAATTTTTAACATCAATTAATTTTAATTTTGTTCTGAATCAGGATGAAATCACAGATTCCACTACTCCTGATAAATCGCCTCCTCTGTCTTATCAGTCTGATGAGGAATCAGACCCTGAGAAACTGAGTGGGACAGATAAAGCTGAGGGAAATGGCATGGAAGAAAAACAATCTGCTGAAACACCACTAGCCAACAACGACGAGAAGGAGAACAATAATGCTGGAATCAATAAATTACAATCTACTGCGATATTGCATGAGCAGAAAATACCAGTAAAGAAGACCAAGACTCTCGATGAAAAAGGAAAGAAAGTAAGTAATTGTGTGTGTCAGTATGTTCGTAAAATATTGAATTGACATTTTTTTTCAGATCGAAGTTACAGAAAATTTATTCATAGATGAGAAATATTATAACAAAGCTCTCATCTCCAAAAACATCCACTCAAGGTTTTCAAACATCATGTATGGATTTTGGGCAGATGAAGATGTTGCGAAATGGTGCCTGAGAAAGCGATCGAACTTACCCCATTCAATAGAAATAAGTGACGCTGAATTGGACCCGATTAAAGGTAATAATTGTCCATTCATTCTGAGCAATATGAGTGGAACTTTATGTATTCTATAAAATTAACGAACATGTTTCGTTTCACAGAAATCTTCAATAAAATTGAGAGTGAAGTTCCATTAAGAATTAACAAGAAAAAAAAACAAAAACCAATTGATGAGGAAATCCGCAAATATGCGAGTGATAATTTCAAGGCAAGGCGTAAAAGATTGAAGAACAGTGATACGACTGAAAAATTAATGATCGTTAAATCTGAAGCAATATCTGACATTGATCTTCAAATTGAAAAACTTGAAAATAAAAAAAAAAGAATTGGAAGAAAAACAAAAAGTAGGAGATGGGTATTCATCGTTGGAGCTTGACTTATGTGACGTCTGACAGACTTAAGATACACCACAACAGACAAACTGGACAAAAATTAACAAAAACACAGAATGACGCGACCACATCTACAATAACACATGACGCCATTTTGGATAGAACGCTACCACCACAACTGTAGGGTTACCGACGACTGTAGGATTACCGACGACTGTAGGGTTACCGACGACTGTAGGCTTACCATCGACTGTAGAGTTACCGATGACTAGACTATACTGACTACAGACTTACCAACGAATAAAAACACACAGAAATGTATCTCGCAATTTATATAACAAATAGATTTGAAGAGTGGATTCTCTCCATTAAATAATTAAATTAAATAATACACAATTTATAACAAATTTAGTGTTTTACAAATAGATTTATGAGAAATATTCTTTAAATCTAATAATTAGTTAAATAAAATAGATTCAAGGGATTTATAATACTACTTATTCTTCGGACCCAGACCGGAACCCCAAAAGGGGGAACTGTACTGGCGGTTGAGCAATCGACCGAGGCGCGTCCCCCGGTGGCGGATAGGGAAAGTAGCCAGCGCTAGTAAGAGGGGCCATGGGAACCAGTTGACTAGCTCAGCAGGGAACCAATATGAAACCTCCGGAAAGGCTGGTGAAGTAACGGCGATAAGGGAGACAACGGAGGTAAAAGTCCGGCAGTCGAACGAACACCGTCACCGCGGACCAGCTCCCCCAAGCCAAAGGTGTAAACCATCGTGCCGAGGGCTGAATGGCACAGGGGTGGTGACAGGGGGATAACCCTTGGAGCCAATGTGTCGTGAACGATGTCCCTGGGGCACCGGGTCGCACCCCACTGTATTATAGACCTGACCCCCACATACCGGGCTCTGTGGGGGCGGACCTTTATTTCCCGGACACTCGTGGGACAATCATGGAACACTTTAATATAAATAATGAAAATCAATTCGACGCCTCCTTAGGGGACTCCAATGGAAGGACCCGGGAGGCATTTCAGGTCGGGAGAGGGGACGACCTGGACGCTGGGGCCACGATAAGTGGAACCGGCACCAGGGACGAGACCTTCTCCACAACGGAGATGGTGGAGGCCTTGGCCGAAACCACTCCAGAAGGAGAGGGAGCAGGAGTAGCCTCTGGACAAGAGGCGGCGACGAGGGACCGGGTACAAACCGAGACCATGGAGCCGTCCGGGTCCGAGGCTCCTGCTCCAGGAGGAGAGAGGAGGAGGCGAACCGGGGCCATGAGGAAGGCCAGGGCCAGGAATCTGGGGACTGGCCAGACCCCTCAGGGAACCCGGGAGCCGACACAGGGGACGGCGGAGGGGAGCGCCGTGGAGGGAGGAAAGAGGCCGCGCTCAGCGGGCAACACTCCTCCCTCTGCTGGTCCCCCACAGACCAAAAGAAGAAGAGGGGACCAACTGACTCCCTCCTTCGGTGTGACTGCGGCGGGGGGCGGAAGGTACGCTATCATACCGGAAGCGTACCCGGCGGACACACTGGGGGGGGGGGGGGGGGGGGGAGCAGGGGGAGACCCTATAAGCGGCACTGACCGAGGCTATCTTGAGCCCCGGCAGTGCGACAGATCCAGCCCCGAGGTTCGAGGGCTCGCGTCTGGAAAGCGGGATCCTTTGGGTCACGTGCTCGGACGCGAGCTCGGTCTCGTGGCTGAGGAGGACGGTCCCGGCGCTAAAGCTGTGGGAGGGGGCGAAACTTGCGGTAAAACGCAAGGAGGACCTCCTCCCTAGGCTCTGCCGCCTAACGGCGACACTGCCGAGACCCACAGTGGGGAATGCCGAGGCCCTCATGAGGCTCTCCAGGCAGAATCCAGGATTCAGTACGAGGAACTGGAGGGTCTGGAGTGCGTCGGCCGGTCGGGGCTGCACCAACCTAGTGGTTGGGGTGGACCAGGCTAGACTGGCGGCCTTGAGGGGGCTAGGCGTGACCCCCGACTACGACCTGGGCAAGGCCAAATTCTTTGAGGACAGTAAGAAGATCCTCAAAGTAGCTGAGGGGGGGACTGCCGAGGGAGGTGGCAGGACACCCTCAGGGGGGGGGAGGGGAAGATTGCGCCGCTGACCAGGCGGGGGTGGAGCAGCCGGCAACGGCGTCACCGCGGGCCGCAGTCAGGGAGGCAATCTTCCTCACCCCGAACGGGAGAGGCCGGGAACCCCGCAACATGGTGCGGGGGACCGGCAGGAGGGGAAGGCCGCCAGGAAGGAGGCGGGCAGGGGGGGGGCAGGGTAGAAAGAACGGGGGGCGCACAGCGCACCCTCGAGGGGGTATTCCCTGCCCTCCGAACGCCGGCGGACCCCAAGGAGGGAACACCCGGGAACATCCCCCAATAGGGGATGGAACGGGGGATCCTAAGGGAGTCCGGCAGGCAGGGACGGGTAGAGTAGGGACTGGAACTGATACTCCCATGGGTATCAGGAACACCCGATGCTCACAAATTAACTTGCAACACTGCAAGGCTGCGGTAGCACAACTACACTACAGCATGGCAGTGGAGCAAGCGGACATATGCCTCATACAGGAACCCTGGCTGACAGGGAAGACTGTAGGAGGCCTTAACATGGCGGGAATGGAGACATTCTATGTCAGGGGCGACGAGGGGGCGAGAGAAGGGACTGCCGAGACCCACAGTGGGGAATGCCGAGGCCCTCATGAGGCTCTCCAGGCAGAATCCAGGACTCAGTACGAGGAACTGGAGGGTCTGGAGTGCGTCGGCCGGTCGGGGCTGCACCAACCTAGTGGTTGGGGTGGACCAGGCTAGACTGGCGGCCTTGAGGGGGCTAGGCGTGACCCCCGACTACGACCTGGGCAAGGCCAAATTCTTTGAGGACAGTAAGAAGATCCTCAAAGTAGCTGAGGGGGGGACTGCCGAGGGAGGTGGCAGGACACCCTCAGGGGGGGGGGGGGAGGGGAAGATTGCGCCGCTGACCAGGCGGGGGTGGAGCAGCCGGCAACGGCGTCACCGCGGGCCGCAGTCAGGGAGGCAATCTTCCTCACCCCGAACGGGAGAGGCCGGGAACCCCGCAACATGGTGCGGGGGACCGGCCGGAGGGGAAGGCCGCCAGGAAGGAGGCGGGCAGGGGGGGCAGGGTAGAAAGAACGGGGGGCGCACAGCGCACCCTCGAGGGGGTATTCCCTGCCCACCGAACGCCGGCGGACCCCAAGGAGGGAACACCCGGGAACATCCCCCAATAGGGGATGGAACGGGGGATCCTAAGGGAGTCCGGCAGGCAGGGACGGGTAGAGTAGGGACTGGAACTGATACTCCCATGGGTATCAGGAACACCCGATGCTCACAAATTAACTTGCAACACTGCAAGGCTGCGGTAGCACAACTACACTACAGCATGGCAGTGGAGCAAACAGACATATGCCTCATACAGGAACCCTGGCTGACAGGGAAGACTGTAGAAGGCCTTAACATGGCGGGAATGGAGACATTCTATGTCAGGGGCGATGAGGGGGCGAGAGTTTGCATCATCGCCAGCAACAAATGCCTACCAAGGCTGGTCAGGGACTTCTGCTCGAGGGACTTGGTGGGAGTAGCCGTAAAAATAGCGGTGGGAGGGACGAGACGAGACGTAGTCATCTGCTCGGCCTACCTACCGCACGATGCGGAAGAGGACCCACCATCACACGAGCTGAGGAGGCTGGCCAGACACTGCAAGGCCATAAACATCCCCCTGATAGTGGGCTGTGATGCCAATGCACAGCACACGCTCTGGGGGAGTAAAAGATGTACAGGAAGAGGCGAAGCCCTTCTAGAGTTTATCCTCGAAGAAGGCTGGGAGGTACTCAATAGAGGCACCATGCCGACCTTCGTGACAACCAGATGCCAGGAAGTGATCGATGTCACACTGTGCACGAGATCGTTCCTGACCAACAGTGAAGGATGGAAGGTATGTGATGAGGACTCACTTTCGGACCACCGGAGGATGAGATTCGAAATCACAGGGGCCACCATTCACGTCGAAGCGCCACCTAGAAGGAATCCCAGGAACACAAACTGGGAGGAATTCGAAGCCTCCCTAGAGATGACTCTAGGAGGCAGGCGCAAAGGAGTCAGTGGACAGAAGGGACTGGACAGAGTTGCCTTATTCATACAGGAAAACTTGGTACGGACCTTCCAGGAACACTGCAGAGAGAGCACCATCAGATCCAACAAGAGAGTGAAATGGTGGAACAAGGAACTCACCAGGCTCAGATCCCTTGCTAGAAGGCAATGGAGACGGGCCTACAGCTCCAAAAAGGAGGCAGACTGGAATAAGTACAGGGCCACAAACGCACTGTACAAGCACCAGATAGTCGAGGCAAAGGACTCCCACTGGAGGGACTTCTGCTCAGAGCTAGAGAATATTTCTCTGGTCTCTAGACTAAAGAGAATCTTCACGGGAGGACCGAGAGCTTCTCTGGGCAGCATAATAACCCCGGAGGGGGGAAGTATCACCCAACATAAAGACATACTCCGACACCTGATCCAGGTACACTTCCCAGACTCGGAAGAGAGAGAGGAGGGAATGGAATATGCCGGTAGGAGCGATACACTAGGCCGTAGACCGGACTGGGAGACGGCCAAGAGTATCGTAACGATGGAGAAGCTCGAATGGGCCCTAAGTTCTTTTGACAACTACAAAAGCCCGGGACCAGACGAGATCTACCCAGCAATGCTTAAGAAAGGAGGGAGAGCCCTAAAATCGAGGCTCATCCAGACCATGAGGGCCAGCGTGGCCCTGGGACGGATACCCTCCATCTGGAGAGAGGTCAGGGTTGCCTTCTCGCCCAAGCTAGGAAAGAGCAACCATGACAACGCCAAAGCCTTCAGGCCTATCAGTCTGAGCTCCTTCGTCCTCAAAACGACGGAGAGACTGATAGACAGATACCTGAAGGATAATGCGCTGAAGAGGAAGAAACTCAGCAACGCGCAACACGCCTACCAGGAGGGTCGTTCAACAGAGACGGCACTCCACGTATTGGTAGATGAAATTGAGAGCGCCCTTTTCAGAAAGGGAGCCTCACTCGGGGTGTTCATCGATATCGAAGGAGCGTTCGACAACACCTCATTTGAAGTCATCGGGAGAGCAGCCAGGAACTTTCAGTTTGGGGAAACCATAACTGAGTGGATACTGGAGATGCTCAAGACCCGGAATATCAACGTCACCTACGGAGAAGAACGAGTTAGAGCAGGAGTGGGCAGAGGATGCCCACAGGGGGGTGTAATCTCACCTACCCTGTGGTCAATCGTTATAGATGAACTCCTGCGGGAACTCGAAGGACTCGGGGTGAAAGTGGTTGGCTATGCTGATGACGTAACCATACTGACAAATGGGGGACACGCTGGAGAACTACACTGGACACTAGAGAATGCAAAAGGCATTGGACCATGTGCAAGCATGGTGCACCAGGCAGGGACTCAGGGTGAACCCCAGCAAGACGGAGATGGTACACTTTACCGGAAAGAGGACCCTGGCGGTGAGACCGCCCAGGATCTTCGGCACGGAGCTCAGCTTCTCTGACGAGGTTGACTACCTAGGGGTAAGACTCGATCGGAGGCTGAGCTGGAGACCACACATAGAGAAGCAGATAGGAAAGGTGACAAACACCTTCTGGGCGTGCAGAAGGATGATAGGAGGAACCTGGGGTCTCAGCCCGAAAGTGATCAAATGGATCTACACAGCGGTGCTGATGCCCCAGTTCACCTATGCATCGGTCGTATGGTGGAGGGCCCTAACGAGGACTTCCACCATACGAAGAGTGAACAGGCCGGCCAGATGGGCAGGGCTGGGAATGAGTGGGGCTGTGAGGACCACACCCACCCTCGCCCTGATGGCTATCCTGGACTTAAAACCGCCGCACCTGCTAGCCCTAGATGCAGCGAGGGGAGCGGCGGTGAGACTCAGGGCGTCAGGGCTGTGGAGGACCTCGACCTACGGACACGCGTCGCTGCTAAACGAGGGAGAGATGAGGAGGACCCTCGTAATAGGCAGTGACGCGGGCGTTAGGACGAGGACTTTTGAAAGAACCTTCACAGTCCATAGACCCACTAAGGAGGAATGGCTGAGGAAGGAGAAGCCGTTCCTCACACCAAAGGGCCCAACCTGGTACACGGATGGGTCGAGAGGAAAGGCGGGAGCGGGTATTGGGGTATGGTCTGAAGGACCAGTGACCAATACCTCAGAAAGACTACCGCCCCATAGCACAGCCCTACAAGCAGAGTTGGCTGCGCTAATAGTATGTGCAAAGGAGATCGTGGACCGGCGAATGAGCTGGAAACACATTTATATTTGCACGGACAGTAAGCAGGCCCTTAGGGAACTAGAAAGGACTACTTAACTAAGGACTGCGTTGATCTGCTGAATATCATAGGAGCAGACAACTGGACCAAGTTACTCTGGGTGCCTGGACATGCGGGGATCAGGGGGAACTTGGAAGCTGATGCACTAGCCTCCATGGCATGGCCACAGAGCCATGGGGAGGCACGTGTAGAAATAGGTGCCGAGAGGGAGCTGGTCCGGAAGTGGCTCAAGAGGAAGACACGGAAGGACTTCAGCAGACTCTGGCACAGCGACACGGGTCTGGCTCATACCAGACTCCACTTGGAAGGACCGGATGAGGCGCTGTCAGACAGGGTTACCCAGCTGAAGAAGAGGGAACTGCGCTGTCTGATAGGTCTCATCACGGGACACTGGCCGACAAGGGCCTATCTTCACAGGGTCGGGGTCGAGGAAGATCCCACCTGTGAGTTATGTGGGATGGAGAGAGGAGACGCCAACCACTTGATCATGAGATGCAGTGGACTGGACTGGGCCAGATGGCAAGTCTTTGACACCTACGGCATCTCAGAGCTCAAAGTCTCAGAGGACTCGGTAGGGGGCCTATTGCAATTCGCAAGGCTGACCAACCTGATGGAACCCTGGGACAGGACGGTCGCCTAGAAAGGGCGGGCATAAAATGGCGCAAGCCCATTATGCCCATAGGTCGTCCGAATTACAACACATACATACAATACTACTTATTGTAATTTTCATCATAACAAAGTAAAAGAAAAACTGATTAATGATTTTAAAATATCTCTCTTCATTAATAAAATACAAATACACTTAACAATAAAATACAAAAACAAATACACTCCCTTCATCAATGAAATACGAAATTCTCTGCCATGAGAAAGGAAACAACTCAGCAGTCACAGAAAGAACGCTGAATCAATCTTTGGTGAAATTATGAAAGCCTGTAAAAATGAAAATAAAGTCAGTCGTAAAACATACCTTGTGCAATTCATTTCTCCTAAAGAATTACAGCGGACCTTCGCCCAAATTCTGTATTTCCCCTTTCCTTCCAAAGGCCGAGCAGAAGTTTGCCCACCTTTGGTTCACTCTCCAATCCCCCTACAAAATAACAAAATGAATTAAATCGCGTTCGTGCAAATGCCTAAAAAGGGTCACCGCGCCGGAAGAAAATTTCAATTGAGAAAATTGACTGCACGATTGGCTAGGCCAGTTGAAAATCCGGAGGAACACATAGAGGCTAATATCCGTCGTTACGACACGCACGTCCGCATCAAAAATTTCGTCAGGTTTGCAGAGAGTCCGAGTGAAATTTCGTACGGCCAGTGGATCACAGGACACAAGGTATACGAGATTGACCCACCTCCTCCAAGTAACGGTTATTATACCGAAGAGTTTCTGGAAAAGTTGAGGCAAGAGAGAGAAACAAACGCGGACTCACCCTGGGATTCTGTCGAATCCCAAAGCAGTTCAGCAAACGTCCCTAAAACCTCATAAGGACGTAACACTCACAAGAAAGAGAGCAACGATTGCTTGAAAAGAAATTGGAATTAGAGGAAAAAGCCAATTATTTAAAGGAAAAAGAAAACGACTGTAGGAAGTTTGAGATAGATCGAACAAAAAAATAGTAGTAATATGTTAAGAATAAAAACTACATTCTTCCTACACTGATGAGTTTCGAGACTAATTGAATAATACTATTTGATCGTTATTAAAAGTGATAATTTCTCTTGTTCTGAAATAAATATATTTGGCATACTCTTTCTTCAAGGCTTCTTTATATTTAATTATAGTTATATGATGATAATTTGCACTGAATCATGGTAACAGCACCGTGACCTTCCTAGCGGACCTGATTCACGGTGATTTATGGTGAATCACCGTGAATCACGGTAAAATTTGGAGTTACGGTAAATGCACCGTGATTCAAAGTTAGATAATTCCGGTGATTCACCGTAAATCACCCTGATTCACGGTGAATCTCCGAAATTTACGATCTGATAATTCTGGTGAATCACCGTAAATCACAGTAAATCACAGTGATTCTGGGTGATTGACGGTGATATCACGGTGATTCACCGTAAAATTTCAGTAAGCCCTCACCGTGAATCACGGTAATTCACCGTGGATCAGGTCCGCTAGAGCAATACAATTTGCGCCACAAAGCTAGAGAGTTCGAAGAAAATGACTTAGCATGAAGGCGTAGTCACCCCTTATCGAGTGCGGCTAAGCGGTTTTCCGCCGCACTCGTGCCGCTCTTCGACGGTCCATTTATAATATCGAAAGAAAAATCGCGTACACGGTACGCCTTGAAGAGCTTCGCGAGGAAAAATATCGGGGAGGCGTCCATTCAAGACCTAAAACCCTACGAACCCCGAATCGAGGAAACCGGATGAGGGTCGCAGAGTGAGGAGTAGTAAAATCGGAATCGTATAACGAGTCGGAGAGAATCGAGACATGAGCACATCGTCACCCTTACCCCCTATTCATCGCTCACGACTACCCGTCTCACACCCCTGTTACAGGAAGGAGCCAGCAGGGGGAGAACGACCGAGCAGGCGCTGCGGGGGTTGGAGGAAGAACTCCGCATGGAGAGAAAACAGGACGCCCCGACCGGAGCACCGGAGGCCTGCAACGGCAGCCCCGAAGAGATGGAGGTGGATTCACCCCTGGTGCTCTTCCCAGAGGTCGTGCTGGAGGAGAGCACGAGCAACCCCGTCGCCGCCGAAATCAACACCACGCTAGAGGGAGACAACAATGGGATGCATGGGGTGCTCCCAACGATTGTGGTTGATGTGCCTGCGCAGCGGGGGCTCTTGGAACAGGTTCTCCAACCCGGGGAGGCCCCGATAGTGATCGCAGGGTTCTGGGAGTCGCTGGAAGGTTACCTGCCGGGATTGTGGGGCCTGGCCGGGATTGTGGGGATAAGCGCCCCTACCATTGGCGTTAGAGTTGCGGACCCAACCTTGCCGCTGCGTTGTGAATTTTCATTTTTGTTATTGACTAGAGGAGGCAATTCACCCCTCTAGGCCCTCCGTATCATTTATATTTTTTTTTATTCTTTGTTAAGTGGCTAGAGGAGGCAATTCACTCTTCTAGGCCCTCGTATCATTTGTTTTCTTATATTACATTTTTTTTTTATTCATATTTTTTTCGGCCGGGAGAGGGAATCCACCTCATCCTCGTGGCTGGTACAGGCCCTCATCACGGTGATATGTTTTGGTTATTATTTCTTCAGTTATGTTCTTTTGGCCAAATGGGGAAAATCACCCCATGGAGAAGCCTACGTATCATTTTATATTCTTGTATTTATTATATATTTCTATATTCTGCTATATATTTTTTATTGTCTCGGGGCTAGTGGAGGCAAAGCGCCCCCTAGCACCCCGCACTGGAAAAAAAATGAAAAAAACTCAAAGAGAATATCGATGAGTTTGACCTATTTCTTTTAATCCCGTCGACCTCGACGGTGGGATTATACGGAAGAGGTTTCACAACAAGAGGGGATCTACAGGGGAATAGAGGAGAAATAATAATGATAATGAGCCGACCGAAGTGAATAACAATTGTTTTATTCGGCCTTCAGCCTCCTCGAGTAATTTCTCCATTGCCAATAGTAATACAAACTCTGGTCGCGAGAACTCTCTTAACCAGAAATAATAATGGCCACATTAAAAGAATTGATGACGGCCAAAATAATAATGATAATGATGATTGTCCGGATGGGAAAATCTTAATCCCAACTAATAATAATAATAATGATGATTCTCCGAATGGAAGACTAACAATCCCAAATAATAATGATAATAATGATGATTCTCCGTATGGGAGACTAACAATCTTGAATAATAATGATAATAATGATGATTCTCTGTATGGAAGAATAAAAATCCCAAATAATAATAAGAATCAATAATATCGGGAGAATCACTGCTACAACAACAATAATGACTACTAGCAATAGTCTAGGGCTCAAGGTCCTCTAGGGGGTTTCTGGTGCCAGCAAGAAACTGGCCTGCATGATCTTTAACGAATACAATCGTTTTCTCACTTCCCAGAAGAGGAATTCGGAGTGATACGCGCTACAATCTTCAGGGGCAATTCTATTCCCCACTCTCTCACTCTCATAGGGGACACTACGAAAAATCAGTGCGACGATTGGAGGGGGGGGGGGGGGGATTATACGAGAAGAATTCATTCTGACCTTGGCGAGTGGATTCCCTTCCTCGTTGATAACTGGATCTGGTCCTTCACTGTCCTTCTCTGGTCTCTGAAATTCGGGGTTGAGTTCGGGTAGCGCGGGCGCTCTCTATCGTTGCCATCCAACCCCTCGGGATGGTACCTAGTACCTCCAATTCCATTGAGCCTGGAACATCAGCTGGAGGCCTGCAACTCACCCAGGGGAGGACGGAGCTCCACATCGTTGGCGAGTTCCACCCGCTCCCGATCATCATCGTCCTCAAGCGGAACCGTCTGTGCCTGGGCGGAGACGAGGGAGGTCGGCATTAACAACCCCCCCCCCCCCCGTCTCAGTGCCGAGGAACCACAAACCGAGGATGGTATCCAGGAAGGTACAGGCCCGACTCACGACTAGGACCCGAGCAACCCAGACGATACCCATCGTCCGGGAGGCGGAGGTCCGCTCCGATTGGGTGAGCACCACTGCAGCGTGGTGGGAGAAGGCTCGGAGGAACACCCCGTCCCCAGCAATGAGCCTGTCGGACGGGGCGGTCCTCAAACTGCATACCACTGCAGTGGACCGCTTGGTCAAGGCGGAGGTCACCATGGAGGAGGTCACCATTCTGACCTTGGCGAGTGGATTCCCTTCCTCGTTGATAACTGGATCTGGTCCTTCACTGTCCTTCTCTGGTCTCTGAAATTCGGGGTTAAGTTCGGGTAGCGCGGGCGCTCTCTGTCGCTCTCCCACACTATTCGGCCTTCCTTCCACCGGTTTAACCTCTCGCGGCACTCGCCGACAATACCCCTCGCTCCTTCTGATTCATTTCATCCTTCCTCCCTCACTATTGCACTCTGGCACCTTTTCAAGTCCTCAGTCAATTCTATCACTTATGTCTTCTCTGATCTCCACTCTATCTCACTGGGTTAATTATTTCTGGACAGCACTGGGCTTGGGCAACAAGTTGTTGTATGGCGTCGTAACACGTTGTAATTTATTCACACGTGTTTTTCGGTTCATTTCCTTCTTTTTCTTCCTTCTGACCCATTTCCCGGTCATTCCCCTTGTTCCGTTGATCCTGATTGGATTGAATCCTAGATCTATTGGGTCAATGCCAATCAGGATCGTGGAGTTCATCTTCCGCGCATTCCCTTTCGCTCGTTCAGCGCAGGAAGTTGTGCGCGCGGGAGCTGGCTGGATGGTGGCTCCCCTCTGCGGCTGGCGCACTCACCATTTCCCCACGGCTCCAGATTTGAAGGACTGGGATGCTGCCTCTTCTTCTACGGCGCTCATTGGGGTTTCTTCTCCTCACCCTCCTCCATTATTCATTCATTCCTACATGATTTTCACTTACCCTATGCATGCTCATTCATACCATTCTGGGGCCCGAGGGAGGAGTAGTTGATAGGATTGTGGGGAGGGCCGTATTTTACCTGCGACGTGGGGGACACCGCGTCACAAAGTCCCAGGGGTAACCATGTTCTACAGTCTTAAAAACTGTGGGACTCGCTAATTTCCTAGGGAAGGGTGGTATGGGGAGAGGAATACCAATAATTGGGACAATGACACGTGTTACCTGGTCCACCTCTTTATTGACTGGCTCCTTCGCCAGTGATACAACAAAACTATATAAAAAAAATGAATAAAAAAAGAAAAATAACAATTTCCCAGCCATCTGCTGGTGGTCGGAGTGAGGTGGTGTGATCGGAAGTAAAGAACATCATGAACATCAAAGAAAATAATTAAAAAAATATCAAGAAATTAATGAACGTTAAAGAGAATAATAAATAATAAAGAAAATGAAGATGCCTCTACTGTCGGCAGAGACACGACTGAGTATTGTAGTCGACTCTGCCGCAGTAGGAGCACCTGCGACGTTTCGTGGGGCAGTCCCTGGAAATGTGCCACTCACCTCTGCACTTCCAGCAACCCTGCCCGAAGCACGGGGGGGGGGGGGGGTTCCCAGGGGAACGTTTGGTCCGTGTTGTCGGGGTGCATGGTCGTGTGTGGTAGTGGAGCGTTGAGTTGTCGTTCCCGTCGTTGAAGTTGGTTGCTCGGGGGAGATCCCTTGGAGGGCTAGCGGTTTGGGGATCGTTAGGGACATCAGACTAGGGATGGGGGGTCTTGCTGGGTCTGGGCCTGAGCCGCGAGTGGATGGGCTCGTCTTGAGAAGGTTTGGGTTGCGTAGGGTCGGTTGCGTCGGTTGTTGGGGATGGTCTAGTTTCAGTCGTCGGTGGCGGTGCCGTCTGCTGATCGTTGGTCAAGGGTGAGGGGCTCCGGATCGCCTCCAGCGACCCACGGATCGTCTCTGCTGTCTCCACTCTCTGGTGCCTCTCCTGCTTCCTGCGCAGAGCTGTAATCCTCTTCCTCTCCCTCTTCGTCTCTTCTCTCCACTGCCCCAGGACCTCCATCATCTCCTGGGTAGCAGGACTTTCATCCGCCGGCTCCGGCAACTCCCCCATGGGCAACTGGTACCCCCAGATGTGCCCGTATGGGGGGACTAGAGGTTTCTTCGAGGGTTTCATCTGTGGGGGGAATAAATCCTTTTAGGTCTTTAATGTGGATGTTCAGGTATCGTTTCCCATCAGGGTCTTCCAAATCATAAACTACTGAGGACCTCGCGTTCCGCACCATCCAGGGTCCGTCATACTTTGGAGCGAGTTTTGCCATAAAGCCTTGAGAAGCTTGTGACAAGGTGCGAGCTCGCCTCAATACCAAATCCCCCACCCTGAATCGTTCTTCCCGATGGTGTTGGTCATAATACTTCGCGTTTCTTACAAAGGATCCTCCCGAGTTCTCTAGTACCAAATCAAACATGTGGGTTATGCGTTTCATCAGATCCGACCACTCCATCTGCTGTTCTTCACTAGGGGGAATGGGTTTTTCCCCATCAAGACAAGGTTGGCTAGGGGTTTCTAGGGCAGGAAGGGGGAGTCTGGCTTCTCGTCCTAGGTTCAAGGAAGCTGGGGATACTCCTAAGGCCGTATGGAGACTTGTGTTCAGGTCTTTCAATGTCTTTTCCTACGAACTCTGTCCCATTGTCACTGAGGAACCACCGGGGTCTCCCCCATTTCAGGATAATCTGTTCGTACAATACCGTCCAGATTACCTTAGTTATTTGCTTTCCGCAAGGGTTTCAGCTCTACATACTTGGTAAACACATCTTGGATTACTAGGATATCCCGGTGTTGGTTTTTACTGGGGGGCTATGGTCCGGCAATGTCAGCTCCGACCACAGACCAGGGTTCTGACACTATTCGTTCTTCCATCAATCCAGGGGGCTTCATAGGGGGAATCTTAAATCGCTGACAGGCAGGGCAGGACCTGTCGAACTTAGCCACGTCCTGATACATTCTGGGCCGATAAAAGTCCGTCGCCACCCGATGGTATGTTTTCTCGACTCCGAAGTGTCCAGCTTGGGGTGAGTCATGGACTGTCTGGATCGTGGGATGTCTCAGTCCCGGGGGAAGCACGAGTTTCCACTGGTTGAGGTCGGGTATGGTCGGGTCAATTTGGAGATTTGGTCTCAGGGTAAATAGCTGGTCGTCATTTCGGGTCCAATCAGGTAATTCGCTGGGATTATCCACTACTTCCTTCTTTCGGCATAGGTACCATTCGTCGGGTGGATCTCGGATCATTCTCATTGCGGCTAAGGAATCGGGGCAAATCCGGGACAGGGCATCAGGGACTACGTGTAGTGACCCCTTCCATTGTACAATCTCAAAACTATGGAACTGTAGTTCCTGCACCCATCTGGCAACGCTGCCCATGGAGTTCTTGAAATTCAATAGCCAATCTAGGCTGGAATGGTCCGTAATGACCCGCAAGTGGCTACCGTAAATATAGGGCCTGAACTTCCTCGTCACCCATAACACCGCTAGGCACTCCTTCTCCGTTATTGTGTAATTCCGCTCGGTGGGAGAGAGAGCGCGACTCGCATAACAGATGGGTCGATCGAATCCTACCCGGGTGGTTCGTTCGTATGAGTCCGCTCCCAACTCCGTGGGCTGGGAGAGCACCGCTCCTATGGCAACTTCGCTGGCGTCGGTTTGTAGCGTAAATGGCTTGGAAAAATTGGGCCGGGCTAGGACGGAGGTGCCTACTAAGGAATTTTTAAGCTTCTCGAATGCTCCTGCTGGTGGTCCGTCCACTTCCAGAGGTTGTCCTTATGGAGTAGGGATAGGAGAGGGGTTTTATCATCGGATAGGTTTGGGAGGAATCGGGCGAACCATCTGATCATGCCAAGGAATCTTTGGAGCTGCTCCACATTCCTGGGCTCTGGGTACTCCAGGATAGGTTGGATTCGGTCGGGGTCAGTGGATAGTCCTTCACTCGTCAGTTGATATCCGAGGAAAGTGACTTTTTCACACAGGAATTCACTCTTATCGGGGTTACTAGTCAGGTTATGTTCTCCGAGCAACTTGATCAGATTGGTGACGAACCAAATGTGGTCCTCAATCGTTTCTGTGATTATCAGGAAATCGTCCACGTACTTGATCACGTTGGAGGAGCAAGCCCTTGGGAGGACGATGTCAGTCAGTCTCTAGAAGATGGTGGGTCTGTTCCTCAACCCGAATGGCATTCATTTGAATTGGGGGAGTTCCCGGTACAGCGAACGCAGTCTTCTCCTTGCTCTCGTCGTCTAGGGGAATGTGGAAAAAAGCTTGACTGAGGTCCAATTCGGAAATGTACACGGGGGTTTTGACTTTGTCCAGTAGGTCGTCGATGTTTGGGACCGTAGCGGCGTCGTGCTTGGTGACCGCGTTCAACTTACGATAGTCCACGCAAAACCGATAGGTACCGTCAGGCTTCCTGTGTAGTACTGGCCAGCTACACCACGCGCTATTAAAGGGCTCTATCACGTCTTCTTTTAGCATCACCCTCAATTTCTCTTGGACCGCTTCCAGCAAGGGAGGGGAATATCCGCGGGTACCATTACGGATAGGGGAATGTCCCTGGACGTCTGCGGAGGATAAGGCAGCGAAACTTTACCCTTAGCACTCGGGTTTTATCCTCAGGGAGTACGGCTAGTTGGGATGGGTCGCAGGGAGGGGGGTGTAGGATCATTTCTGCTAGGGTGGATTTCTCATCGGGAGTAATCTCTAGGTGCCAAACGGGGATAGAGAAGGCTCTAATGCCCGTAAACCTGCTAGGGTCGTCCAGCGGTTGCTGGCTGGAAATTTTCTCGCCGTTTCGGCCAATCGCTACTTCTCCTTGCTCTCCTCGTCTAAGGGAATGTGGGAAAAAGCTTGACTGACGTCCAATTTGGGAATGTACACGGGGGTTTTGACTCTGTCCAGTAGGTCGTCAATGTTTGAGACCGTAGCGGTGTCGTGCTTGGTGAACGCGTTCAACTTACGATAGTCCACGCAAAACCGATGGGTACGGGCAGGCTCCCTGTGTAGTACTGGTCAGCTACACCACGCGCTATTAGAGGGCTCTATCACGTCCTCTAGCATCGCCCACACTTTTTCTTGGGCCGCTTTCAGCAAGGGGGGGGGGGAGAATATCTGCGGGTACCATCAGGGATAGGGGAATGTCCCTGGACGTCTGCGGAGGATAAGGCTGCGAAAATTTACCCTTAGCACTTGGGTTTCATCCTCAGGGAGTACGGCTAGTTGGAATAGGTCGCAAGGAGAGGGGTGTAGGATCATTTTTGCTAGGGTGGATTTCCCATCGGGAGTAATCTCTGGGTGCCAAACGGCGATAGGGAAGGCTCTAATGCTAATCTGATTGCTGGCTGGAATTTTCCTCGCCGTTCCGGCCAATTGCTACTTTTCGTTCCAGATCTAACCCGAGATCTAGTAGTCTCAGCACGTCCATTCCGATGATGCACTCGTGTAACAGCGCTTCTGATAGTCGGAAGGTGGTAATTTCGACCGCTCCGGCCACCTCCAATTTCAAACACACGCAACCTGTTAGGGGATATATTAGCCCGTTGGCTAGTGATACATCTGACTTATGTGGCACTATGAATTCCCTCACGCAAGCTGCACTTTTAGTATTTAGGAAGGACCTGTTGGCTCCTGTGTCCACCAACGCCTGGATTACCGTGGGACCGAGTTTTAAGGGGATGAAAAATCGATTTTCGATGAGATCATTGTACAACAGCGTTAGGAAATCTTCGTAGGACAGAGCGTCAGGGTGGGGATGATTTTTTAGGGTAAGGGTGAGGACTTCATCAGGGGTGAGGGAGTTTTCCTGAGACTTGGTAGCCGGTTGGGGAATCAGGGGTGCGGGTTCTGGGAGTATTTCGACTACTGTTGTCGGGGGATCCTGCTGAGGGGGAGGGGTATGGGCTGGTGTTGAGGAAGGTTCGGTCACGATGGGGAGCTTCAGTGGGTTTGGAGCAGATGGTCGGTTGGACCTTCCGGGATCTTCCTGGGTTTCTTTAGGATCGGGCGAGGCCATCTTACTCTCAATCCCCATGACGAGGGGGGCAGTTCCATCTACTCCTACCCCCTGCTTCAGCTTCCCTAGTGTTGTGGCGGATTCTGGGATGGATAGGTTTGGGAGTCTGGGCTGGAGGGGGAGTCGTTTGGTATTGAGTTTGCTGCTGGGCTGGGCATTGATAGTAGTTTTGGGGTTGTGGTGGACCTTGGTCCGGTGCATAGGAAGGGCCTCAGGCCTGGCCTGGGGCTTGGTACCCTGGGTGGGTCGAATTTCTCGGAGGGAACGAGAGAATATTGGTGTTTCTTGGTCTGAGAGGAGGTTTGGTAGGGCAATCTCTAACGAAGTGCCCTACTTGACCACATCGGAAACACTGCTGACCGGCCATCCAATTATTCTCCTGGAATCCAGGGTTTTGGGGAGGGGGAACGGGTGCACTCATCAAAGGCGAGGATATTGAGGATTAGGGCTGTTTTCCAAAGGAATTTGGGCGATGTTGGCGTAAACAGGAGTAGGGGGTTTTTTCACTTTCGCCGCCACCTGTGCGTACAAACTCTTGCTTGCCTGAAGGGCTTTCAACATCAGATGGTACCGATTCTTTCGTTCCAGTCAGTCCACCACTTCTCATCCGCAGGCGATGAGTTGAGCCACCGAGCTCACCTCGCGGCGCCCGAACGCCTCCTGATATACCGGCTTCGACTGCGTATAAATAGTGTCGAGCTGCATTTCGACCGGTACGGGGGGGTATATCCCGGGGAATAAGGCGCTCATACAGATGGCATACTCGTGCATGGCCTCGCCCTCCAGTTGTACATGCTGCCTAACCTCCTCCCACAACCGTCAGGATTGAACAGAAGGACAGAATACCGCTCTAAATTCCTCCGTGAACCTCGCGAACGTCGTCAACTTTAGGCGCTGGGGCGAAAACCACCTGGCCGCAATGCCCGATAGAGCCGAGGGGATTGCGGCTAAAGTCTCGTATTCCGTCATACTGTACTTCTCAGCGCAAAAGCTCAGTTGGTCCAGAAACTCGTTCGCATCTTCCCCGGCTTTCCTGCTGAACTTAATTCTCTCCGTCTTGTGAATCGTGCCCAATTTGGGATCTCGGCCTGTGGAGAATGCCGAGCGATTGGCGTACCCGGAGTGCTGTACATTGTACATAGTGTGCATTGGGGGTGAGGGTCGGGGGCGATCTTCGAACTCTAATAGGAGGGGTCTGGGATTGGTGCTCTGGCTGTAGGCCGAAGGCTGATGGAATGGGGTAGCGGGGACCTGGGCTAGGGTTTCTCTGACGTGTGATTTGGCAGGAAGGAAGGTGCGTACTGCCCGGGACTCATGAGAGCTCGATTCGGGAGTAGGAACGGCGCAGGCACCGGGGTTGCTGGTTGTGGGGTCGGGTCAACCCGGTATGTAGACTGGAAGAGTGGGTTTTGTGTCCTGGGATTAGGTGGTCGGGACTAGGGGACTTGCAGTGGGTAGGATACTGGTGGTGTCCGAGGAGAAGGTTACTCGGTTCGGAACTCTCCGGGCGCTGTCGTCGGCCACCGACCAGTCCTGTTCACCCATGCCCGACATGTTCATCGAAATGAGGTCGTTATACGGTTCCCGGTTCTGGCCCGTTGGCAACAACTGCTCCTCCGCTTCGATCTCCGGGCGCGTCGCGTTCCGCGAGTCGTCAAACGCGGCCGATTGGTGGGCTCTTAGAATGGTAAACGGAATTCCCTGGAGCGAGTCCACCTCAAGGTTCCAAGCGGTCGCCATATTGCCATACTTCCTCCGAATTTCGTATCGCACCAATCTTTCTATTAACTCTTCTGTTAGACCAAAAGTGCTAATACCCTGCGCGTCCATCAGGGCTAGCTGCCCACGCGAGTCTAGTGCGGAAAAATCCCTAGCGATCTCTAGGGCTCTGAGGACATGTGCAGGATTCAATTGGGGAAGCATAGGGATCAGTTGCTCCGCTGTAACTCGGCGGGAATCGGGTCTACTTTTCGGCAACTCATCACCGGGGAAGATGCTGCGGGGGTGACGATGCTGTGGGATGTGGGATGGGTGGCAACTATGGTAGGGGTTACCACCCCTGTTGATTTTGGGGTGGTTGAGGCGGTGGTTACTGAGGAAATGGGGAATGTAGGGAGAAGGTCAGTACGCAGATGGGGGTCACCCATTCCGATTAGTTGGCCTTCCATCACAGATGAGAGGCGACCAAAATGATGAAATTCCGAAATTTAATGAAAATTAAATGAAAATTTTTATGAGAGTGTGAGTGATTCAAATCTACTACTTCTCGTCGAATTTCAATCGAGTTTTCAACTCTTAGATTCCTCGGGGAAACTTATCATGCAGGCCTAATGTTCAGCTTGCCCCACGTCGGGCGCCATTTATGACCTATTCCTTTTAATCCCGTCGACCTTGACGGTGGGATTATACGGAGAGGGGTTTCACAACAGAAGGGGATCTGCAAGGGAATAGAGGAGAAATAATAATAATAAGCCGACCCAAGTAAATAACAATTGTTTTATTCGGCCTTCAGCCTCCTCGAGTAATTTCTCCACTCCCAATAGTAATACAAACCCTGGTCGCGAGAACTGTCTTAACCAGAAATGATAATGGCCACAGTGAAAGAATTGATGACGGCCGAAATAATAATGATAATGATGATTGTCCGGATGGGAAAATCTTAATCCCAACTAATAATAATAAGAATGATGATTCTCCGAATGAGAGACTAACAATCCCAAATAATAATGATAATAATGATGATTCTCCGTATGGGAGATTAACAATCTCGAGTAATAATAATAATAATAATGATTCTCCGTACGGGAGAATAACAATCCCAGATAGTAACAACAATCAATAATATCGGAAGAATCGCTGCTACAACAACAATAATGACTACTAGCAATAGTCAAGGGCTCAAGGTCTTCTAGGGGGTTTATGGTGCCAGCATGAAACTGGCCTGCATGATCTTCACCGAATACAATCGTTTTCTCACTTCCCAGAAGGGGAATTCGGAGTAATACGCGCTACAATCCTCAGAGGCAATTCTATTTCTCACTCTCTCACTCTCATCGGGGACACTAGGGAAAATCAGTGTGACGATTGAGGGGGGGGGGGGGATCATACGAGAAGAATTCATTCAGACCTTGGCGACTCGATTCCCTTCCTCGTTGATAACTGGATCTGGTCCTTCACTGTCCTTCTCTGGTCTCTGGGATTCGGGGTTGAGTTCGGGTAGGGTGGGCGCTCTCTGTCACTCTCCTACACTATTCGGTCTTCCTTCCACCGGTTTAACCTCTCAAGGCGCTCGCCTACAATACTCCTCGCTTCTCCTGATTCACTTCATCTTTTCTCCCTCACTATTGCACTCTGGCACCTTCTCAAGTCCTAAGTCAATTCTATCACTTATGTCTTCTCCGATCTCCACTCGATCTCACTGGGTTAACTATTTCTGAACAGCACTGGGCTTGGGCAACAGGTTGTTGTATGGCGTCGTAACACTGTGTAATTTATTCACACGTGTTTTTCGGTTCATTTCCTTCATTTTCTTCCTTCTGACCCATTTCCCGGTCATTCCCCTTGTTCCGTTGATCCTGATTGGATTGAACCCTAGATCTATTGGGTCAATGCCAATCAGGATCCTGGGGTTCATCGTCCGCGCATTCCCTTGCGCTCGTTCAGCGCAGAAGGTTGTGCGCGCAGGAGCTGGGTGGATGGTGGATCCCCTCTGCGACAAGCGGACACACCATTTCCCCACAGCACCAGATTTGAAGGAGTGGGATACTGCCTCTTCTTCGACAGCACTAGCTGGGGTTTCTTCTCCTCGCCCTCCTCCATTATTCATTCATTCCTACATGATTTTCACTCACCCTATGCATCCATCGCTAATTCATACCATTCTGGGGCCGGAGGGGGGAGTAGTTGATAGGGTTGTGGGGAGGGCCGTATTTTACCTGCGACGCGGGAGACACCGCGTCACATGAGATAAGACTGTGTACCAATGAATTTCACTAGCAACCACGATTTGAATGAAAAAATCTTATGCCATGTAATATAGTTATCCTGATAGGTGGAATGGATCTCAATAATGTTGGGGACAGTCTGTTGCGTGAACGAACATCATTTCAGTGATACGACTCCATTCATGATGTAATTTCCAGTTCAAGCGACGAATATCAGTGAAATGTTGAGATCTGCCGAATTTTCAATACAAGTTAACAAATTGCAAGTGATGAGTGATCCCTCATGAATGTCCAACGATTCGTATGAAACTTCGAAAAATTTGTGGGGAATTCTAGGAGCAACCACATGTGGGATAAAAACAAGGCATTCCATGGCATGGCTTGCGCGGATCTACAGAGGAATCGAATATATTGCAAACAATCCGAGAACAACTTGTTGTATGAACGATCATCATTCCAATGAAAAGATAGAATTTGAGATGAAATTTCAGTTGGAGCTACAAAAATGGGTTAAATGTCAGGATCTGTTAAGTTTTTTACCGGAGTAAATGAATAACAATTG